>UFQX01000817.1:17793-192435 GCA_900497675.1 Arapaima gigas
GGGGGGGGGGGGGGGGGGGGGGGGGGGGGGGGGGGGTCGACGTTGCAGAGGAAAAAGCCTCACCTGCCTCATCCACTGCAGCACGTGCTGAGGGTCTTGGGTACGAAATGCTCACAAAATGAAAGGAACCGAATGCACTATAAATACATCCATGAAAACAAGTGTGGAAGCAAACACATTTAATCCAACAACTGTTGGTTTATAGCCCCCCCAACACACACACACACACACACCTCAAGGAGGTTTTAAAGGTGCATCAACTTGCACAACAGCATCACAGCTGTGATTTCCTGTGGATTCAGAGCCACACAAACACAGGGTCTCCGCCCTCCCCTGTGCTCTGCAGGAGGGCAATGGGGGTCATCGTCATCTGTGTGGCTCGACTGCTCCCCCCCCCCCCGGCTTCTGCTGCCTTTGGTCGAGGACATCGGACCCCACTTGCCTTGGCCGGCTTCAGTTGAGCACGAATCCCACCACTTCACCTTGGGAAAAAGGGTCTGAGCAACAAATAAAAGTAAATAAAACTTGGAGGAGGACAGAACACAGCACACAAGAAAAGAAAATGTTTTTTTTTTTTTTATTTGTTAATGTTGTCAGTAACGTGCTAAGAACACTTTCGACATCATGAACCAGTATCCATAACGCGTTCAAAACACATCCCTCGCAAGACAAAACACATCAAAACATTGATGCCACACTTTAATCCGACTTGTGGACAAGCAGAGCGGGTCTGTTTGTGGCAGAAATCCAATGAGATACTGAACAGCACCAGAATGAACACAAAATTCAGTGTTGAAACGAACCTACAAAATCTTTTTATACGAGTCTAACCTTTCAGTTTCATCTTCTGTCTGAATGACCAAACAGTATCGTTTTTTCTAACTTCTCCACTGTATATTTGTAAACTGCAACCAATACATTATTTCAAAAGGAAAAAATGCTGAACTGCCTAGTAAATTGAGACAAACAGAAGGACATTTTGCTCAAGAATAGGAAGTACATTTTTTCCAGGATTTTTCAATGTGAAAACATTGTCACTGACAGCAAAGTTGAATTACCAACACACCACTTGGTTAAAAAGCGTAGACGGAAAAGATCTTTTGGTGTGTGAGAGTTTGTCAAACCACAGCACAGCAAGTCACAGTGTCGCAAGGAGGCTGAACGGCGCACCTGACATGAGCCGTGGGCCCTGAAGCCCCACAGCGCGAGTGGGGCTCAGCATGAAAATTCCTGAAAATGGACTGGAAATTGTCCAAAAAAAAAAAAAACATGGAAAAACACTCGTAGTGAGATGACTCGTGGGGCTGATGTAACGTTTTGTCTCTAAAGGAAATAATACCAAAAAAGTGATCCCACCAAGGAACCAGGAAGTGTTACAAAAACAGTGAAATGCACCAGTAACATAGGATTAAACCTTTTTTTTCTGCACGAATAATTATGCAGATTGTGTTTACGTCAAGATAGCCATTAGCAACAAACAAACAGATAAACGCTGAAGTGCTGTGGTTTGTCTCCTCAGTGACCCCCTCGGCGGGTCCCAATGATAAAGCTACATGGTTTTAAAAACGACACCATCGCTTCACGCGTGTTAGTATTTTAACGCTTTCTAGCATTGCTTCGCCACCAATCCTACCCTTAGATATGGAATAAAGATTATTCAAGCACCCAAGATGACAAAATAAACCTGCAGAATAAACGGTTGGGTCAGTCCAACCCTAGTCAGTAATTAAAGGTTTATAGTCTCAAGATTCTTATTGTATATTGTCATTATTGCATAAATACATTCCATGCCATTTTTTGTATCTACAGTTAAATGATGATTAGCCCGACAAACTGCTAGCTGTTACGAGTCTGTGAAGTGCTGGAAAACAATCCCCGGAAAAAGCTTAACCTCATTTTGTCATGTCAGTCCTTGAATGTGCAGCATCGCTCATCTCGCAGGGGATCTAACCCCGTCCTCCGTCTCCGTATCCCCGGCATCACTGGCCACATCTCTGGAACAAGCTTGAGAAGACATGCCGTCTACAGTCCTGCACCCAGTGCTACATCCGTCCCGACAAACGGCCTGTTTCCTACCTGCACCGACGTCCTCTTCCCTCAAACCCCAGCCTGCATCTACAGTACTTGATTGACATATGACCAGTCATGGAACAAAATAAATAAGACTTAACAGGCCACTACATAACTAAAACAACCGTTGTGAAAATACACCGACTGGCAACCAAAGTTGACCCACAGGCACGACCGACCTGTAAAAAAACCTCGCTGTCCACGGAAAGATATGAAAGCAAAGTGCCACAAAAATAAAGCTTATATAAAAAGCGATTTGAGATGCTCTCATTCATCCTTAAAAGAGTACACGTTGCCAACGAGCCACAGCGCAATGTCATCAGTCACATTACTGCAATAACTGCTGTCCTTCTAGACCATAAAACATGCTAAGCTTGAAAGGGATTTCAGGCGAGTGGCTGGTAAGAAGCACAAACGTTAGTGAAGCCACAGAAGCGACGTCCTCCTTTAGGGTCAGCGGCACCATCGACTTCTCTGCGACTTAGCATTGCGTCCATTGTGCACCGCAACATACTGCATATTTACAATAATGTCAGTGAAAATTTCACATAAATTTAAGAAAAAAAATTAAAGGGTCACCGAGCCATTAAAACACCAATTCTGAGAAGCACAAGGCGAATCCTATTGCTTATGATCACCGCATGACCCATCGTAGTGTGTAAACATTACATGTATACATTTCCTATAAAGAGACCTCTGGTCTACAGTGAGGGTCGATACTGTAAGAACCACACACACACACACACACACACACACACACACACACACACACACCCCCCAAGGTGTGTACCGGTCAGTAAATCTCTGCTCCATCACAATAGTCCTTTACTGGTACAGGACCGCTGGGCACAGCCAGCGCTACAACTAGAGCTTAGAAGCGCAAAACAAACGTGCTACATATGAACACACGTCTGCTCGTCACGCACCAAACTAGTGTGCAACACGTAAAATACAAAACGGCAACTTTAATTCTCTTTTTTCTATTTGAATACAAAAATATGTTAAACGCAAAGGCAAAATATGTGGTTTCCACTATTATTATAATTCGGGAATAATATGAAGAAAGGCACAGATACCCATAAACCAAATCTGATCAAACACCATTTTTTCCAGTGATACTTTACCAAAATCACATATATAGCATTAACTGAACTAAACATAGCATCATCTCATCTAGCATCACTTTTTACATTCATATACCTCTTTCTGGCTACATATTAAAACACAGAACTCAGGTGTAAACAACTTCTGTGCATGAAACAAGCAAAATTAAACTGGTAACAGTTAATATCAAAAACCTGTAATATTTAGCTCCAGCTAGTTCTATACCAGCTTCAGTCCAACAATAATTGCTCAGTACAAAACATAAAACTAAAGAGACTTGAGTAAGAATACAGCAAGACAATTATAAAACACAGGCACTCGGTGCCTTCAGTTTTTCTTGGGGACTTAATACAAAATCTAGCAAGTATCTAACAGCGGCATTCAAAAATAAAATTTAAAAAAAAAACAAAAACTTAAAAATCTGAATGGCCCAGCTGCAAATGAGTTGAGAACAAGAGCACAAAATTAAAACTAAAAAGCTTCATATCATGTATGAAATGAAAATCGCTTCCTCTTGCCTTGTTTTCCCCTACAGACACCTGACAGCCCTCATCAGCACTTCTAAAGTCAAATGAGGTAGATATAATCTACTTCAACACACGCCAGAGCTCCATCTGCCCGCCGGGCACAGCGCACCACAAAGTTATATTTCAAACCGTAGCACAGCTAAATGGTTAACTAATATTTACAGCAGGTCGAAAAACCGCGTCGACGGTCTTAAGGACTGTGTGGCTGTGTGCGTGACCGAGGCTGTGCGGATGGGTGTAAACCGCTGCCCCGCGTCGCTTAAAGAAAAACCGTTTTTAAAAAGGCGCTTAAAACACATTTTAACTCCTTCCATGGATTGTTTAAAATGCGTTTGGCCGTTGTGGTGCACATCTCAATCATTTCTCCCTGATTCAGCACTTTCATGTTACTTGCTATCGGTCAAAATAACTTATTAGAACAACACAGTTCTGTTAAACCAAAACGAAAGCACTAAAAAGTGTTGTTACACTAGTGTCAAACACGGGGGGTGTTTCGCGTCATCTTTTCGGTGGATTAGGGCTGTTTTCTACATTCAAAATTGGGTTTTCAAGACATACGAACATCGTGATTGTCTAAGCTGTAGTAGAAACACTCAGATAAGCTTTAACAAACACTACAGCTGGGTAAGTAGCAAACAAATACTGCATCATATCAAACAGTTAAACATTACCTTTGGTACAATTAAACTGGTAATTCCCTTGCACATGCAGCTCAAAACTAAAAATATTAAAACTGATATTTCCTGAGTAAAAAGTTTAGTCTAGTAGAAAGTTTGACTCAAACACAGCATTCTTAAAACAAATTTAACCGTTAACATAAATATGGTACGTCTCTAAATTCCCTTAACACAATAATAAAAATATATATAAGTGTGTTCTAATCCAAATAATCCTTTTCTTACCTCACCACAGGTGTTAGTGCTAATCCTGAGTATAACTTTTTTCTTTAGCTAAAGTAATACCATATAGAAATTACAGACATGTTTTAACAGCAAGTCACGTATACAAAGAAATCCTCACAAACTCTCCCGTCTCCAACAACCGCGTGCCAAGCACTCGCAGGTCATTCCGGCTTCTGACCTTCGTTGGCCTGAAACATGGAAATGGTGGACAGGTCACAGTGGCAACCGACCGACGGCAGGTTCTGCTTGGAGCGTTAAAAAAAATAAAATAAAATAAAAAACACAAATTAAAAAAAATGCAGCAGGGACCAGATGCTGATGCTGCATTACATTCGGTTTGGACTCAGCTGCCAGCGAGTGAGTCGACGCGTTTATCAACTGGGTTGATTTGGCTAAAATCATTTGCATGTGCTGCTCGAGAACATAAAAAAAAACCCCCCTCAAATCTCAAGTTGACAATAAATGACACAACAGCCATCGGCAACACAGAAAGAGTTGTAACTCGCTCACGCCTCTCATACACACAGACATATGTGGAAAGTTTGCACCCCCCCCCCAAGGAGGCCATAACTACGACGAACTGGCTGACACGCTCACGGTTTGTTGGTGGTGCGGTTCTCCCGCTGTACCTTGGCCTCCCTGGGGCCCCTGGAACCCAGGTCCTTTCTCTCCCCGATTCTGTCTAGCGGCCGCTGGCTGTTGCCGCACACCAGCACCGGCCCCAGGCGTCCGCCTTCTTTTGGGCTGCACAGCTCCCTTAGCGCCTTGTCTAGCTCAGCCTGCTGGGTAGGCGAACCCCCGGTGGCTTTGCTGATGGCCGACTGCAAGGCACACCAAAGCGCCAGGCGAGCCTTCCGGGTCCACGCCCCGAGCTCCTTGATGGCCACTGCCAACGCCAAGACATCTGCAAGGACACAATCATTAGAAACCCAACCAAAAGGACACAGTTTCTACCTGTGTGACGAAAGACCAGGCCACGAAGACTGTCAAAAGTGGTGGTCTGTACCCATGTCGTCGCTGTATCTTGGCGCTCCCTGCCGCTGACGATTGGCTGTGTTGACCACCTCATCCTTGCGGCGAGCCTGCGTGACATGAATTGCCTCCAGGTGCCACTCCATAGTGGTGCTGATGTTAACGTGCACAGAGGTGCCACGTATCTGCTCCATCTTCCCAACCAGGGTGACAACCTACAGACAATTGCGAGGATCCTGCACGTCAGTGTATACACACACGCCATCACCGCTAATTCTGCCAACTTTGCTGGCAGGAGTTGTTGTTCGGACCTGCGAGACGCCACCACCACCTACCCTGTGGTGCTCACGCAGCTGATCTACTATCAAGCGGTCCACTCGGGAGGGGTTGGCTGGTAGACCAGGAATGGGTCGGTTGTTGGAGCTGGAAACTCTTCGTCCTGGAAAGTTCCTGGCAAGATCGGCCTCGGTCTGGTAGAACGATGAAGATGAAAAGTCAGAGCCACGTACTGGAGACAAATTTTCACAACTTGAGTTGGAAATATTTGGGAGTTTTCAGCACAGCATCTATAGTCACCTTCTTCCTCTCTTTCTCCAAGGTCCTCCACTGCTCATAGCACATCTCCAGCTGCATGTGCAGCTCGCTGGCTGGACCACTGCGGTTCCTCATTGGCCGATACTTGAAGGAGGGGGGGAAACTGAAGTATGGAGGAGGCATTTCACTGGCGAGCAGCTCACTGACTAAGGGGCTCAGTTGGGTGAGATCTTCTGCCTGAAGCATTTCCATGAGTTCTGGGAAAGGTAATGCTGGTGGAGGCAGGGGGAAGACAAGGCCACCTTTCCCACTACCAACTGCACGTGAGCCAAACTGAGCAGCTCCAGGGTTTTGCTTCAGATTAGCTTTCAGGAGAGGAAAAGGAGGTGAGATGGGTGAAGAATCACACACGCAGGCCTGATCTTGCTTGCGATGGTTGTTGTTGCTGTTGTAATGGTTCTGACTGGGCCCTGACAGGACGCGAGACTGGGGAAATGAGTAGTTTTTCTTTATTCCCCTCCTGTCATCGTGTCCCTCTGAGCTCTGAGTATTGTGGGTGCTGTAGAATCTCTCTGGATCTTCAGGCAGGATCGAGGGCCCCCAGCTCCCAAGAAAGCTGTGCTGACCGTTAACAACAGCTGGTGAGAACCGGTGCTCTTCAGGAAATGTTGGATCCAGGCTGGAATGACCACCAGAGAAACTCCAGGCCATATTTCCAAAAACAGATGTTTGGGGCCAACCGCTAGAATGACACTCCACAGGTTTAGCTCTCCGGTCTTGCCTTGTACCAGGTGACACCGGGGACGTCTGGGGGTGGCACGACGACAAGAGGCCAGGGGACAGCATGTGGTTGCCTGAAATATCTTTTGGCTGAAACAAGTTTGATCGGCAAGACGAGGAGTTGCTAGAAGAGCTGCCCTTCCGACTGCTCCAAAGGCCAGTTTTCCCCAAGGGGCTTGACATGTCCCCGTTAGACCAAGCAGAACCACTTCTTCCTGGCTGCATGTAATCCCCATTTTGGAGATCTGAGGTAACACCCTGGGTGAAGTCACAAGGGAAATCAAGATCATTTAGTTGACTGTACTGCTTCCTGTTTGGTGAATATTCATTCTGCATATTTGGACATAGACTTTCCACCACTGGCTTCCAGTTCCTCCCACTTGCCTTTGCGTCATGCCGAGCGTGATAATTTTGAGTCGGGGAGGTGGGCTTCCACAGAGCTGGGCGGTCAAGTTGGTCCTCATAACCTCTAGGAAGGCATTGCTGCTGCTTGGTCCATTTGTCTCTGGGTGATGGATCAAAGTCCTGTGGAAACCTTACCTGATCCACCGGACCATTGCCATTCGTGAACTTGTCTTTGACTTTCTCCACACCAAAGTCCTTCTGCAGCTGTGTATTGTTGCTATTACTGTGATTGTGAAACGCGTACAGGCCACCCGGCATCTTCTCAAAGGCCCTATTTCGTACATCCTTGCCAGCATCCTGCAGGCTCCAGTTTAATTCGCTTTTGCTGCAACCAAAATTTTCCCTCTGAAGGAACGTGTTGCCTTCCATGATAACATTATCAGCATAAGTGGTCTTAGGAAAATACGTGGAGCTACACCTGGAGAAATCTGGGTCTTTCTGATCCTCCAGCAACCAGGATTCCACTAAGCCAAGGCCATGGAAACTTTGGTACAACTTTTCCACATCATCTCCTGGTACCTGCTGGAGAAGATCCTGATAGTTGAAATTGCTGACATCGGCTGCATCTGGAATTTTGCTCCCGGTGTGCAACGCTCTCTCCTGCTGGCCGACCTGGCCACTCTCTGGGGGCCACAGCGGAAATAACTTTGAAGACAAATTCCTGAAAAGGACAATTTAACTGAATATTGGAATTTAACTGCAGCGACAATATAACCTTATTTTAAACATCCTATAATCCTCAAGAGCAACTGTAAAAATACACAATCATTCCTTAAGTTTGCTTAGTTAAAATATTCTACTGTTTAATGTGTCATTAAAAAAATCCACAAAATAGGTATGCAAATCTGAATACAAGTAATGTGAGTTTGAACACGTGCAAAAGCCTGTAGCCCCCCCCAGCAAGATTACCTTCATTCCATTAAATGAGGTTGTGATCCACCACTTAAAAAAATATCTTGAAATCCAGTAATTTTTAGTTAAGTACAAGATAACTGGTCATGCAAATTTAGATGTTACAAATGTTGCATCATTTTCGTAAAAAAACTTCAAATAATCTTTACTACACATACAGAACAGAAATAAATGCTTTTTGTGTTGCTGCCATTTTGCAGCAGTTTGATAAGAAAGAAGTTCCACTTTACCAAAAGCCCTCTGCAATGTCGTGCGAGTGCAGCGAGGAGTGGGCTACGGTCGCGGTGGGGCTCTGGTGTGGGCAGCAAACCCATCAAATGCAATTTGGGATCCACGACACCTTTTTCGGGGGAACCCGTGACCACCGGAGCCTAATGGATCCGTGTCAGTTGTCGGATTTTTGTTTATTTTCAATAATATCTTTGAAACGGTCGAGCGTTGAAGTTTTTTTTTGAGGTTCAGTGTAGTTCCGTTTTTGGGAGGACGGCTACTATTCAAATTATCATCATCAATATGCAGGACAGTTTTCTTGTACGTCATACCATTCGTCAAAACTCTCCGCTGCATTTGGTTCTTCGAGGACGCTGGAGACCATTCCGTACACGTCAGGAGTATGAGCAGAATAAGGCAGGTTGCCTTGAAGCCTACAGAGTTTAAAAAAAAAAAACAACACAACATACTTTACACAAAACTTGAAAAAAAGACAGGCAAAAGTCGGGTTATGTGAATTTCAGGGACAAATGCAATAAAAGAGGATGAGAATTTTCCAGCTATGTGATTCATTTTGACAAGCAGGACCCTTCGGTCTGAACCGTGTCTGTAGCGCAGGTCCAAATGCCCTAAACGAGTCCTTCAGAGACGTATCTGCCAGGATTAAACCCAGGTGCTTCGAGACCAAGTGCAGCTCTATCGACTGCAGCACCTCGTGTCGTGTGTATTTCCACGAGTCAACTTGACCAACACCCGCTGCCTCTTGGCCTTCTTACCTGGGCAGACTGTTGGAAGGTACACCGACCATAGGCTGGATGTCATCGGTGACCACCGACCACGAGTTGTAGAGCAGAGCGCTGCCGACGGCCGAGTCCGGCCTGCCGCCAACGGCCACGGGGGACAGCGGCTCGGAGTCCATGGTCTCCCGTCTCAACTGGACCTTGAGCTGGACAAACGGGACAGGAAAAGACCCAGAGAGCGTGAAGGTAAACAACTCGATTAAACCTCGACAACGCAATTAACCTATTTTAACGTATAATTTGTTGTTAACTGCTCAGGGGGGCGCATTAATGTCCAACACCCTCATTTTTAACCCTGCCTCCGTTATTAGCAACTGTTTGCCCAGGACAGGGTCATGGCCGCCAGTTTTATCAAGTCACGCAGCTCACTGGAGGCTGAAGGGCTCTGAATGGGCCGTGATTTACTGCTCGCTGTCAGACCCCCTGTGGAACGTCCCAAAACTCTCCGGAGTTCTAGTTCTTCAGGAAAGAAGAGACGGACGTAAACCAAGGAAAGAAAAGTCGTAAAATCACCGACCGCACCGGAGACGCGGGAATTACTGACGACACAAATATGCACGGCGTCAAAACGGCTGTACGTGGCTGAGGCGCTCAGCTGCACGACCGGCTGGCGCTGCGGGGGGGCTCGTCTGGACGCTGAGACGCAGAGAAACGAATAACGAACCAAAGTAAAACAATTCCAAGTTGCTCGCGCAAATCCAGTCACGCGCAAGCGCATCCCCGCGTGGATGCGCACCCGCACCCTCTCCAGCACGGACCGCTGCGCCGTATTTGCAACCGCCACACCCCGCCCCCCGCGGCGACCTTGGCACGACGCGCGCACAGCAACGCGAACAACCACCTGGCCACGAGCAGGGGTCTCCTCCCGCCAGCTCGTCCGAGCCGCAGCCGCACTGCGCGCACTTCGCAGTTCCGAGCGACGCCTCTCAAATGCGTCACGGCTGCCCGCCCGCCGACATACCCACCACCGCCGCCGCCGCCGCCGCCGCGGAGAATCGCTCTGCCTTCGCTTTCGCTACGTCAACGCTCCTCACTCCCAGCCCAGTTCCTGGGCTTCCCGAGCGGCCGCCATTGCAACGACCCCCGGGATTCCTCGCGCAGGAAACGCTGCGAATTCTCAGGCGCTGGGAGTGGGGAGGGCGGTGACGTCACCGGTGGGCGGCGACCGCACGTGCACGCGGAGCGGGAAAAACATGTCCATTTATTCAGGACGCTGGGGTCCAACGTTCAGATCGCGGGGGGGGGCCGCCGGCAACAGGCCGCCCCCGCCCCGCGTTTGGAAATTCATTCAAAATAATACAGTATTGCCACGTCATAATAGTTGATAATAATAATTATATCGCGTACACACTATTTATCCGTTTCTTTCCATACTGTGCAAGGGACGCCCGACCACCCCGGGTTCCTCGACGGGGCTCCGCGCTACACGCCATTCCGCGCCTACGTGTCTCGCGATAACTGACGCAGCCGAGATCGCGTTTCCCCAAATCAAAATTTATGTCGATAAACATCCGAGTGAAAGTACCAAGTATTAACAACTGCTGAAGGCTCAAGTTCGTTTTATTCAAATTATGCTTTTAAATGTTTTAACCACCAACAATGCAGTTTTAAGGTATATAAATATCCCTGTACATCTAAGGTATATTTGCTAAGCCATTTGTGGGAATTTAGCGGCCTGTCGCCCGGCTGCTAGACTCCACAGAATTACGTCACAAGGCCGCGGGGGGGGGGGGCAGGTGAAACGGGAACTTTCTGACTGTGTGTTACAGTTGGGTTTACCTGTACAATATTACTAATTAGACTAAAGAAATAAATACAAATAATGGTCTACTGTGTATTATAGACGGTTGTTCACAGAGACTTGCTGATTCTATATGAGAGAGAGGTACTGCAACAGAAATAGGTACTTGAACTCATGTCCTTCAGTATCGGAGGGAGGGTTAAAAATGAGGGTGTTGGACATTAATGCGCTCCCCTGAGCAGTTAACAACAAATTATACGTTAAAATAGGCGACAGGTTTAACTACGGCGCCACCTGCTGGCCCAAACGAATACTTACATCATTGAATTGCCATTTAGCTGCGCAGTGTAGCAGTGGCAAGGCTGGGGTCCAAACCCATTTCGGTTGCAATCATTATATCTAAGGTAGACAAACTGATGGAAATATTGAAGGAGAAACAACTTTGAAGGAGTGGAAGCACATCCACCAAAGCACCTACATCTAGCAGTAGTAAGACCACGGATCTCCAACATTGGATTTAAAAGGTCTGGCGATCAGCACACGAACTTTTTACAAGGGATGTAGTCCCGTATTTTTTAAATTCTACAGTCCTTGTATTTCGACAAGTTTCTTGGGAGTAATATAAGCATGTCGTTTCGAATTAAGAAAAAATTGTTGCATTAAAAATCTGTGAAAATCATTGCAGTTCAATGGCGGGAATGTGATACTGTAAAGCTGGTCTTGAGTTTTGTAAGAGGCTTTTCAACATTGACCACCGTGTTCTTGTGACACAACTGCATAAAAAAACTTCCGTACTTGCACCACTTTTCAAAGAAATTGTGTTGATGCCTCAGCATTTTTCCTCTTTTGCATCACATTAGAAAGAGTGAGGATTTTTGACAGATTAAAACCATGTTCCATATAAGTATATGAATGATATGCCGCATAAAGAATTGTACAAAATAAGACAAAATTCTGACAGTATTAAAGTATTGCTTTCCTGCTCACTTTAAGCGGCGGATTTTAAAAAGGCAAAATTCCCACATTCATCAGATTTTCTCTACTGTAGTATATAAATTACCACAATCTGTGGCTGTGGTGTTTTTTTTAGTGAACAATAAGGCGAAATCTCTCATGTCTGCGACACAATTGCCTTCACGGTGCGAACTTAGAAAATCGCCCCACGTTTGGATCTTGTTATCGGCAAACGTGAAAAAGTCACAAGCCAAAGACTTGCATGTCGAGAGGTTCCTTTGGTTCAAGAGAGAAAAACTTGAACGTCTGATTTCTTCACTGTGTTCTTACATTAACTTTCATATCATATAATCTAAACCTCCACCAGATGATCCGCTGAAGAACAATAATGTCAGCTTGTCAGTTTAGGGTCACGTAGTGAGCCAATAGAGAACCATCACCACTTCCTCGTATTGCTCATCATTATTGCGCAAAAGTGGAAATTCAGTCCTGATCGGGACAGTCCGAATATCTGTGCTGTCCATATATATACAAGGGCTGACGCTCCGCTGTTAGTTCAGAGGTACCATGAAGGGGCTTCAGAGCAGAATGTTCCTGTGTGCCCTCCTCTTGCTTCTGCCTGCCGTCAGATCCGAGTCTGCGTATGCTGGCCTCATAGCGGATGCCACTTCACTCTACGTCGGCAGACTGGGCGAGGAGTCTGCCTTCGAGGCCCAGCTGGCAGAGCTGCAGGTCCACATGGTGAGTGACGCTCCTGCTTCCAGAACATTCTCAGGAAAAACATCTTGCAGCTTCAGACTGTGGAAAGCTGTGTAAAAGCTGAGACAGGACAGGCAGTTAACATGCAAAAATGGAAACGACTTTCAGGAGATTATTTTTGAGAAACATGCTGAATGAGGATGAACTTGTTTGCTTTGCATATATTAGTAAGAGATAAAGAGGAATTGTTTGTTCTTCAAATCATGTTTCAACTGTTCCTCACATGCATTAGGAAAAATGGCTTTCAGTGCTTTTGCCTGTTTTCCAGGCTTTCAGGCTTTTATTTATCAGAAAGGAATAAAATCACTCATACGTGTTTTATTGTTTGCTTCTTATTCACATTCCCTGTGAAGTCGGAGGACAAGAGTATGGTGAGAAAACTGACGTTTCCCATCAGGGAAACAGTGTGTCAGCACCGGCAAGACCAGCAGGCGGCGCTGTGTCCCCTCAAGGAGAACGGGGTAGGAGGCGCTGGGTCCACGGGGGTCTTACAAATCCGTTCCGTTTCCCACAGAGAGCAACTAGATCACCTCCTGTTTCCTAAAAGAGTTTGGGAAAGTCGGCGAGCAACACGGCAGTGTTTAATTCTGCATTTCTCCTTTAACTCGGCAGAAGTTCACAATGTGCAGCTTGGAGATCTCAGATCTGGTTCTGGACGAGAAGCCTAACCTGACCTGTGACCCTATGAGAACTTCAGAGAGGCAGCAGGTGTGCAGGGGCCCGGGAATCAGCTCGGAAAGTCGGTTCCGTTAGGAGGGGTTAAAGTTTTAAAGATAAAAAGTTTTTCACAAGACTGGTCAAGATGCAGAAGAAATGTGGAGTTTGTCAGCAGTTCACCTTCACTGGAGAGCTTCATGACAATGTGGTTAAAGCTTTACAAATGTAATGTTGTTCTGCAGCCTTTTTTTGGGATAGTTCATTAATTTAGTACGTTTCAGAGCTACAGCAGTGATCAATATGTTTAAGAATTTGTTCATTCCATTTTGTCTGCAGGTGCAGTCAAGAGTGAGAAGGAGCAAGCCCAGAAGGAGGTGTCGGGGTCGAAGGTGCTACCGGCCTGGAGGCTACTCCTCCATCGCTTCTATATCGGGTGGCTACAGCAGAACCCGGTTTGCATAAAGCGGCGGCCGGCAGGAAAAAGGATCAACCTCATGGAACTGGAGTCTAAACTGGACATGGTGCTAAAGTTTGTCTTCTGGGTAGCAATATATTAGTCATATATTAATCTTGTGCATTTACACTTATTCTGGAATTTTCCCTTTCACATATTTGTTGCCTACCTTGTGTTTAAGGAAATAAAACATTATAAAAAAAACCGATCAGTTGTGAGGGCTGTATGAACATGGTTTATCGCCCCGTGACGCAGCCGTTCATTTTGTCCACGTTTTGTGTCTCTCAAACTGTGCTCGAGTCATGATGGACCTCATACACGATGTTCTGCACTTTTGAAAGCCTCTGCAGGTTTGTGGTTTGGTGGTTTTACTGCCCATCAGCTTTAGGGAACCACATAGCCGTCCTATTACAAAATACTGGGTTTTCTTTGGATTTTTTTTTTTTGGTGTGCAGTAAATAAAAATCACTGAACATTCTGACACCCATTATTTTGCCGATATTCTTGTGAAACTCATTTTATTTCACGTTCGAGAGAAAAGTTTTCAGAAAATTACCCACAGATTCAATGTAGACATGAAAGCCGATGCTGTGAACTGAGCCGCTCGGAAGACAAACTCCAACTTGACCAAATTCAACATTTTATTTTAAACCAAATACATTACATCTTTCAAATCTCTACCTTCATTAAACACGCAGAAAACAGGATTTGATTTACTCTCCCGTTCAGAGGCCGGCGACAAATCAAAGGACATTTCTGTAAAGCTGTCATTTGCTGAAAATGCTTTGAACTGAGTGGACGACCCCAGTGGGCATTTTCAGCAAGTGATTTACAATAAAGCAAACAAGCAAAACAAAACAAAACAAAACCAAAGAAATTAGCACCGCGGACCAGTTGTTTTTGCTGACTGAACCGGTTTGAAGCGTACAAACAGAGGCAGAGCGGATGAGGGCAGCGGGGGGCGAGTGTGTACACGGGGCCGCTCATCTAGCTATGTTCACAGCCGCAATGCGTGTGCAGAGGTGGCAGAGCAGAGGACGCTGGGTGCTCTGTCCCTGCGGTGGCCGCGGCGGTCATGCTGGCTGCGGTCGTGGACAGCCGCGTAGCCGCCGCGTCTGACCGGCCTGCGCTCACACACTGAACGCGTGCGGTGAGGTAGACACGCTGTGAGAATCTGAGCAACTCCACCCTGAAACACGGACGTTCTGCCACGAAATAAATACTGCAAACATGTTTTTTGTTCTGAAATGACAAAAAAACACTGCAAAGAACTTGTCGGCTCCACATCTGAACGGCACCCCTACAGTAGGTGACGCTAAAGATCATGCGGGTGGTGCTTACAGGCCTCAGGAAGGAAGATCTACACACGGCTTCTCGGACTAATCACATACGTTGGCGCCACTGCAGCTACCTGAACCTGTCCTACAGAAAAGAAAAAAGGAGCAACTTCAAAAGCTGAAGTTAAACTGCTTCACTTAGTGTCATTTGCACAAGTGGCGTTTAGTTTGTGACCGCGGCCGAAAGGAAACTGCTTTACAGACACGTGACTGCGGGGGTTCTGGGGCTGACGGGGATCATCCTTCCTACTCAGGATGGAACAGGTTTTCAGTGCAAAAGACGACACATTCCTGTCTGACCTCCACGTTCAAATGAGCACCTTTACTCATCTTTAGTGATATTTAAAAAAAAAAAATACTGACAAATCTGCCAGTCGACTCAATGGCTGAAGCACACGGATTATCTCCACGCGACATGACGTGGTCAACATGGGTGGGACCATTCAAACCTCACAAACCTGCAATTTGCTCAGCACCAAAACACAGATCTCACTGCCAAAAGGAGGTCCTTGCACTCAGGCCACAGCGAATGACCTTTTCTTTTAGGCATCAAATGCATTCACTGTGGATAAAAAGTGTGTGTGTGTGTGCGTGCGTGTGTGTATGTATGTAATCTTTCAAATAAAATGAATAATCTCTCAGATTTCTTCTTGACCCATCATTCTAATGGTCACAATGTGAATAAATAAACACTTTTTAAATTACTTTAAGGACATACATATTATTTAAAACACAAATACAAATCAAATTAACACTGTTTGGGAGAAAAGAGCCAATCATTAACAGAACATGTACAGTATTGGACATTTTTTTCAGGGGATCTGAAGGCCAAAAAGATCCAGGGGTTGGAACTAATCCTCCCTCTTATTCAACAGACACCAACCTGCAAACCTGCCACCGCTGCTAGGGAACTGTCCCGAAGGAAGGCCTTGCTGGGACACGCGTGTCACCGTGCCACAGGGACACGTGCAAACCGCTGTGGGTGGGTGCAACAACACGGTGATTCCAAATTTGCCATCTTACCTTGGATTGTTGACAGTGTTTTGTAAACGCCTGTAAACTCTTTGGGGAACATTCCAGAAGTAAAAGACAAAAGAAGTAGAAAGAAAAACACCTTTGGCATTAACCACCCTACACCAGAAGCCACTGCGATGTGTGTAAATGTGAGAACATCACATTCCCACTTAGAAACATTCCAGAAAGTGTATCTAGAACTGCCTTCCTAAAAAGTCACACAAATACACTTTATCACCTCAATGTCACATAGTTAGTGGGTTCTTTCCAAACATTAGTTAAATACAATATCATGTTCAATGTTTCTTAAAAAAGCACAACCTAGGAGCGAATGAAAAAAAGACCATTAACAATAGAGACCAAATCCACCTATAAAATGTTATCAAACAACAAAACGTGGTGTTAGCAGCTAGAGCCAGTCGAGTCAGACCGTTTGCAGTCTTCAAGGTGAGGAAAACACAAACACCTCCCCCTGAATCTGGCTTATGGAGCCATTTTCACATAGTCATCTAGTCTTCATTATTACTGTGAGATTCTTCTGTCAAGTAAAGTCCAAAATCCTCCTGTACATGAAGAGATCCGGGAAACTGCAGGGTCTTCCTACTGATAGGTCTTGTGATGCGTTTGGCAAAGTTGATCTTTCCTTCACATCACAAACTACACCGCCAAACAAGATGACGCAAAAGATGTGGGTTAACAGAAAACGGAGGTGAGGCGGTGGCCGTCTTTAGCAAGCGAGTCCCTTGGGGTTCCTGACTACTCAGCGCACCAGGACAGGCGCCTTTCCTTCTGATGTCACAGGGCACCAAGTGCAGTGGCACTGTCGACTTTGTCAGCCTCCTACAGGCATCTGCTCCGGTTTCCTGGTTTGTAGAAGCGGGAGCGGCCCGTCTTGCCGAACTGCACCTAAGTTGGCCTTGGCTGCTGGTCCAGCGGCTCACACAGCACAGCTGGAAGACCGGGGCCGCGTCCTCGTGCCCCGCATCTCCTGAACTGTGGAACTGTGTGGTATCGGAGAGATGTGCAAGTGGGGGTGGGGGTGGGGTGGGGTGAGATGTCCTGCATAACAAGTCCAACCAACACTGACAGGGTTGGAAAGGATAATCTAAGGCCACAATGTTCATTGGGGAAGAAAAAAAAAAACTTAAAACTAAAATTCAATCCCTGAAAACAAGAAAAAGCAAAAACGGATCGTAATGACACTAGGACTGGGGTTTACATCACTTAGTTAGACCGAGTTTAAATAAGAAGTAGCAGAGGGTCACGCTCTGTGTAGTTAAGGAGTAGTGGTGATCGTACCATCCCCCTGGTACATTAAAGGCACTTCAGCGGTTACTCATCATGTCCGGATGTGGTGTCATCCTGCTGTTGACCTCCTCTTCCTCTTCGTCCTCGTCCTCCTCCGTCCAGCCCCCTAGGGGCAGGAGGGTGGATGCAGGGGCTGTGCCTGCGTGGGGTCGCTGTCTCAAGGCAGCTGGGGAGACAAGGCCACGCAGAGGGCAGGAAGTCAAACACTGAAAGACAGCATTTTGATGACAGGACATTTAACAGACATGATTACAAGAGAATTAATGTATTTGGAGACTCTGTGCCAGGGAGGAACCCGCGTATAAAATCAGAAGCAAAGTTTTCAGTCTGGGTGTGAGTCCTGCTTGTTTATGGAGCTTGAGCTACGCTGCATCAAGGTGGGTCGGGGGGCTGACCTGTGTTACTGCTGAGTTCTCTCATTGGCACGGGGGCCTGCCAAGCTCCTGACGGGCGCTGTGGGTGCGAACACTGCTGGTGCACCTGGACAATATAGGAAGGAAAATAGAAACATTATCCAGAGCTTTGCAGAGCAGTGACCACAAAGGAGAGGCACACAACTGCACCTGAAACACAGTAGTGCTGCTTTACACAGAGGCAGTGTGTAGAGCTGTGTGTTTCTACAGCTGGGGGGAGGGGGGGGTGCTATAGTACTCACCTCATGCATGTAGATGGCATGTAAGCTCATTTCTGCTGAGGCCAACTCGGACTGCAGGGTGGACCGGGTCTCGCTGCGGAGCTGCACGTCACTGGCAGACATGCTGGCCAACAAACAAGTCAGCAAGTTTTTCATCGTCAGCTATATCTAAACTTCCGATGACCTTAATCTCAAGGTTATGGTCATTAAAAATGATCAGCATATTACAAACAAAAAAGCTGCAGCTAGCTGAGAGGATAAAGGTGCAGCACTTTGGGTCATGTACCTTACCTGTCCACCACGGTGCGCTCACTACAGTAAATAGAGCTCTCGGGCTGGCTCGATGGCAGCAGGGTGTGGGAGCGCGGACGGCAGGCAAGCTGGGAGCCCGACAGGGATGCCAGGACGCTAGCAGCAGCAGAAGCTGCAGAGCTGGCGGGCACGAAGCGCCCATTGTGACCCTGCAGCCCAGAGGCTGTCAGCATGGGGTGGGCGAGTACGCTGGCCAAGAGGTTGTCGGGCTGGACAAGCACACAGAAAAGCAAACAGGAGCAGCATTACAGGTGACCAGGATAGTTAAAGAGGATTATTAAAACAATTTGACCGTTTAATTTTGCAGTGACGCCAAGGATCGGAGTGGAAGAGGCCACCCAATGTGGATGCCCAAGAACTCACCCCAGTTCCAGACTCATTGGACAGCAGCGAGGTACACAGCGGGGCTTCGGAGAGCAACAGCTGGGTGGAGGGCCCTGCTGCGGCATCCTGCTGCACCTTCTCCTTCAGGTGGCTGATAAAGACAGAGCTCTCCTGTGGGGGCTGCCAGTGCGGGTTCTTGATTGTAAAGTGCATGAGGGACAGCTCTGTCTTCCCATTCTCCGCCTGCTGGTACACAGATGCCTCCGTCTGTCCCTCCGACATCCACTGGAAGCATAGGAGATCCGGTGGATCACAGTTAATGTTATTATTATTATTATAATTATAATTATTATATATTATATATACTATATATATTATAATACATTTCTCATACAGCTAGCTGATCAGCTACAGCTGCAGTAATTTAAATAATTCCAAGACCTTACACTAGATGACACTAGTAAACCACGTTATGTGATTTCGAACATAACATCCAACTTTTTCCTTCTATTTAACACGTTTTTTAACATTTAAACTAATTTGAATCATAATTTCAGCTGATTAAAAAAACAAGATTATTCATCACAAAAAAGAATTCCTCCAGCTGGTTAGTTAAAGATAGCTAATGTTTACCGCAGACGTGCTGTCCCCTCACTTCTGAACAAACATGCTGGTTTCAACAGATCTGGCAGGTGAATAAACCCTCTACACGACATACTGAAGTTTGTCTTTTGGTTGTGTGATGCTACCGTGGATTCTGTGTGAAGGATGTAATGGGTTTAACAGTCTTTCTCACTGCAGCTGCCCTCCAGTTCCCTCCTAAGTCCACGGTGGTTCATCATTACAGTCCGCAAATTACCGTCCTTTCTCATAATATTTATAGCACTGATAACACCCTTTCCCTCAACCGCAAATGTACTGCATGAGAAGATTGTATCTGTCACGTGGAGGGGAAGCGTCCTTTGGTAACAGCAGGGCCCCTGCCTTCACCCCTGTGCTGACCTGAGGGTTGCCGTGACGACGGATGTCCATCTGGGCAAAGGAGCAGATGTCCCCCACGCCTACAACCTCCACCGTGAAGTTCCGGAAAAAGTCGACAATCTCCAGAGACTTGTTTCGCAGCAGGAAGATGAGGATGAAGGGTGTGACAATGGGGCTGATGAGCTCCTCCAGGATGAAGACCTGAAGCGATGATGCAGATATGCAGAAAAGGGGGAGAGCATCTGAGCAGTAGCCCTTAATCAAAACTCAAACCACAGGCCTTAAAGGACCTTAAGAATCTTTTACTAAAATATAAATGTTCATTTGTCCTAAACAGATTGGTAAAAGCGAAGTATGTGGATTTTTGCAACGAGTGTTTAGGATTAATGTTGCACGGCCGCCATGTGTTATACGCTGAAGCATGTGCGGATTGACAGCCCCGCTGTCAGGTTCCAGCCAGCTTACCGCCTTGTACTGGAAGAGCTGGGCCATCTGGTCTCGCGTCTCACTTTTGTTGGCGTTGCCCTTCCAGTGGTCAGGCATGTAGTGGATGTGTGCCAACACATACTGCAGCAGCTGCTCAGGGCACCACACCATGTGTTCGTCTGGGATGAAGGACCTTGGGGGGAGGAGGAGGACACGAGAGCTGCCACGTCACAGGTTGGCCTGTCAAGAGCTGCTTGACCAGCACTCTTCCAGCCACACTCACCTCATAAAAGCTCCACTCAACATGCATTTCACTGGAGAATTAAATCGATTGCAAGCAGAGCAGTAACTCCCACAAGATACATCTGCATGCTTCCTTTCTTCTTCCTTCCTCTCTCATCATTTCTTTTATTATTATGTGATACTACTAGTTTTCCATTTAATTCTGGTGATGTAGTGTTTTAGCGGTAGTGCTTGTACAAGACACACTTAAGAAGAAACAATCATGTAGGATCAAGGGGTGAGGGCAGTTAATGCTTATTATTTCTGGTTGTCTGTATAATGTTTGTAAACTTAGCTGCTGACAGTGATTTAAACATTTACACAGCTGGGTAATTCTGAAGAAGAACCTTGATCGGCAGCAGTAGGTTTAAAATCTGTGTGGTTGTAGCGTTCAGGGAAAAAAGGTCCTTACTTCAAAATGGCTGTCAGCCTGAGACTGCCACTCACCTGGTGACAGTGATGATCACTCCTAGCACTGTGATGGCAGTCAGGATATGCTGCACGGTCAGCACGTCCTCGTCATAGACGGTCAAGGTGATGAGGACGGCCAGGAGAGAGCCCGAGAAGAAAGCCACATTCTTGGCCAGGACGGTGAGCAGCGGCGACATGAACGAGTTCATGTACTTGGAGACGGGCTTGTAGCCGCGGCTGAGACGCCCGTGCAGTTCGTGGTCCAACTCGTTGAAGTGGCGCAGGTAGAGTCGACCATATAGCGACCAGCGGCGTGCGCCCAGGCTGCCAGGCTCTCGCCTGATCACCTCTGTGTAGCTGAAGAAAGCATAGAGTACCTGCCACACCAAGATAAAGGGGCAAAGCAGCAGGTTAGCCATGCCCATGAGTAGGATTATGCGGCTTAGCTGCTGCGCCAGCTCTAGCCGATTTCCGGCCCGCTTATACTTGGGGTGCAGGTTCCACTTGTTCTGGAAAAGTGAGCCAGGGCCCCAGAACAGGATGAGCTCAAAGTTGTACTTGAGGCCCTGGGTGAGGAACACGACATCACCCAACAGGGGAAGCTGCAGCTGCACCGGCAGCAACGACTTGTTGATCATGGCCACCATGTAGTTTTTGAAACGTAGGATGCGGTGATAGATGTCCAGCTCGGTCAGCTCCTTCTTGTGGATGCACATCTGCTGCTCTCGCTGCAAGTTGATGAGCCGGCCCTGCACCTCCTGCCAGGTGAAGTTGCACAGTTCATCCTGCAGGGGGCACAGTGGGGAAAGCATGACCTGTGAAGCCGCCGAGTCATTTCCACACTGCTGCATAACAGGGATGGCGTGCAAACTGACCAAACTGATCCGCAACACAAATTCAACCAATACAATTTCAGTATAAGAAAAAAGAAAGTGGAAAGTACTGTGTAGCTGCAGCCTGAAAAACCTTTCCTTCTTTAAGGATGAGCTAGCTGGCCTATCGCGGTTCAGCAGATGCTGTTTATTTTAATGGCTGTACATGGCCTGAAAAACTGACACATTGCATAAATAAATGTTACATTTGTCTGTGATTCTTATCCAGGCAGATCTTGTCCCATTTTCCCCTGCATTTTATAAATATTTATCAGTGTGAGTATCGGCAACGGCCAATAGGTATGGAGAAATTATTAAATACCAGCATGGATTCTCATACCATACATCTCTGGTGTAAAGTATAAAGGGCCTCTTACCATGCGTATTTTCAGTGCTTTAATGTAAAACTGGCGGATCTCCCAGTAGCTCAGGACGTTGCAGAAAACCTTGATCAGTCGATAGAGCCAGAAGATAGCAGCCATGATGAGGAGAAAGATGATCCAGCTGTTCTCCTGGATCCTGTAATCGGAGTGGGCAGAGAAGAGGATCTGTAAGGAGCTGTTAGACCTCGAGCCAAACCAGATTCTTTGCCACCAGAATCTCCAAAGGCAGCTCAATGTCAAAGGTTGGATCTTAAGCCTGGATTGTGACTCTTAGACCTCAACTGAAGGGCACAGATGAAATGAAAAAAGAAGCCAAAAAACACAGTGAAAAAAGACTACCTGATTTACAGATGCACAAATGCCCACAAGTTAATAATGTATGTCTTAAACTATATTTCAGTATGTACATTTTGGTTATGTTTTTGCAGAGTAAAAATCTTAAATCATCACCTCTGTATTCTCTCAGCAGCTACTACACTGTGTTTTTAAACAAAAACGCTTCTCTGAAAAAGCATAATTATTATTTATCTATTCCCCAAAGTGCCTTACAATGTTAGGTTTGTACATAAAACCGCATCTATTCCCCAGTTTGCGTTCTAAATCCGTTCCTGAAAATAGGACTTAAACCAGGACAATGTGAGTAGGGAGCCTATTTCCCATTTCTTTAAATAGGAAAAGTTGTTATCCTTTTCACCCCCCCAAAAAAACACAACCTATTTCCATAAGTATCACTAAAACGCTGTAAAACACCTATATATCCAAACTTTTGGTGTTAAAAAAACAAGCAATGTTCTATCAGGAGGATGTAAACAGGGGTGATATACACTAGGGACAGGTCTACTTACACTAGTTTACCACTTACAACAAGGTCATTTTTATTATATCAATTCAGTGACAACACTGTTATGCTCATTTCCTTTTCCCCACTGAACAATGGTACTAAAGCAGCAGGTGGGATTCAAACCTGGGTCCTTCTGTTTTCCTGGCAAAAGCTCTGTCTAACAATTCTTTTTTAACTATATTTTTTTGCATGCAGATTCAAAAGAGTGGGTTTTTGATTCTGATTTGAATTTGATTTTGATTCTGAAGAGCATTTTTGAACAGAGCAATCATGATCAGCAAGGGAAAGCTGTACACAAAATTTCCCTGCATCATACACTAGTGTCACTCTTTTGTAATTTTGTGCAGCACTCTATGATACACCCCGCAAAGACTACAATACATAAAATACACAACGAACTGAAATTTAACTAGTTTTGGATGATTTTCAGAAAAATTTCCCATCGGTAGCTAACATTTTGCCCAGTGCAGTGGAGGCACTGAGTCGATGGAGTGGCTGTTTGTGTGATGGCTCACTAAAGACTCTGCCTGGTGGTAGTCATGGAGCTTTTCAGGCCAGTCCAAATTACAGACAGTTACTAGCTCTAAATTCCAGAAAGATTTTAAATTAATTATCAATGGCTACAGTGACTATCTCACTCAGGCCGAATCAGACACAGCACTGCAAGTGCTATTTGTATGACGAATGAACAAATGGTCTCGTGGAGTTAACAAGACCAAAGAACAGCTGAACGGCCCAACTTAAGAAGCCAGTCTGAATCACACACCTAAATGGTTCTGCCAACCACTTCAGCCCTCTAAACCACACAGCTGTTGTGTGATTTACTTCCTCTTCAATAGTTCTAATCTGGAGGTCTCACATGTGAAGTCCACCCCGGTGCAGCACCACGCACTGAGTCGTGAGGCTTAGATGAGCCCTTAGATTTGCCGACGGCTGAAATTCATGTGATATCTGGGCCGACTGCCCAGTTATCCCTGGTTACTGAAGCCTGCTGCTCTGTCGTAGACTTCTCTGACTTGTCTATTTAAGTAAAGCTGAGCTTGCTGTCAGAGACCTGTGCATCAGACAAATATCAGCCTGAAGACTTGTTTATAGTTCAATACTGATATAAACAGGACCTCAGACCTGAATGGAACATATTTAAAACAACTGCAGATGTTTTAAGCTTTCATTACACAATTATTAACAGCTCCAGACTTAATCTTAGAAGACAGAATAAAATAGAACTCCCTGTAGGACACACATTTACCTTTGTTCCTTGGTTTTGATGATTTATGATCAGAATGTTTATTAAAGACTAAAAATGATTAAGACTTAGTAACAGAGAGCCACAAATGTTCAGACAGAGAAGCAAAGCATGTCTTCCCTGAAGTGTGTATTGTTGATGCCATCCTGTAGTCCTCACACAGGGAGCCTGCTACGGGTATCAGGTTTGGCGCTGATGTGACCCCTCTGGACTGTTCCTTATTGCACAACACATTTCAAAACCACACTGCCTGAGTTGCGAGTCTTCACAGACATGGTTGCATGCCCACCACAAACCACCAAGCCATGTACAACATCTGACACCGTCATTCTCCTGGAACTCACATGTTTAAAGGGACTGAGCCAAAGAAAAACAGATCCCTGCAACCCTGACTGTAAAAATAGATATGCTATACTCCATCCGAACATCTTCATTCCCCAGTTCAACCCTAGAGGTAAATCTCCATTTAACAGTGGCGCAGAATAAAGTACACTAAAGACGCAGAAAGAGGTTTCCTGTTCGTCCTGTTCTCTCCCTTATTTCCAGTCACTGATGTGAGAGGATGTCCCTCGCCCGCTCCAGCTTGCACAGGACGGGGTTATTTACAGCTGTCACCAGAAACTAAACTTAAGGCATTTAAAACACCCTGCTGACAACCACAGGCTTCTTGTTTTATGCTTTTAAAGTTACTACCACTAAATAAAACTAAAACCAGCCTTGGATACATGCACATGTAAACCTCTCCATTCTTTACATCCACAGCGTTCACTTTCTGTTATTCTGTCTTACTGTTTTTGTCACTATATCTATTTACACATAATAAACATTATTCTTACTTGCTTACATCTAAATTTACTCATTTATCGGACACTTGTCTCTAAAGTGACGCACAGCTGACAGTAAACTGTGCATCTACAACAAATGAAGAACTTGAGACACAAGATTATCAAAGCACAGTGTATTTGTCTGATACCGTCATGCTGCTGATTCACATCCCTCAAGTACCTGCCTATGGAAGTGACATTCAGAGAGCAACACAGATACAATCATACACACCTATGTACATATGTACATACATAAACAGAGCAGACGGTGTTGGACTCATTCATGTAGCTGTCAGGAGGCTGGTATGCACTTCCCTGTAATGAGCCATTGGTAATTCTCCAGGATATACTGGTATCAGTGCCTGGTGAAGTGTCGGCATGGGTGAGAGCAACACACCTCCGAGTGCACTGCTGACTGGGCAGGATTGCATCGGGAAGTGTGACTTTGTTCCGCTCCAGGGGGTTCTGGCTTGGCCCTGTGTGGTTCAAGGCTCGGTTGGCGAAGAGCACGTCATAATCCACGCAGTTGAAGAGGAACGTCGTGAAGGTGACTACAAACAGGAACTGTCTGTAAAGAGAAGAACATCAACAACATTTAGCAGAATGCCTTCATATTTAGCCAGCGGCCGGTACGGTCGTCAGGGCTGTCACCTTGCAGTGGAAGGACCAGGGTTCAATCCCACTCATGCAGTAGTACCCCGATCAACATACTTACCTTGAATTGATACAGTAAAAATTACCCCCTGTATAAAGTGAAAATCGGTGCAAATAATAAGTCATTCTAGAAATAAGCGTCCCATAAGTGAATAGATGATAATATTGGTCACATATCACTATACTATTTCCTACGTAGCCAATCAGTGACTATTCTTAAACAGAGTGGTGTCTAAGTAGCAGAGTAGTGGGTCCTGAGAATAAAATCTGTTTTACTCACTTTATGTTGAATAACTCTTTGCTGCTGCTGGAGCTGTGACTGTCCATTATACACACAGTGAAACCTAGATGCCTGACTATGTGCCAGTATCAGTTTCTGATCAGAAGTCAGAGGTCTGGCAGAGTTCTGTACCCCCTGGATGGCCCCTTTTCACAGCAGCTGTCTGAAAGCTTTTTATCAAACCGGATATTCTGGCCTCAGGAGATGTAGGCCAGCTGGCTCAAGCCCAGTCATAGTGTGAACAGCACCAGTTCAGCCCTCAATGGTCTTCTGAACTGCACACAGAACCTTAGAACAGCAGACCCCACATCCCAAAATTGTCACGTCCCTTTCTTCCATTTAGCTCCTGCTTTTCTCCAAGATGCCTTTATTTACATTATTAAGTTTTTACACTAAGCTACTTGCACTGATTTACCATTTATACAGCTGGTTGATTTTTACTGTGCGAATTCAGGTTAGGCTGCCCAATGGTACGACTGCAAGAGTAGGGGATTGAATCTTTGAGCCAAGTTGACTTTGAGCCACACTATGCCTTCAGGATACACTGTTGGACAGACACTTACACCAGCTCGAAAAACTCGGACAGCATCATGCAGGCGAATCCATTCTTCTGGTGAAAGTGGTAGATGTGAACAGACCGGTTAAGGGAAACAGTGAGACACTCCTGAATGCTAGATGTGCAGGATCAGACCAGCTGTATCAGCACTTGGTCAACAAAGTGAACCTCATACATCCGCTTGCCACTGCCACCAGACTTTGCACAAACCACCGTACTGTTATGGTGCACAAAGAAGAGCATGCCTTTAGGGTCACATGTGAAGTAATGTAGCTACATCTACACTACCACTGGAACTACACCGTATGTCTCTGCATTGATGCCCAAATCACCTTTTCACACATACACTGTTATTATTGCTGTACTTCATAATGTTCCTACAATGTGTAAATCTTCCTGAACAGGCAGGCACATGTAGCACTGCCACCTTAACAAAGCCCTTTTCCATTTTCCATTTTCCAAAGCCATTTTCCCAATGAAATCCCTTTTAAATTCGTCTTACTTGAAGCTTTGCCTTGGAAAATACCCACCATTACAAAAGGGTTAACAGTGGATGAAAAACCCAAGCTATGTGTACTGCCCTAAATGTCGACTAAGCCCCTTAATAATGTAATAGCCCAAAGCTGGCTTTATGGGTCTCTCGAACCGCCTGCCTGCATGAGAGCACTGTGGGGAAGGCAGCTCACATCATCAGTACTGAAACCCGCTAATGACATCTGACAGCTAAGCACTCATTTTGTAATACCTTCAGCAGAGAAGTCATTTGAAAAATATCATTTGTGGCAAGATTCAATTTATGATAATCCCCCTGGGGGAAGTCAAGAAGCCTGGAAGAGAAGAGAAGAGAAGAGAAGAGAAGAGAAGAGAAGAGAAGAGAAGAGAAGAGAAGAGACCTGACCACAAAATCTCATTTCAGGGAGTTGGGTGCTGCTCTACAACCTGCTGAAAGTGAGCATCAAGGGAAAGATTCCTATCCAGGAAAAAATTTGATTCCAGACCTTGAAAATAAAAGGCACAACAGAATGATTGTGATACACTGACTCACAAATGGTTACTCTGGCAGCATTACATGCAAAACCCTTACATTTCCTTTCACTTTAATTGAAAGAGGTCTAAAAATCAAAGTCAAAAACTCTGACAAGATTGGTTTAAATGTCAAAGGATATTCTTGTGAAGAAGTTGTCCAAATTCTTGATATGATGCCATGAATCTGTGTGGATGGAGAAAGCATTAACAGCTGCCACACAAACACAAGCACAGTCCACATTAAGGAGGAAAGATAACGGCATCTTATTAGCATTAAATAACCATTTCGAGTAAATATATACACAAAACAACTGCATTATACATCACTACTCATTCATCCACTTTTAGTTGTAAAAGTGAGGCTGATATGATTGTCTTCATCAAGTGCTGAAAAATCTCATTAAAAGTTTGTCAATTAGTTGACTATAGTTGTATATGCAGGGACATTATACAAAACAAAGCACAACTGAAGCTAAAATGAAAACAATGTAGGCATGCTGTGATGGGAAGGAGTCAGTAGGAGGGTTTCCTAAGGCATGTTTCCTTCTCAGTTGAATACAGTGGTGCTTGAAAGTTTGTGAACCCTTCAGAACTTTCAATATTTCTGCATAAATTTGATCTAAGACTACATCAGATTTTCACACAAATCCTAAAAGTAGATAAAGAGAACCAAAACAAACAAATATGTACAAACAAACAAACAAACATGGACATTTATTTATTGATCCAATAACACATATCTGTGAGTGGCAAACGTATGTGAACCTTTGCTTTCAGTATGTGGTGTGACCCCCTTGTGCAGCAATAACCGCAACTAAACGTTTCTGGTCCTGCACATCGGCTTGGGGAAATTTTAGACCATTCCTCCTTACGAAACACCTTCAACTCTATTATGTTGGTGGGTTTCCTCCCATGAACTGCTCGCTTCAGGTCCTTCCACAACATTTCTACTGGATTAAGGTCAGGACTTTGACTTGGCCATTCCCAAACTTTAACTTTTGTTCTTTAACCATTCTTTGGTGGAACGACTTGTGTGCTTAGGGTCATTGTCTTGCTGCATGACCCACGTTCTCTTGAGATTCAGCTCACGAACAGATGTCCTGACATTTTCCTTTAGAATTTGCTGGTATGATTCAGAATTCATTGTTCCATCAACGATGGCAAGCTGGCCTGGCCCAGATGCAGCAAAACAGGCCCAAACCATGACACTACCACCACCGCGTTTCACAAATGGTATGAAGTTTTTATGCTAGAATGCAGTGTTTTCCTTTCTCCAAACATAACGCTTCTGATTTAGACCAAAAAGCTCTATTTTGGTCTCATCTGTCCACAAAACATTGTTCCAATAGCCTTCTGGCTTGTCCAGGTGATCTTTAGCAAACTGCAGATGGGCAGCAATGTTCTTCTTGGAGAGCAGCTGTTTTCTCCTTGCAATCCTGCCATGCACACAATTGTCGTTCAGTGCCCTCCTGATGGTGGACTCATGAACATTAACATCAGCTAATGTGAGAAAGGCCTTTAGTTGGTTAGAGGTGACCTTGGGTTCCTTTGTGACCTTGCAGACTATTATACGCCTTGTTCTTGGCATGATCTTTGTTGGTCGACCACTCCTGGGGAGGGTAATAATGGTCTTGAATTTCCTCCATTTGTACACAATCTGTCTGACTGCAGATTGGTGGAATCCAAACTGTTTAGAGATGGATTTGTAACCTTTTCCAGCCTGATGTGCATCAACAACTCTTCTTTTGAGGTCCTCAGAAATCTCCTTTGTTCGTGCCATGATACACTTCCACAAACATGTGTTGTGAAGATCAGACTAATAAAATAAATAAAACAGGTCAACCACTCACACCTGATTGTCATCCCATTGATTGAAAACACCTGACTAATTTCACCTTCAAATTATCTGCTGATCCTAAAGGTTCACATGCTTTTGCCCCTCACAGATACGTGTTATTGGATCATTTTCCTCAATAAATAAATGACTAGGTCTAATTCTTTTGACTCATTTGTTTGATTTGGTTCTCTTTATCTACTTTTAGGATTTGTGAGAAAATCTGATGCAGTTTTAGGTCAAATTTATGCAGAAATATAGAAAGTTCTGAAGAGTTCACAAACTTTCAAGCACCACTGTATGAGCTTGAAAATGTTCAGCACTGCACCAGTGACAGTGGATATGAGTCCTCATACCCTTCAAGCCCTCTGGCACGTGTACAAGCAAATCTTCCTCGCCAGGTGGAGAGTCCTCCTCAAAGTCCTCGATCCGCTGATACTCCTGGTAGGCTTCAAAGTTAGCCATTGTATATCACATTCTCCTCCCAGAAGGCTGTGGGGTGCTGGGGAGAGAGGACACATGTAGCACGGTGACAAAACATACAGGGCACCAGGTGACATAGTTAGATCAAATCTGAAGTAGGACTGTTGTTTTACCACTGAGCAAGGCACTTCGCGTAATCTACCACAACAGATGCCAAGGTAATAAAGGTAACAGTGTAAAACATACTGTAAAAATAGGGGAATGGCTGCAGTCACTCTAGGGGACACATCAGAGAGTCATGTCCAGCTGTGTCAAGGCATATCTAGCACTTTACAGCAACGGATGAGTCAAGACTCTCTAAGGACCACCTGCTCCACAGCACAATGGAATCGCTACCTTACACACATTTTCACCATGGTAAAGTTTAAGGAAAAGAGTAGAGTGGATGACATAGGTCAGCTGACAAGGTTTGGTTTTTACCGCTCTTAATTAACTGCTGAAAAAAACGTACATTTTTCTTCAAGTGTAATGCTGTAACTCACTGGTAAAAGAATAAAGTACTAATCGATAGAAGCAATTCCCATCTTAGAGAACATCAATGTTTAACTCGGAAATACCAAACATGGCAAAGAAAACCACACAGCATAAGAGCAGGAATATTGAGATCTGTAGTTCTAAACTAACGTAAAACCTTCAAATCTATAACATAAGGTGATCAGAAAGGAAAACTCATTACAACCTAGTCCTCACAGGACCTCCTACATTGTGCGGCAAATAAGTGGGGAATCAAATCTTATTTCCTATAGACACTTTCTATATGATGGGGTAGAACCTGGTGATACAGGGCTCATTTTGGCTGCATGACTGCAGACAAGCCCCACTGCAGCTTGAAAAACGTAAAATATTACCTGCATTAAAACAGGACACTTACTACACCACACCGGTGCTGAACTACCCATTTGGACGGTTATAAGATTGTGAAGCATAATACTGTAACTTGTAAGTCATGCCTTGACATATAAACCTTGCACTTTGCCTATGAAAAGAGAAAAGAAGGCACGATGCACCGTTTTATTTGAAAACTGTATGCTTAGTGTCAAGATAATACATTTTGTTTACATGAGTTTGAACATAAGATAAAAATGATTATATTTGTTTGTTTTCGGTTTTTAAACAACTATGGTATAATTTCCTTTGAATTCCCTTCATTGTGCACAATAGATCAGTTGTAACTTTTTGTTATGCACCATATTAGCAACACAGCCACACACTCTGTCTTTATACTCATTTCCCAGAGAAACTCACATGGGATCTGCTGTGCTCTTATAAACACGCTGCACTGTTGCTGTCACACTTCTCGCCCTGTTACAGCTGAACAGGGTGAGTCATGTGCATGTTTGGACATGTCCACTGCAGGGTCACAGAGGTCCAGAGCGCATCCTGGAAGCATAGGGTGTAAAACAGTGTACACCCTGGATGGGATGTAATAACACAAACATCCTATGGGCAATTTGGAGCGACCGATTCCTCTAAAACACAGGAAGAAACCTGTGCAATCTCCACACAGGCTGAGTCGGATCTCAACTAAAGCCCAGCTGTTGTGAGACACTAGCACTAAAAAACCCTCAATCCACCAAGGTGAAGTGTCAAATACTGGCACACTAAGAATTCCATGCAGACTAATACTTAAAAAATATCATCAGTCATTTATTATTCTGCTTTCAGCAGAGCAGTGATTGGCCATCAATACATCATGTGATCACTTCTCCCTCAGCTGTCCTATAACACTGCATTGCGTAGAACCTTCCAAAGCAAGACAACATAAAGCATCTTTATGCCCTCCTTTCTGTCCAGTCAGAGCATAAACCGTGCCATAAATACACCTGCTATAGAACTTGATGGGTACTCTCACACACACACACACACACACACACACACACACACACACAGCAGCAGCATGGAGTTACATAAGCATGCCAAGAAAAGTATGTGTGAAGGAGCTCCTGAAGTGTGGCTATAATCTTTATATATTGCGCAACCAGTACTGACATGTACTGACCAGTCTCTATGTGTGTGAGTGTGAGAGCAGCACAGCACAGTGCAGAGGTCAGCAGTTCAAAATAACTCTGGCATCTAATATTACTGGGAAGTCTTAATGTGAAGTAAGAGCATTTTTCAATTAACGTTTCAGTGAAAATTCACTTGCCAAAATCAAAACCAGACACCGTGGCTCTCCTTCCAACATTTTTCCCATGAGGCGGTTAAGGTCATTATGACCACGTGGCACAGTCATTAGGGTCCTGAAAACACCAGCTGAGAAAAACAAGCCACACGTGGAGAAAAATTCTGTTAAAATCATGTCTATGTGGAGTGAATGCAGCTAAGCAAATATTGGCAGATGGTCAAGAGTGTCCAGCTTCTGTTTGCTGGTTTTGGGCTGCTGTGAATGGATGCTCTCTAATATAGGACATCATAAGCGTGGCACTTTGCTGGAAAACACCTCACCTGTACAGGTATGAGGTGGAGTGTGGGGATGAGCTGAATGGCAATGTATGCAAACTTCTTCAAATAGCAGAGAAGCCCACACAGGCAGAACGAAGGCAAGAGGACAGGAGGTTTCTCAAAGGAACACAGCTTTATTTACACATTTAGACCAAAAAAGTGGATGCAGCCTAATTTAGGAAGGATGCAAATTGCAAACTAAATCAAACACAGAAAACCAACAGGAAACATCCATCTTTTAACAGAACTTATCAAGCTGGAGCAATAAAACTGAGATAAAACACACAGGATGGTGAGCCAGGATACATTACCTCTATGAGTTGACCTATGTGTCAGTTCTCTGTGTGCCGTGTAGTGCGAGTGTCTTCACACTCCTCTGTACATTGGAGGTTCTGCAGTGGAACCAGTGCACTACTGTACATCACCAAGGATCTCTGCCGGAACCACAGCACAACCCACCTGCTGAAGAAGCCACAACAGCATCTCCACTTCCTGTGGAGACTGAAAAGATCTGGACTTCCATTGCCCATCCTTCACCAGCTTCTACAGATGTGCTACAGAGAGCATTCTGACCTCCTGCATCACAGTCTGGTGTGGGAACTGCATTGCCTCTGACCAGGAGTGCCGCAGCTCTGCCCAGTCCATCTGGAACTGCACTATGCACCATCCAGACCACCTACAACAGGCAGCGTGTAAGCTTGTATCATCACCGTGGACCCCTCTTTCCCATCATCTGCACGCCTGTTTTCGCCACTGCCATCTGGGAGATGCTATCACAGCTTGGGGGCCAACACCATAAGGCCCAGAAACAGCTTTTTTTCACAGGCAGCAGAATTCTGGATGGGTCGCTACCTCCATCACTGACCTCCTTCAACTATATAATTATCAACCTCACTGCTGACTTTGCACTAATTCTCATTTCTCACCTCTCCAATCAACATGGTTTTATCTATTTATTCATTTATCTATAGCTACCTATTTATTTACATTCTACCTCAACTTGCCTGTGTTTTCCTATGTTATTATGCTGTCCCACTAGTACTGTGCACCATGGTCCAGGAGGAACTACATTTCATTTTCTATTGTACATCTGCAAAAGTGCAGAATGACAATAAAATGAACCTTGAACCTTGATCTGCTCTTAAGACCAGCTGCCAGTCTGACAGCGTCCCCCGACAGTGGTCCTTTTGTTTTGCGAAACGGCCAGTTTGATCTCTCCAGGCCAGGACATGGCTGCGCTCCACTGCTGTTCCCAGCTGCCCCATAGGCATCCTGTGTGTGCGTGTGTGTGGGGAAGGGGGGGTTGGCGAGGCGACAACAGCACCTCTGTTTCTAAGAATGACACACTGGTTTGGACATCATGTTCCCCAGCCACATCAGGTTACGCACCAACATTTCCCACCACTTGGCTGCTCACTGGAACGGGAGGAGCTGGTCTGCCCATCATCACAGTGCCCCCAAACTGTCACACAAGACGTTCGATCCAACAAGACGTGCTATGTGCAGAGATGACAACTACTTAGTGATGTTTACAAGCTTTGGTCAGTGTTGTACTCCATTTTTGTGTCAGCAGACAGTAGAGGAAACAAATAAGTGGCCCCCCCTTTTTTACTCACACTTTACTACACTTCAGATCAATTCAGACAGAGTGCTCTCTGTCCACTAAGCTCAGTCTGAGTGAACCACTTTTTCTAAAATCTACAGAAGGGTCTACATGTTGATGACAGTGATGACACACCCCTCCAGACATGCAATTTATAGTTTATCTGAATAGTATTAACTACAGCAAACAACAATATCTATGTGTTCAGAGATTTCATTAACTCTGAGGTTGCTTTGAAATGGTGCTTGGGAAAATCTACAACTGATTTCAACTTTACAAACACAAAAACTCAACACTGAAAGAAGAACAAAAGTTTGCTGGCTATCAATGTGTACCGACAACAATAAGGACAGCGCTCCCGCTACACAGTGAACACACACACTGTGTAAAGACATCTCTCCGAACAGAGAAAACACACTGATGGTTACAACACGGCACAGTGATGTCAAGCAGCTCCTCAGACTTACTTTCAGCCACCCTGTAGTGCAACATGGTGTTCGTGTACACCAAGGTGTGTATGTGTGCACACACTTTGATGGCAACACATTAAACACACATACAGGTGAATACTGGGGCAGCAGGTGGTGTCGTGGTTACACTTAGTTTGTAATAAAGACTTGGGTTCACACTGCACTTGATCAAAGGAGAAAACGAGCTTGTTGTATAAATAGCTGAATCAGTGTCGGCATCTTAGCGCAAAAGCTTCACATCCAGTCATGCTACAGAAAAAAAAACGTTATACAAACAGCTGTGCGACAGTTCGGTCCATAACAGTAAAAATCTTTTCTCTCTGTCTCTTGTCTTATACGCGCGCGCGCGTGCGCGCGCTCACACACAGAGTATCTGTATTTTACCTCGTCATGTTCAGTCTGTTGCTGCACTCAAACACAAGTGTTTCAACAAATGTCACAATTAGGCAATATCTCAACAGCGGCACTCAGTGCAGCACACAGCACGACAGCGACACAAATTAACAACGTCAGACACTGTTTTACACAGTTTTACTGTGAAGGGCAGCGCAACGCCAATCTCACCTTTGTGTCTCAGTGTCTCCCGGTGATCTGCACAGTGGCTCCGGCTCTCATTGCTCCCTGGTGACAAATGACTGTTTTCACCCTTCCTATTATTAATAATAATGCTATTTATTATGATTATGCAAAACTGTGTAATAATTTAATGTCATTAGTTGCCCCAAACATCGGGCTTCACCGCGCAACCAGTAGCTCGCGACTCCGTTGTGCTCGAGAATGTCAACAACAACACGATCCGTCGGCGTGACGTCACAACCACATCAACCTTTGACCGCTAACCCGACATTATTACCCTTTCACCTCTGATCCCAGATCCCAGAAAAAAGGTTTAAATTATTTCGCGGAACACAAATTTTACACTGAAATATATATGTTTAATAATAACACGAAATTATGACTTCGCAAAGCACGTTAAATGTAAAAATTCTAAGTATGTTTCAATATGTCACATTTTGTTCCGTAAATCAAACTAAATCTAGAGAGAAGATGAATTTATGTGTAAATAAACATAAATATGTTATATTCGTGATACAAATTTTTTGAGGTATAAAGTAAAATATGGAAGACCAAAATGGCGGCCCCCATGTTGCCTTGGATACCCTCCTGAGCAGTTACACAGTTGAGCAGCGCGCTTAGTTTCTCCGGGAACACTTTGAAGATGTTCTGCCTTCTCCTGAAGTCCAGGGCGATGTGTAGCGCCAGTGTCCCTCTGCGCCCGTTGTTTTCACGACTAAACAAACTTGATTTGTGGAACCACAGACGGTAAGAAAACCTGCAACACTAACACTCCCTCTGTGGTTTCAGTGTATCTGTGTAGTCGTCTCCTGTCATTACCATCAGCCATCATCTTTTGTGTTCATTTTTTGTCATGTCCCGTCATCGTTGCCTGTCACATTTTCTCTTTATATTCCCGTCACCGTTTCCTGACTTAATGTTGTCATCTCTTCTTGCCTTGATCTTGTGTCATCAGAGGTCGGCAGAGTTGTCAAAAGCAATACTGTTGGTCCCTGACTTATGAATTGTTTATTCACAAACTTTTTTCCATTACAGACTTCTGGAGAACTGTATAGTATTCGTTTTTCACGAAGACGGTTTGCATAATAATTCAAATCATGCACCAAAACTGCAGCTGATTTGCCCACAGATCGTGAGCTCGAATAGTAAGATGTTCAATACTTTGTTGTAGCTCTGGCCAGGGCTCTTTATTGTGCTTTCTTATTTACAACATGCCATAAACACCCTTTCTAGGGGAACTGGAATGTGCCGGCATGCGCACGAAGCATCCTGGCTCACCAGAGGAAGAGCTTGTTTCATAGCCTGTTTTTAGCCAGCTATTCAGTGGAAGCCAGAGAGAGAGGGAGATGTTGCTGCTCTGTTCCCATCCAAAAAAGTAAATCAAGTATAAGTTCTCATCTAAAAATTTATTTGAGGAAAAACTTTAAATAAATAAATAAAGAAAGAAAGAAAGAAAGAAAGAAAGGCAAATCGAAAAAGGACTCAAGTATCATGTTAAATTGTTTGGTTAGTCCCTTTTTCATGTTCTGAACCACAGGCAGAGTTAACAGCTACAATAAAGAGTTTGGGACGCTTGGAAAAATCTATATAGTTTCAGTAAATTTGTTCTGCTGTTCTAGTGCAGTTAAGTATGTTGTTGTTTTCTGATTTTCTGATGGGCTGGGAGCACATTATTTATTATCTTTCCCCATTTAAAATGATGGGGGGGGGTAAAAGGCACTTGTGCATTTTTAGGAACAAATTATCTTTGGAGTGTATTAAAATAGTTGGTTTAACATCTGTAAATTTTAATATCTTAAAAAAAATTAACTTCCAATTCACAAATGCAGGGGGAAAATACAATTCTGGTAAAGGAAAAAACTTCATTTTGGGAACTGTTGTGTGGTCTGTTAAGTTTCAATGTGTTTTCTGTTGTGCACAGAGATATTGATCTGTTTACAGAAAAATAAATTTTTATACTTTCTTCTTGTTCTGTTTCTAATGGCTCTGTACTGTTCTATCCTGTTGTAGAACAACCACACTAACACATCTCCTCAGCACCTGGAGCGCTCCTATGAAGCGATGCGATGCAGTCGCCCGGTTTTGGGGTCAGACTCAAAAGGCACTCAGGCAGTCTGTTGGACGAAGCCCCCAGACAGCAAGAGCAACCCTGGTGTTGGCAGTGGGACCAGCTGCCCTGGGAGCCACGGCACGGCTGTTTGTCCATGTAGCACACTGCCACGCAGACCTCCACAGTGACACACTGGTAGATCTTAAAGGCAAAACCCAGGAATCAGAACTGGACTTCAGCTGGACCATTCTGTGGGAGTTTGTCAAACCTCACCTCCTGATGCTGCTGAGTGCCATTGCTGTAAGTCTTCTTGGATAACAATGGATTCATAGATAAACTGGAATAAGAAATAAAAATTGCCAAACACCTGAGCACTTAGTATGTCTTATACAGTTGTAATTTACTGGTTACTGACAGCAGTTGGCATAGTTGTTAGAGCCAGTGTCCGGCAATTGAAGGACCTGGGTTTGATTTCCTGGTCTTGCTGGAGTACCCTTCATTCAAGTACATACCCTGAACTGTTACAGTAAAAATTACCCTGCTGTATAAATCACAGTAAGTACCTCAGTATAAAAACCTAACTTTATAAGTCCCCTTGAAAAGCATCAGTTAAATCTATAAAGAATAATGAGGAGTAGGAGACGATGGCTCAGGCCCACAATTATCATATGTTATATGTTGAACCACCTGATTGTGGCTATTAATTTCTCTGAAACATTCCCAGTATTAAAGGCTTAAACGTGTCCAGTTGCTTATTCAGCCAACAGTTTTGTTCTTTTACTGCATGTTGTAGTTAAAAGTATGATGGAAATTGTGGATCTTTTAATATCCATGGTTGAACATGAGGGGTTAAAACAACACCCGCAGCAGCTTGAATGACTGATTAAGTCAAGTTGATTCATGTATGGTATTAAGAAATGATTACTGTAAAAAGGCTAATTCTAATCTAATATTTTTGAGATGATCTTTGTTGGATTTTCACTTTAATTTTATAAAAAGGATTTTCATTCAATAATCACAATTTCACAATAGCTACCAAACAATTTCTTGTTATATGTTTTTAAATTACAGTAATATTCAAGCAGCAAAATGTTTATTTAGTGCAGGTTTAATGGTTCAGCAATTCAGCAGTTTAACAGGTTTGACTTTTGAGGACCCAGAAAATTTGACCTTTTTAACTGAGCCATCTGGGTTTTCCTTTGACTGTGTAGCTGGCTTTTGGTGTCGCCGTCCTCAACATCCAGATACCTCTCATGCTGGGTGACTTGGTGAACGTAGTGGCTCGCTACCTCAAAGAACATACGACACATTACATCCAGGAAATGAGAGCTCCTGCTCTAAAGCTGCTTGCTTGCTATGGCCTCCAGGTAAGTTAAAGAAGGAAAGTGAGTTGGTGCTATTGTCACCACCATTGTGGCAGTTCCCGATTTCCTATTATATTTACACACTCAGCAGTGTTCTATAGGATGGCTGTGGGAGAATTTAGTCGAACAAAAAACAAACAAACCAAACCTTTCTAATTTCTCCTTTAATTATACAGGTCAGCCAGCAGTTTAACACAAGTTACATGCATATATGACAGAGTTCAGGGAGTCTCTCAGTCTCTTTGTTTGCAACACCCTTTTATACAGCGCTGCACTGCAGCACCTTAGAAACAAACCACACCAAAGACACACATCACCTTTAAACTGACCATCCAGTATAGATGCACCCAGTTGCTCACCTTTCTGTCAGGAAACTCGCAACAAAGAGAGCGATGCAATGGAATGCAGAACAGACCATTTTAGGGAAGAGAGGAAAAGTCATCCTTTAGTGGAGTGAAAAAAAGATCATTCAATTAAAACTAATACAAAATAATTCCCTAAAATATGTATTCTTCTTTATGGTGTCAGATGAAGTAAAAGCATCTTGGATCATGTTTTAAACAAACTCTCTTGTCTGCAGGGCCTGCTGACCAGCGGTTATATCATTTGCCTGTCCAGGGTAGGAGAAAGAGTGGCAGCCGATATGAGGAAAAAGCTCTTCATGTCTCTACTCAGGTTTAATTCAAATATTATTTCCACAGTTAATGGACACAAACTGTCTCTATTCATAGGTTTTGCAGGACATGACACGGTTACTGATGGCATGATGGCTCTTTTTGATTAACTTGCCATCGTGTTTCCTGTATGCTTAAGAAATATGAAAAAAACCCCACATGGAAACGATTAGCTTTCAAACAACTAAACCACTGTAACAAATGTGGCTGAAATAGGGAACCGTGTTAGGTTGACTGCCAATGAGGAGTTTGTCACTATAAAGAACTGACAATTAGCAGTTTGAAATAGGAGTTTTCAAAGCGACATGCAACAACTAAGAGTTCCAAAGAGGCCAAATAGTGCCTGAACTGATAAATTATTTAATCTGTCAAGGGGAACAATCTCAAAAATAATCACAGCACTTGTCAAACATGGAAAAACTCCAGAGGTCGAATAGACAGAAGCACTTCAGAGGTTAGTTGCTATATGCCATAGAAATACAGCCTTAAAAATTACTGCTGGATTGAATCAGCAGCACTGTGACCCGGTCAGAACAAAAACTGTACACTGTAAATTTCACAATCATACAATTCATGGCAGAACTGCAATTCAGAAACTGCTTGTATCCAAAATCAAAGCGCAGAGATGTAAGGAGCAGAAAACCTAGACCCCCTAAATAATGGAAAACAGTGATATGGTCTCATGAGTAATATTTTAACCCATTTTTTTACATTTGGGCAGGTTTGGGTTTGTGATCAATTGTTAAACATGGCTGATGGATCTATAGTGGTATGCAGAGCCATTTCATGCACATCTTTCATATAACAGCTAATGAATATAAGACCGTTTTGCAGGGCCAGATGCACCTCATGGTAGAAACAGGTCCCTCACGATGCCCCCATTCACACAGCAGATCACTTTTGAGTGGTTACGTGAAAACATATGAAATCAATCACCTTGAATGGCCTCCCAAATCACCAGGTCTTAAAAATCACTGAACATTTATGGGAAGTTATGAAGTACAGCGTGTAATGTACAGTTCCATCTCCTTCGTCCCTTGATGACATAGAAGTGTTTCTTATTGGAAAATGAATTGAGTTGCTTGTCAGTTAAATTAGTGCTCGCTTTGACACAACAATTACGTTTAACGTAATATGCAGCTTCATTTTAAACCCCTGAAGCTACAGGTTCAGCTGAAATTGTTCTAAAATTCACCTATACCAGAGCTAAGCTGACAGCAGGAACCTTGGGAGTTTAACAGCATTTGAATGGTGTCTGTTCTTCATCAGACAGGATGTTGCTTTTTTTGATGCCAACAAGACTGGGCAGCTGGTGAACCGCTTGACTTCTGACATTCAGGAGTTTAAATCATCATTTAAACTTGTTGTTTCTCAGGTGGGTGGATTTAACATTTAAATGCCATTTTGGAAAGCAAAATTTGAGGAAACTAATACATGATTTCAGGCTTTTTTTTTTTTGGAATGTTCTAGACATTAATTAGTCCTAATTAATTTAACTCTTGTCCCAAACACCTTCTGGTTGTTTAGAGAAGAAAGGCAAGTGTTTTCCTTCCTACATGTGGGAAACTAAGAGATGTGTGTGTCATCTGCTGTGTATGCAGGGTCTGCGCTGCATCACTCAGACGGTTGGGTGCTTTGTGTCGCTGTACTTCATCTCCCCGAAGCTCACAGGTTTGACCGTGGTGATCATGCCCTGCCTCGTGGGGGCAGGTGCTCTCATCGGTTCCTTCTTGCGCCGGCTCTCCCGCAGAGCTCAGGAGCAGGTGACGCCTCCCTGTTTCACTTCTAAATGCCATAATTTCACCTAGAAACACTAGTAATAAAGCCAGTTTTAATGGACAACCTTGGACTTCCTACTTGAATGTCTTTTACTGCTAATCCCAGCAATCGGAAATGGATGTACAGCTTTCATGTTTAGCAGACTTTTTTTTAAAGTGTGTGTGTGTGTGTGTGTGTGTGTGTGTGTGTGTGTGCGCGCACGTGTGCACGTGTACACACATGCCATAGGTGGCCAGAGCAACTGGAGTGGCTGATGAGGCTATTGGCAATGTGCGCACGGTGAAGGCCTTTGCCATGGAGGACCGAGAGATGCAGTGAGTAATTTTTCTGCCCTTTACCGAATATTTGTAAATGTGCTTTATTATTTTTTCCTTTTGTGTCCGGTAACGTGACTGAAACAGGTTCCCCATTTTCGTTTCAGGATGTACTCTCTGGAGGTGGATAGGTCATGTGACATGAATGAAACTCTTGGGTGTGGAATTGCCATTTTCCAAGGCCTGTCCAACATCGTGTTGAACTGTGAGTGACCATTTCCAGTGAGTGACTCTACCTGAGGCACTTCATTTGGAATTAAACATATTACAGGGAAAAAATGATAAAGACACTCACGTCTGAACTTCTGTCATCAGGCATTGTCTTAGGCACCATATTCGCAGGGGGGTCCTTAATGGCAGGCGATGAAATCTCCCCAGGAGACCTCATGTCATTTTTGGTGGCGTCTCAAACTGTGCAGAGGTGAGATGTCCTGACCAAACTCATTGCTCAGTTTAAGAGGGTTTAATTGGTGGGGGGAAGGAAATTGTGAAATCACTGATGTTTTCTTAAAGATAAAAATTAAAATTAAATGGATACTTTTTAAATGCAAATATAGTAACAATGTCTTCTGGTGTTTTTTACTGTTTGCTAAATGAATACATGTGAAGTATTTGGATTCTTTTTAATGTATGTTTGAGTGGACCAGTTTTTACTAAAGGAACTGTTTGTGTCTCTCCTCTCTGCACAGGTCCATGGCCAGTGTTTCCATCCTGTTTGGACAAGTAAGTTAAACACTGTATCCATAGACACCAGGGGTTCTTGGGGCTTCCGCTCAACTGTATCTACAACTAGCAGCATTTTTAAACTATGAATTGCCCTTACTCACAACATAAGGCTTCAAAGGTACAACATCGTTCACTGGTAATTTTAAGATTTTGTCAAAAAGGGACCTCGAACGATATAATGTCTCACCTTGGTCTCAAGCTGAAAAAGCAGTAGGAAACCCTGGTTTAAAGTAATGTTCTCCGACTGCAGATGGTGAGAGGAATCAGTGCAGGAGCTCGTGTGTTTGAGTACCTGACGCTGGAGCCCACCATCCCACTGATGGGTGGAGGCCGGATCCCCTACCACTCGCTGCTCGGGAGGATCGACTTCACGAATGTCAGCTTTAGGCAAGAACAAGTGGGGAAACCACAGCTCTCTGCAGACACATACAACTGCAGTTACACCTTTGCAGTGGTGAAACTGTACAGTGAATTTAAAAACTTGCTTCTAATTTATCTGCAAAAAGTAGAACTTTTGTTTAAAAACACACTGCTTTGTCACTACAATACAGTAGACTTTGGTTGCACATAATGAAGTCCCATAGCAGTTTTTCACTGTATAGGAGTCCATTATGTGCCCTATATACTTACACCCTCTTTCCCATACAACAGTCTTACTCCGTGCAGTGGTGCCTGTGATCATTTCACTTCCATAAAGATGCAAGAGACTACAAACATACCGCTGTCCTCAACAACCTCATAAGGGTGATAGACAATGGCTCTTATTCCTGGTTATTGTTGATGGCTGTCTTTCCACACAACAGCGAACAATGTAAACATGGGATAAACACTTATGGGAACATTAAAAAATGAGAGTGCATAATTTAGGTACAGAAACTTATGTCTAGATCAGTACAGTGGAGAACAAAGTTCTTTCATATTAACAGTATTAGCCAACCACAGCTGTCAATTAATGTTGATATTATCGCAGCTGAAACAGCATATTTATTATTATTCAAGGTTTTTGTTGGCATTCTGCACTTACACAGATGTATAAGAGAGAACAAAATATAGTTTTTCCTGGATGATGGTGCACAATACCCTAAACAGAGCATATGACAATACCGGATAACAGAACCAAGGTATTTGGTGGTAGATGGCTAAATAGATAAGATGAAGATTAGTAACTAGATTAGTGGGTAAGACCGTACAAAAAAAGTGACAGTTTTCCCAACCATGACTGAGTCATCTATGCCATTGTGATGTGCCCTCTTACTCTCTACCCCTCCTTCTACTCTCTTTTCAGCCTTGAACATGAGCTATAGTCACACAAACAGCTTTACTGACGTGAAGGCTCTCCGACCAGCATTAATAATCATATCCACTTCAGTTGCACATGCTTTATGATGTTTAAAATGTTGAATTACAGAGGATTTTATTAGGCTTTTTTTAAACACTGATTATCAGAAGAAGGTGCCAGAGTGAAAGAGGCTACGTATTAATCTACTTTTATTACAATTATTAAACAGAAATGAACAAACCCCATTAAATGGGGGGAGGTGTTTTTTATTACTCTTCGGTTGTCATTTTTCTTTTACTGTGTGTAACTTTTCAGATTTTTTTAGATTAAGGCAAATTTAATATAATTTGCCATAATTGGGGTTGTATCTGGGTTTCCTTAGTTATCCAACAAGACCTGGACACCAAGTCCTCAAGAATTTCAACCTCACCCTCTACCCGGGGAAGACAGTGGCCGTTGTGGGCGAGTCTGGAGGAGGTAATGAATTGCTTGTATCTCCCCAGTGTTGAATGTGGCCGTCTTATGTTACTAGCAAAGAACAAGGCAAATTCTGCCATAAATACATGTTTTCAACATATTTTTAAATACATTAATTATAACCATGTATAGCATAGTAATGCATTTCTATCCATTGGGTTTTATAAAAGCATTTGCTATTAATTAACATTTATGGCAAAGGTTGCCTGCAGTTTTGTAAATCTTGATTTCTCTCTTTGGAACAGGTAAATCCACTGTTGCTGCTCTCCTGGAACGCTTCTATGATCCTAGCAGTGGGGTGGTCATGCTGGACGGGCTGGACATTCGGACTCTGGACCCATCTTGGCTAAGAGGGAAAGTGATTGGCTTCATCAGCCAGGTGCTCCTCTCACTTTTGTTGTGTCGGGCACTTACAAAATAGCTGTGTTGCTTTGGTTCATTCACTGTTCACTTCTTTTGACTTCATTTGTAACTTTTCTACAAAAGCAGAGCAGCTCTGCTCTGTCCTGAAGCTCTATTAATCCCAGGGCACTGATTTCTGTTTTAGGAACCTGTGCTGTTTGGTACTTCTGTCATGGAGAACATTCGTTTCGGGAAGCCCGAGGCCACAGATGCTGAAGTCATCGCTGCTGCAACATTGGCTAATGCTCACTCATTCATCACCGCTTTCCCAGAGGGATACAACACAGTGGTCGGTAGGCAGACTCCTGTGGGACCCCTGGGAGACTCGTGCTGTTTTTCTGGACAAAAAGAAACTCATAAAAATGCTTATATAAAGGTATCCCCTTTGGCTAGTCAGATAATAGGCTATATCTGTAAAACTGACAGAACTACTGGTTCAAGAAGGGTCCTGGTTAGATGTTCAAGTGTCACTTCATTGTTGTTCTGCACTTATTTAGACGTACAAGAGGGAGCAAAGTGTAGTTTTACCTTGCTCACAAAGCACAACACTAACAGGCAACATAACACAGGGCAATATAGACAGAGTATAAATAAATAGGCAAATAAATGGATAAATAGACGAGAGGATTACTGCAAAGTCAGTAGTGATAGTGGTTGTGATGCAGTTGGACGTGGTCAGCGGTGGTGGGAGTGATGAGTTTGTATGCTGTCAGAGTCATGCCTTTGCATGTCACCCTCTCAGTGGCAGGTGACTGCAGTAGGGACAGGACATGGACAGGCCTCTTTGTGATCCTCTCTCTTTCACGATCTTCCAGGTGAACGAGGGGTGACGCTATCCGGGGGTCAGAAACAGCGCATCGCAATTGCTCGTGCCCTCATCAAGAACCCAAGCATCCTGGTGCTAGACGAAGCCACCAGTGCCCTGGATGCTGAGTCCGAGAGGGTGGTGCAGGAGGCCCTGGACCGGGCCTGCGCGGGCCGCACCGTGCTGGTCATCGCCCATCGCCTCAGTACCATCCAAAGGGCCGACTTGATCTGTGTGCTCAGCAGTGGACGCGTCATCGAGGTAGTGCTCTTAGTATCCTGAGCTTGTTGCTTTAAAGCAGATGCAGTTTCAAGGTCTTGCTGATTTTTTTTGTTTATTATAGCAGTAATTAAATGTCAACAAACTGGAAGGACTTTGGAAACTGAATGAGATAAAGTTTGTATTGTAATTTTTTATATTTGTGCCACTACTGTTTTCTCCTGAAGGCTGGAACACACTCGGATTTGCTGAGCAAAGGAGGGCTCTATGCCGACCTTATCCGGCGACAGCGAACTCAGGGACAGAACTGAGGAAGATGGTGCACAGTCAGGATGGTACTTACGCTCTGGACCAAGCGCTAGCACTGACCCACCCTGGAAATTACATATGTTAAGTGGGAACTTTAAGATTTGCTGTAGGTTTTATTTCACAGAGCAAAAGAATGGTTGAGTACCAGTAGATTTGTACCTAGCTGTATACAAAGGCTTTGTTTTTCATTGCACTGCACAGATGTGGCTAAGGCATAGGCTGTTTTCTCCTAGATCATGCTCATGTACCTGTTTTGATAGGAAAACGTGTGATTTTACTAGAGTGGATCATCTGGAGCTAATTCTGAAAAGTAAAAATATGTTACTGGGGCATTTATTGCTGGACCTGCTATTTGCTGGTAATATCAGAAAATTAACATTTTTCTAAAATAGCTGTATTTTGGCTTGTAAATATTGAAAGAGTTCACTTTTTTATTTAGATCGGTGTACGTAATGGCTGGTGGGTGCAGACTGACTTGAATTTGAGAGGTTTTTATGGATGCAGACTTTAATTAAAGGATCAGATCGAAGCGTTTTAAATTGCTTTTATTTCTGTAGTGTGTTTAAAGCTTGCAATACAGCCTTCCATCCAGTATTTCTAAAAAGTCCCAGAAATAGTCTGAACATATTCTATTTCATAGCAAGAATGTACTGGGTCATTTTCACCCAGCTGTGTCTCTTCTGTGCTACACATTCAAAAATGTGAAATATTTTGTTTAACCACCTCCAATATGCATAGTAGTGTTTTTTTTTTATGTCCCCTCACAGGTTTTTTTGTGTGTAGTACTTTCATATTATGAAAAAGTATAATTATTTTGTACTTTGCTTCTATGTCCGTTGTTAGTAAAGTACATGGATGTCCTACATCTTCTCACAGCCATTGTGTACATGGAACTGCAGCTGAATGATACTTCAGATCAGCTCTTCTCAGGGCCTCCAAAAACAATGAATGTGAAAAATTAATTTTCCCTTATACAGGCCAGACACTTCCCTTTCTGTGGCGGCTCTCCGTCCCTCAAAGTTCCAATGCTTTATCCGCGACATTTCAGTGAAAAATAGGTGGTCGTAACACCTGATAATCTGGGTCCTCAGTGAGACATTTATCATTCAGAGTAAAGAATCAGTTCTGATTAGAACAGTTGAACAACCAATAGTTATTCAATGTTGTACAGCTTTTTACAGCAACTTCCGCGAGTCCATGGTGTGCAGAACAGGGGGAAGAATTTAGGGAATGAATAATGGAAAGATAAGAGACAAGATTTAAAAGATAAACAGGTGTAGACCTAACACTGCACACGCGCGCGCGCACACACACACACACACACACACACACACACACACACACACACACACACACACACACACACAGTCGTCCCCCTACTTCCCAGTCTAATTTGTGTCGAAATTTCACATATCGAGTGCCTGTTTCCCGATACTTTAAATGAGGGAAAAATAAATAACGCGCTTGTGTCGCTGCTTCACAGGGGCGTTGGACTACGGACGATGCTCGATGGCGGCGGGACGTCCTCCGTGTCGGACTTGCGTTTCGCATTCGGCCGTTAGATTCCGCCAAACTGCGCGTGATTGAGCTGCACTTCGCCACTCTGCCGATAGGCGCCGCAAAGGCACCGCACGCTCCCGCAAATAGGCGTCGACCGCCTGATTCGGGTGTAGTTCCGCGCCCTGGCGACAGGTGTCTCCGCAGCGTCGCAGCGCGCAGCCCCCGCCGGCGCTCCGTGCCCGTGTGAACGCGTCCCTCGCAGGAAAGCCGCGCTGCGCAGTGGGGCCCGCGGGACCGCGAACCATGCAGAAATATGAGAAACTGGAGAAGATAGGCGAGGGTAAGTGAGATGGCTGAACCCCCCCGGTGCCGCTCTTTACCTCGGTGCGACCAGGTTTGGACGAGCGCGGGCTCCGAGAGCAGCTCTTTAAACGAGGCCTAGTTTAGCCGCGGCCGGAGTACAAAGAGCGCCGCGTTTCCTCCGCCAGCACGAGCCGCAGGTGTAAAATGTGGTGAAACCCGGTTAGGTGCGACATGACGAGCTCCGGTACAGTAACAGTTTTTACAAAGGAAAACGTGTAATACAGTAAAGATGGTGAATCAGAGTAAAATGTTCGGAACCCACGCGCGTCCTCAGTATCGCCACCGCCCGGGGGTCCAGGTCCCACCATGGTGTGTGTGGGTGTGTGTTGCAGTACCGGTAGGTAGTTACCTCCGGACCTGCGGTAGAAACAGCCCGGTGATCCTGCAAGTCTGCAGTGCATGAGCTGAGGGGGGCGGTCAGTGCTGTCACCTTATAAACTGCAGGTTCCCGGTTCATGCGGCGCCCTTGACTGAGGTACCTGCCCCTGAACTGATGCTGTAAAAACGGCCCCGTGGTGTAAAGCTGTAAGTCACCTTTGACAAACACGTCTGATGAATACAGATTAAGAGCAATAACAGCCTGTTAGTAACACTTGCTGGGGTCCCTCAGTAAACAGGTTGATCTTTACAGCTGCTGGGTTCATTCATAAGCCCACCGCTGCTCCTGTGTAGTTCCACTGGTACGGAGCCTCATCCCCACCGTCGCTTGGTGGTGCAGGTCACTGTGAGGGATGTTGCTGAGTTTTAATACCCACAGACACATCGATGAGCCAAAACAGGCTTGGAATGATGGCCTACAGTGGGAGTGATGGTGCGCGGCTTTCCTGCAGGTACCTATGGAACTGTGTTCAAAGCGAAGAACAGGGAGACCCATGAGATTGTTGCTCTGAAAAGAGTGAGACTAGACGATGACGACGAGGTAAGAATTGCTCCGCCTGTGCACCAGGTGTGAGGAAACAAGGAACCAACTTGCATCGTTCCTCTTCTCTCGTGCCCTTTTTAGGGGGTTCCAAGTTCAGCGCTGCGGGAGATTTGTCTGTTGAAAGAGCTAAAACACAAGAACATTGTCCGGTACGTATTCACGGTCTTTAAATCAACATGATCCAGTTTCCTTCATAATAAGTAAAATGTGTTAAAATTAATAATGAGAAACATACAGTTTTTAAAACGGCTGTACGTTGGAAACGCCAGTACATATTTAGATGAATGGCACCAGAACTTGACCTCAAAGTGGACTCTCCTTTCATAGGTTGCACGACGTTCTGCACAGCGACAAGAAGTTAACGTTAGTGTTTGAGTATTGTGATCAGGTGAGGCACCGTCCACTGAATGCTGTGATTTACATCATGGTAAAAACTTTGCTTAAGCGCTCATTATTCGATTTTGGTTGTGAATTGCAGGTTTGAATGACACTAAAATATACACGTGATCCTTCCTATCCAATTTCTCACCATCCAAATATTGGTTATAACAAAAATACTGAAATTTGTACCCAGAGTTCACTACCTGAATTGAAAACCTGCTAAAAAAAAAAATTCAAAGCCCACGATAGTTGAAACGCTGCAGTCATATCTCAGCTGTTCTCTGGATGAGACAGTGTCTCGTTCTCCTGTTGTTTAAATCTTTTCCACATTACTAAGTCAAAGTGTCTTCTAAGAAAGTGGAAATGTTTGTGAAGGAGTCCATGGTGGACCATTATAAAGGTGTTCAAGTCTTTTAGTGATATTTGGGGAAATGGATTGGAACATATTAATATTTTCCCCATTGAAAGTAGTGGATTGTTAGCTTCTGCTGACAGACATGTTTTCAGGTACAGTTAGGTTCACATAACATCTTACTGACATTTAAATGCAGCTACGACTTTTTGCGACAGATTGTTGCTACAATTCGATTTTATTTGACCCTTTTATAGCATGAAAACTGTGGCTCGGTAGTAAGAGACAGCAGACGGTGCTGTAGATGTTACGTGTTTCTGCTGTAGATGTTGATTTTAATGCCATTTTTTCAGTGTTTCTGACTGTATTATTCCAGTAGTTTTATTATCGTTGCTAACAATCCTTGAAAACTAAATGTGTGGTTCTTTCATAATTCAGGATTTGAAGAAGTATTTTGATAGCTGCAATGGTGACCTAGATCCTGAAACGGTGAAGGTGAGGTGTAATAAGAGCACAACTTTTATACATCTAATGCACTGCCATGTTAGTAACTGTAAAAATGTCAGTCATGTGTAGATATTTTATGAGTCATATAGAGACGTCTTTTTACTAGGGGTTGGTGGAAGATCCTTGCGTGACGAAGGACGTCTTCAGTCACATGTACATTAATGAGTGTAGTGTGACACAGCAGTGGCAGTACAGTGAAGAGATGGGTAAAAATCACCACCAGTGCCATGTTCTTCTCCGCAGTCCTTCATGTACCAGTTACTAAAGGGCCTGGCGTTCTGCCACAGCCGCAATGTGCTGCACAGAGACCTGAAGCCCCAGAATCTCCTCATCAACAGGGTGAGAACAGAGGGGACGCAGATGAGACCCTCTGCAATGAAGGTCGCTTCTGGTTGGTGGGTGAGGGAGTAACTGGGTTACACAACTGCTTTTTTCACATTTAGTTATGTAGGCCTTAGCGTATCTGCCGGTAACGTTGTGAGTACAGAATATTCCAGAATTGTGAGACTCTCCTCCGTCTCCTCCCAGAATGGGGAGCTGAAGCTGGCCGATTTCGGGCTTGCCAGAGCCTTCGGGATCCCCGTCAGGTGTTACTCAGCTGAGGTAATGGACATAAGGACGTAACATGTCTGTTGGACTGAATTACTTCTAATGTATTTACTTTCTGGGATTATTCTCATTAATTTACCAAATTGCTTTGTTTTACTATTCGTATTTTAGATTCTTATATTAGATTCCACACTTTGTGCGTACGTGCAGGTGGTGACCTTGTGGTACCGGCCGCCAGATGTCCTTTTTGGAGCAAAGCTGTACTCCACCTCTATTGACATGTGGTCAGCAGGCTGCATATTCGCAGGTCTGCCATCCCTTCCTCTCACCTGTTGCCTCGCAGTGATAAACCACACCTGAGATGATGCCAGTACCCAGAGGGAGATTTACACACGGCACCTTTAACTAACTGTGTATTTTTTAGAGCTTGACACACGATAGCAGTTAGTCAGAGCTTACTTTTCAGCATTTCCGTTTCCCAAAGCTTTGCGTATAAAGAAGTCCATGTCATTTATACTTTTACCCCAAGCGTCACTGTTTTACCACAATAGTTGAGGTATGTGTGCAGCCAGATAGCCGACACCAGCGGAAAAGGACATGGTAATCACGCACGTGGCTCAACCTCTGTGTCCCTTGGTCTGTCAGAGTTGGCAAACGCTGGACGGCCTCTGTTCCCTGGCAACGACGTGGACGACCAGCTCAAGCGAATCTTCAGATATCCTTTCATGCGCAGTGCCGTATTTCGCTGTATGGTAAAATACCGGTGGATCAGTTAAGGTCCCTGCATGTATCCCCACTTCAGATTCTGTCTGGGTTTGTGTTTTTTTTTTTTTTTTGGAATATTTTGCTTTTTTAAAGGTGACTTTAGCTTATTTGCGAAGTCATGTGAGGTAGTCAATTGGTGGCTGGCGATGCTCCTTCAGGAAGAGCGCAGCGGTGGGCCGTGAAACTGGCTCCCGCCTGAGGCCGTGGCGCTCGGACCCCAGTGCTCCATTCTGTCCAGATTTGGATTTTGCCTTAATCCTTGTATACGTTACTGGGAACCCCGACAGAGGAGCAGTGGCCCACTATGACCAAACTACCCGACTACAAGGTAGGCTGTGGCCCTCAGTGGTGCTGCTCCTCGGGCCATGTTAAAGGGTGTCATTGAGTGCGTGTCCAAAAGAGGACTGTAGACACGGTACCCGCTGTCCTCCTGCATCTGGTTGTACCCGAGTTGTTCTCTCCCCAGCCGTACCCTATGTATCCAGCCACCACCTCCCTGGGGAATGTCGTTCCCAAGCTCAGCACCACCGGACGGGACCTGTTGCAGGTGGGTGTGTCCTGCGTTGAAACAGTTGATTCCTTTGATTCTGCAGCCATTCGGGACAAATCGCATCCTCGGTTATCTAAGTAAGACTTGCTGAGAGTGAGTCAGAGGAAATAGCTGGGGTTTCTCAAGGAGATGTTTAGGAATATCTAGTCTACTCTCCAGTAACTCTTATGCCACTTGTATTTGCTGGGTGGGTTTTGCCACCTCCAGTATAGCTAAATAAATAATTAAACATATATATAATGTTGTGAGATGTTCTGATATTTTATATTAACTCCAAGCTGCATCCATCTATATATTGGTGTCATTAAATACTTAATCCTGGGGAGGGTGGCAGGAAACCTGAGCCTCTTCCGGAATCACAGGCCGCTATGCTATGAAACCACCCTCGGATGGGGCTCAAGCTGCATTGAAATTAGTTTAAAACAACAAAAATTTCATGTAAATTCTTACTTTCCTGAAAATTTTGCTGCTCATCGCCAGCAGTACAGAACAATAGCCAGGAGATATGATCACCGCGGAAGTGAGCTGAATTAAGGGAGTCCCTCACTTTTACTCTGTTTCGCAGCTTTTTGCCACTGTTTGTCAGCTGCGGAGATAAACGCAGGTTTCATTCTTTCTGCTGGGGCAGAAAATAGTGAGTAAGTGAAGAAAACGCTAATTAAAGTGGGACGTTTGCAGCTCGAGGAGCCGTGGGTGAGCACTGCACTGCCCTTGCTGTGTTTTAGTTGTCGGCGCTCACGACGAACACAGGCTGACGCAGTCCGTTGCTTCGCCACAGTTGCTTACTTTGAATCTTTCCGCAGAACCTCCTGAAGTGCAATCCCGTGCAGCGCATCTCCGCCGATGAAGCCTTGCAGCACCCGTACTTTGCCGATTTCTGCCCCCCTTAGACGGGTGCGGAAGCGCTGCCCCTCCGGACCCCCTCCTCTCCGCCCAAGTTGACTCCTCTGCTCCGTTGTGCACCTGCTGAAGGCCTCCGATCAGAAGCCGTCAGGAAGGAACGCGCGGCTGGTTTGTCTGCTGCTGCGCTGCGTCACACACCCCTCGCGCTCGATGGACACTCAGTTTCCCGCAGAGCTTTCCGAACCTGTGCTCTCTGCCGAAATACTGGCCCGTCCTTTGCACACACCCAGGCCTTTGTCGGTCGCTTAGCAAATGACCCAGTATGGGAACTTCTCTCTAATCGGCACATGAACGCATGAAATGGCTTGTATTTGGTGCCATGCTGTGTACGGAGGACTACATAACCAGGCAGTTTTGTTTTGCCCCAAATAAAACACTCGAGGCATAACCAGTCAGCTGTGGGGATGCTCGCGCACTTATTGTAAGGTTCACTTTGGTTCTAAGGCAGAACTTTTTGGCAGCCTATTAACCTGTTTCAGACTGTATAAATTAAAGAGAAATGTATTTATATATTGTCCTACTTCTTCTCAGGCTTTCCAGTATGGCTTTTGTTAATGTTTGTTTACTTGCACTTTGCAGTTTCTTGACAGGAGGATGTTTTATTTTTAGTTTCTCTCATCCCGTTTTCCAGTGGGTTGAACAATGAAGGCGAACGCATCTCTGCTGCAGGGCCGGACGGACCGTATCTGTTCCGTGGACGTCGAGCAGTTTGCTCTTTTTTCCTCGATCTTAAATGACGGTGCGGTGTTACATGTCGGAAGTGGAAACTGGAGCTTTACCTGCTACTAAAGGAGGCAGCAAGTGCCTCTGTGTGTATCAAAACAGAGCATCTGGATCACATTTCCAAAAATTTGGCAGCCAAGACTTATGGACGGGTATCCCCCCCCTTTGTAAAATCAGTGTTACCGCTCGTATCGATGCTATAAAATTGTTCCGCTGAGCACATTTGCTTGGTGAGACAAAATCATAAGGTTTTCAGCACACAGTAAACATCACCAAGCATAACCTGCGTGATTAGCAACCGTAAAGATTTGTGTTTTCCATTGATATTGCTACCGGCAAGATGTCAGCAGTTTAAGATATTTATAAATGATTAAATTCCCACCTGCTTGCTTTGATATTTAAGTATCCATTAGATGTGGGATGCTTTATGTATAGAACTTTCACTCATTTTTACCACTCCACATAGTTTTAGAATGTTATGTATGGCTTTTTTCTTGGAAGTTATGTCTAGATGATCTCTCTTAGAAATAGTTCCACAGAGTAGGATTTAGCCTAGTCCTTGGGTTGAGTACTTAAAATACCTGAATGAATTAGAGTGGTTGTGACCAACTGCACTGGGTATGTTTTTATTCAAAGTGCTATTTTGCTCTGTAAGGTTGTAAATTGGCTTAAATGTGCCCAAATTTGAAGTACTTGTTTGAAATGTCTAACAAGCCACTGTTGACCGCGAGTTTCTAGTTTTCAGAGTTTGGATTTCCTGTCACGCGCGGTCTTAACGTCGCTTACTTCGGTTCTTGCTCTTTTCAGGAAGCGTGGTAGCAGTTGAAAAGGAGTCGGGCACCTTAACTACACATATTTGCTGGACTTTGTTGCATTTTGCTTTTCCGCGTAGAACGGTGGACCTTTGGGCCACAGAAGCCGCCTTTCTGTAGAGAGTTGAGGTCCCGATGGAACCTACGACAAGGCCATCGGTCCTCACCTTTTTGCAGATGCTAAAATTAACCCGATGCGTTAAAATGTTCTGAATTTTGCTTTTCTGTTTTGGGATTGTTATGGTTTCGTTCTCGGAGGTCAAGAGGAACATGCGGTGAAGAGCCAACGAATCAAAGGGGCCAAGTGAGAAACTGTCTCCTGCAGCTCATGTGCTGCACAACTGACCCTAAAAGTTGCCAAAAATAAGCTACAGTGAAATGACACATCATTCAAAATGGAGTTAAACTTGCACTTCGGAATCCTGGGGTTTTTAATCAGTTGTAGCAGTTGAAGAGAAGATGAGAATTTACTTCTTTTTTTGTGCTGTTATACTTGTACATTTTAAGTTTTGTATTTGAATGAGTATTTAATAAAATAGTCCTGAGGGTAATGGTTTGTTGTGCAAGTTTAATAAATGCATTCTGTCATAAAATCGCACGTTTTGCTGTACCTCCTGCTGGGTCGGCTTTACTTGGGTAAATAAAGGTAAGGTCGAAAGTGACGCTTACAACCGGATAAAGGTCCACACGAGTGACAGAAACACGTAGGAGTTAAGAGAAGGGCTTTTTATTTGAAGTACATTTCAGATCTTAGTCCATTCACAAAATATGCAGGTAGTTAATTTTCAGAATATATTTATATAGTAAATGGAGCCAGATGAACCAACTCACAGTCCCCCAGTTACCACTTCAGGTAAGACAAATATTTTGATGCCAAAGACTAATATGCATAAAGATCTGAATTGGTCAGATGTTTGGAAGTGACCTCTGTTCATATGAAGCACTCCTTCCATCCGTCAGCTCTTTATTGGCACAAAGCTACCGTCAGCCTTCGCTCTTTTCAGGAAATGAAGTTGTAAATTATTGAAAATGCTCACCTTTATACAGTTCTTGTATGTTTTCCCAGTGGAAACAAGCAAATAACAGACAAAGTCGAGCGATGCTGCTGATGCTGGACACAAGGAGCTTGAGTGTTTGGTCCGTGTCGTTTTCACTTGAGTTAAAAGAATAAATTCGTAATTCCTGATGTTTACCTGTGAATAAAATTCAATGCAAACCGTGGGAAGCACAGTGGGCGGAAAAGAGGAAAAATAGCAAAGGTGTCATTGTGTTAAATGGTTTTAAGGTAAGGGAAGAGATACAAATATGTAATCAAAGCGGCTTAAAAACAGTCCAACGAGAGGGATTCTCGACACAGCAAAACTGCAGCGATTTGAGAGCCGCGTACGGAGAAGCCGGCGGACAAGGCGGTTCTCCTCTCAGCGCGACGTTCCGGGCCGTGTGACCGGGGTGATGGAAGGTGGTGCTGCGACGTCCGCGTGACGAAACACGTTTTCCAGGCGCTGACCTTTTTCACAGTTACAGCCAATTCAGGACTCGAGGAACTTGATCTTTGCTTCATCTGGCTTCCAAGTACCTTACTGTTACTAGTAGATATGTATATGTATATACATTTATGTATATAATATATAATTTATATATATATTTATGGAATATGTGCTGAAACATAGCAAAGATACACAGGGATACATGAGGCATCAAGGGTTCGCAGTGAACATGCAAGGAGAGGCGGAGAGGGGGGTCCACAACATCACACCGAAACTTCTGAGCTGGAAGAATAGAGAACTTCAGACCGACTAGATGATGATGCAGCTACAGAACACTTTACTAGTGGGCTGAAATTCAGTTTTAAAAAAAAAAACCACCAACACATCTCTGTCATCATACACGTACGGTTTTCAGTGTTCTGCACTTGACTGAGCGGGAGGATGCGGATCACAGGGAGCGCCAGCAGGTCACGTGAAGGTCATATTATTCCAGTAAATTAAATACTTTCTCATTAAATGTACATTATGTTCGGAGGCCTGATTTCTTTCCTCTCTATATATATATATATATAATATATATATATATATATATATATATATATATATATATATATATATATATATATATATATATATATATATATTATATATATTAAAAAAAAACACTGCTGGATTGGTGCCCCAAAAATTGCCTGCGGTTCAAATGTTTTTCTGTATGACGTTGAATTGAAATTTAAGTGTATTACGGTTACAGTGAATTAACACTATGACACGCACAAAAAGAAAACAAACAAAAACCAAACTTTCATACATCCTTCTGACCCCCGTTTGCTGTGCGACCACTTTGAAAATTTTACTGGCGATGGCCACGTCGTCCAAGCAGGGATACACCTGACACAGAGTCGCCACGTCGACAAAAATCGCCCCGAGTATTAATAGTTTACAAAGAAACCCCACACCGTGTGCTTAGGAGCGACTGACAAATGAAGTGATGAACCTTAGCAAAAAAGTAGTACTCTGAACTAACTGGAAAATATATTTTCAGTTACATTCTGACGTGTTATCTGCAAAACATATTTTATTGCTCATAATAAAATAAACTTCAGAACTAATAAAAAATATTACTTTTTTCCTTATATTTTGAAGAAGGCCATCCAGAACAAGCACAGTAAGCGGTATTGCTTGCCTTGTCCCAGAACTGAGGGATACCGTAGGCCATAACCCTGTCGGAAATGCATCGTAGGCAAAGATTGGAGAAGGGCGTCGAACACCTGCGTGCCGAAGTGTTAATATTGTCAAGATTAACTGATGGGTCCAGCCTCCATACGCAGCACAAACACGACTCATCCCGGAGGCCACGCGTGTTTCATGACAACAGTCGGTTTATATACAGGAAAAAAACAGTCATTGTTAGTCACGTACTGGCTGCAACTCGGCTCCGCCGCGCGACGACCAGTTTTACGATGGTCATTCGTGTCCGTCCGCCATTATTTACACCGAGCGCCACCTTTATCAGAGCTAAGATACCGCCGAGCTAAAACACTGATGGAGCGAGAGAGGAAAGAGGCAAACGGAGAGCGGTTCACCGGTCCACTCCTGTCATCCGCACACCGGTCGTGGAGTTTTGCGCCAATTTAAAGCAGTTAAAGTCCCGTCGTCACGTCGAGCTAGAAAACAACGCAATGAAAAGTACAAAGTTGCATTGCGAACGCGCTTCAAGTGAAGGTGGGAAAGTCCTGCGGAGCACAGTTTCGTGATCGAGCCTCAGCTGTGTCCTCGGGCGTCACAGTCGGGGTCAGAAACGCGCGAGCGTGCCGCGCAGACTGGAAGACGCAAAGTCGGCACTCGCCAGGCCCGGCACTCCTCGAAACGGCTCCTCTGGGAGGTGCGTTTGTCACACCGTCCGTCCTCACGTTAAAATGGATAGAGCACCAAACGGCAGCGTGGCGACGGAGTCCAAACACCTCTTATTCATTACAGTCAGTGTTGTAGAAATCTCTGTTCCCACCTTTCGTCCACTGGGTAGCACATTAATCTTTTCTTCTGTCTCTGGGCTCCAACAACTCGACACGATCCAAGAAACGAAAGGTGTGGAACTTGAGGGCTTTGGAGGCCATGGGCAGTTTCAAGTACAACAAATATGACCCGAAAGCTCGCAAGAAACGCAAGTACAACTGAAGATGCGGGAAAGACGTGCAAAGCAGCACCGCAGAAGGTGAGAACGGGCAGCTAGTTTGACGTCACCGCAGCAGATACTACAGTGACACCGCTGCCACCGTCCACCGTCAGCCCTGGACAACGGAAGGTCTTTAAGAACAGGCTAAAACTTCCAGCTATTGTTGGAAACGAACCCGAAAACTGCAAAAGTGTCTCAATTGCAAGTATTACTGAAAACAGTGGAAAAAAACTGAATTGTTCAGGGCGTTCAGTCGAACCCCAAAAAACAATCACAAAACCATCGTTTGACAGGACAGTGAAAATGTGAACTTTCCAGAACTTCTCCGCGTTGACTCTTCTGCGCTATTTTTCTGTTAAATCGCCTGAATAAAAGCAGGGTTTAAGGGGTAGGGTTTCTCTTTTATGTCCACCAAAAATCCTGCCGAATTCACTACGCTACCGATTCAGCTTCCGTCAAATAGCAGCGGTAAAATAAAAAGGATAAACGATAAATATGCAAACGGGAATTTTAAGTGCTGTACTGAACCCAACTTCTCCTGGGCTCAAAAGTTCATAAAAACCCACATTAAGCTGCACATTTCCTTTCAAACTTCAACGGAAGCCAGTTTCTCCCAGCGGGACCTGGGAAACCTGCACAGTTCCGTTGCTTCAGGCCGACCCATGGCAGCATTTGTGGCCTCAGGCTTCACCGGAGACAGCTGCTCTGTAGGACCCTTTTCCACCTGCTTACAAGCCTCACGGAGACAGCCAGCGTTGCGGTTTCTTCTCACACTCTCACAAATATTGTCTTTAGTTTGACTAAAAAGCATCATTTTACTTATTTACACTGGAGGTACATATACAAATGAGGGAATTTCAAAACACCTGAGTCCAACACACACGGGTCACCCTGCACCCTGCACGCTATTTATAAGGATCCGTCACGTCAGCAGCACCTTCCCGGATTGCGATGCTCACGGCGCCAAAGGACGAGTTGAGCGCAGCGGCCGAAACCTTCAGATGACGTCCTGAAGGTATCAGTGTAAACTGCCACTTGGACGGTGTGCTGAGAGTCTGACTGCGGACTCTGAGATGACACGCCGCACACCGAGACGAGGAAACGCAATAAAACCCGGGAAAATCGCCACTGGGCGCAGTAACTATTTTGCGCAGCTACCAAAGAATATTAATTTTAAATTATAACCTAAACTAATTTGACGGCGTCACTTCCCTTTGGCAGAAGGAATTCTGCTGCGCGGATGAAAAGTGAGCTCGAGAGCTGCGGACTTGTCGGCACCTCTTCTCCGCATTTAATCTTCAACACACACTTGTCCTCCATGACAAAGAAAAGGATTATTTAATGAGAGGTGATTTAAAAAAAAGAACGTAACTGATGGTTTAAATAGGCCCCTTTCCCTGGACCGAAGTGAACATTTCTTACGGCTTAAACACCCACATTGCATCTGCATGAACATCAACTCAAACACTGCTGATGTACGATGGAGGGTTTAGATTCTGGTGCCAGTCCATTACAGAGGATGGAACTGGGCTTGAAAGCTTAGGGGGGAAGAACATCTTGAGGAGAGAAACTCAACCGAAGGAAGCGCCAGTGTCCACAGAACAATAGCAGAACCTGGAATCAGTCACACATCATCAGATACATGTTCATTCCTGTGTAAGAAACTGTCTTAGATCCCGCCTTGCAACGAGAGCAGGTTGTGGGCGGCAGCCGCCGGTCGTGTTTACACTCACAGTCGCGACCTATTGCATGCATCCAAAAAAAATAAAAAGCATCGCCGCTGAAGCTGCGTGTTCAGTAAATATCTTGCTGCCTCTCGTCTTGGCGAAACAGCTGCCTGGCAAGAAGGAATACAGCACAACACCTACTGACCCCAAGGCAGTCTGTGGACTGCAGTCCTGCAGCTGCGACCAGGAGGTGGCGCCAGAGTGCAAAAAACAACGTTTCCATTTTTCGGGGCGTAATTCACTAGGTGTCTGACATTAAGTTCATGTGCTGATACATTCCTCAGTTTCACAAGAAGCATCTGTCACAGCCCCACCTGCTTATCCTTGTTTCGACTTTTTACCTGTTGTCCAAAACCTGTCAGCAGCATCCCCATTCAGCCCCTTGGTCAGTTCTGCGGAGCGGTAGGAACACAGGCCCGTCTTAACAGGACTGATTCGAACAACCAGTCAGATTTAGTGACTGTGACCTTTTCTGAGAAAATTCATTTGCGACAAAACCTCTCTGTTCACTCATATTCGGGCAGAGTTTTGCCAGCTTTGGACTGTTAATGGTTTTATAATGATAATGTAACAAAGGTCAACAACATCTCTGTTACTCCAGTTAAAACTTTGCCTTGTGTGTCAGTATGGAATTCGTGACCATATATAAAGTGATCATAAAAAAAAAAACAAAAAACAACGAAACAGAAAAGAGAAAGAAAGGCCTCCCACAGCCGGTCGCTGTGGCTCATCGTCATGAAACTTTGTGCACAGTGGAGGGCTTTTCCTGTCTTCGAACCTTAACCCCACAGGATGAACTGCAGAGATGTCGGGTGTAAAGAACAGAGCAGATTTTTGAATCCCGTAAGTGATAAAACCTACGAGGAACAGTTTGAGAAGAAGCGGCTGGTCTACCAAGGAATCTAATGCCAACCTTGCAGCTCGAGTGCCTGGTCATCGGTGGTTAGCGATGCCGCTCTGACAGCTCAGTTTCGCGGACCAGGGAAACGTTTTCAACTTTAACTCTGCAATTAATACATGACAACTGACGCCTTCTGACAAGTCCTTTCCACATTTGCACCTCTGGTATATTTGTACATAGTCGTACATTCTAAGTCTTTAAAAATGGCAGCGAGATCATTTCAGGGACGACCAAAATTTGGGACCCTCTGTGCTGGAAGGAAAGAAAAAAAGGATCCCTAGAAAGATTTAATCGGACATTTTACAGAAGGCCTCACGCTCAGTAAATCATCCCCCCCGGCCTTGGGCAAAAATGTGAATGTCCATAAGTATCTCCAGTCCCTGTCCTCAAAAAAGCCAGTGAGACAACAGCATTACTGCGCCCCTTAAGCCATTCTGATTCAGTAAAAAGGAAGGGCAGTTGTGAAGTACGAGGACACAGCCTGGAACAGACCGCGGTGCGAGGGTGCGGGGCGCCAAGAGCCTCACCGGGGATGGATGCTACCTGGCTTCCAGAAGGTGAGGCACAAGAAGCCGCCCCGAGGAAACACAAAGACAACATGTTAAAAAGCATACTGGCGATTCAGCGGAATGCCGGCCTGCCCGGAAACTTCCTCTTGTGCTCGTCGTCACGCGGCCGCGCCCGGAAGTCCAGCGCAATTCCCTTCTGCTCGGCCGCAAGCCCCACCGGGAAGTCCCTCACGAAGGCCGCCGAATCGTCCCGCCATCTTTCCGCTGCCCCCAGGCTCGTTCGCAGACTAGCAGCAGCAGGGGGTCGTCGCCGGCCGTCTCTTTGTCCCGGGGCTCGTCGTACATTCGTACCGGCAGGGCGTCGGCCCTCGGAGGAGGTGCCGAGCGCGATCGGTTTTACGTCTGGCTCGCCGGAGTTTAACACAAAAAATAAACAGCGGAGAAATGATGCCAGGAAATGGCAGTTAAACCTGAGTTCTGTTTGGAAGTTTTGTTTATTTGACTGATATTCTACTTCTATTCAGGCATTTATAGGTTTCACTATTCCTTAAATATTTCCTCAATTTTTTTTTGTTTTTTTAAATAATGTATATGTTATAATTGTCACAGTTTGCTGTCGAACCCCAGTTTCTTTACACCCCAGCCCTTCTTTATGTCGTCAACAGGCAAACTCTTCGAAGTTGCCTAGAGTCGGGTGACGAGGTAACATGTTCGGCGTGAATCCGAGACTGTCCGAGTGACTCCGGAGTGTGTCACAGGTGCTCTGCAAAACAGAAACGGGAGGCAGGGAAGGGGAGAGCAGGGGTCAAAAGGTCAAAGTGTTAGGGGAGGGGAAATGAGGGAGCAACAGTTGGGGAAATGTGAGGAACCAGGAGCATGAGGAGCACGACACGGAGATGCCAACGGAGGAGAGAGACCGTCGGAGAGGGAGGCGGGAAAGGTGATGGGTGAATGATGGAATGCGGGGACGTGGGCGGAGCACAGAAATAAGGAGAAGTCGTGGACGTGGAAAAATGGGCGAGATGAACCAAACGGAAGCGGAGACGGGAAACAAAGGAGGGGCGAGAGAGATACGAGCAGAAGTTTGAGCGTTGGCAGCGGCGGAGACCAGAAGGAGGGTCAAGGGTTTGAATTTTACAAGGGTAACAAAGGAGGGAAAGATAGATGTGCGTGGCATGGCGGCAGGAAGGGAAGAGAGAAAGAAACACTTTTTAGTCTTATGTCTCGATTTCTGTTTGAGTGGATCAGATGGTTCATTCAGCCACATGTGAACTGGTCGCTGTTTCTCAGACACGAGCGGGGGGGTATGAACCAGGTAGGACGGCGGCCGGTTCAGTGAAAGGGGCCGGCGCGAGGTCGCTGAGTGTCGGCTGAAGATGGCTGCTGCTGGCCTCGCTCCGCACAGCGCTCTCTGCAGGTCCACTTCCATTTTACGATGCGAACGCATTGCATGCAGGCCTGTGATGACATCACAAAGGGGTGCATCTAGCGATGTCATTGAGCGCAGGTTCCATGACAATGGCCACCTAAAATGGATTTCAGGGCTGCAGGAACTGCTTTACAAACGTCCAAGGTTGCATTTTCTCCAAGATGCACGCTTGTCCTTTACAGTTTACCGCGGTTAGAATGGACGAGCGAATGTATGCGTTTCAGAACTGCTTCTTTTCATTTAAGTTCACCGCAAAAAAGAAAAAAAAAACAGAAAACACGTTCCCGGTAAAATCTGCACAAAATCGCAACGATGTGGCCGTCAGCGCTAACTGCTAAAAACACCTGATTACTCTGTGTTTCCCTTTATCTTCAACACCAGGGGAGGTTTGGAAGGGACACTTTGAAGCGTCTGACTTTAGCTGAAAAAACAAATGGAAAAATATCTATTTCAGTATAATAAGTATTTCTACTGTATTATTAAAGGTTCTGTCACATAAGGCCTTTGACGGTTTCCTCCTTACAGTCTAAACATTTCACAAGTTTCCCATGCAGCTGTGATCCAGATTTTTTCAGGAATACATCACTATCGGCTGGGAGATTTCCTTGGTCGGCACCAAATTTTCCCTGAGCGACCCTGTCCTCACACTTAGGCAGAATCCAGTTCCTTCCTTGAAACACAAATTTAGCTCTTTGTCGTCATTGTAATTTGCAAAGAATTGAAATTCATTAGATTAAGAAAACCTGTTTTATTGTTGGCTTTTTTACAACATGACCTGCAAGTCACCTCTCCACTCACAATGCCGCGCCCCACCGGGAACAAGAAGGTCTGCAGATGCAGAAGGATGGACCTCCTTCGGGGATCAGAGCTTCTCCCGCAGACCCAGTCGGAGCTCCTTTAAATGCTCTTTTTACATTTAAACCCCTCTCTGCGTGACTCTGGTGGTCTTCACTGTGGTGTGAGTAGAAAAGTCAGAAGTTGTGAGGGGAACTATTCTAATGAGCAGCATCTTCAAGACCTGATGTCCTTTGCATTTTGCAAAACTTGTTAATAATTTGGGACCAAAATTGCTGTTCAGCCTTTGCAGAAGGTTGACTGTCACACTGTTCAAGTTTTACCTGATACAGCATAGTAACATTTACCTTATTTCAATTCATTCCAATTTTAAAGCTTTTCCTGTTTCTGGCAGCTCTGTCTATCCTGAAACACGGTAACTGAGAAAACGATCATATTTACGATATTCTTATTAAACATCTGTTGAGTCATCGCCAGGAAGTAGAAAACATCTGTGCTTGCAAGAGCAGCTCAGAACCACTGCCATACAGCCAGCTGATGCCCATAACATCTCTCCTCCTGCTTTGAAGAACTGCTGAAATGTGGATTTGAAGTAAAGCTGTCAGCATGATCACAAAACAAGGCACTACGGCTCATATCTGCTTGTCAGAGGGGCTAATGGGCTCCTGCCTCCTTCGAATGCAAAACCCGTAACCTGATGGTCGCGTCATATCAAAACAATAAAGCTGTATACACGTCTTCTCCAGCATGCTGACCTTCACAGGAAAATCCCGCTGCACCAAATGTCATTCTCATCACTGTTAGAAGAGGTATAAAGAGTCAAAAAGCTCAACCCCCAACCCAAGAGACCAGCAAAAGGGAATCAATACCTGCTCCTTCTAACTCTACTATTTCACCATGGACAGTATAGTAGTTAGTTGGGACTGAATGTAAAGGAATGAAGTTGCAGTGAAACAAAATTACCGAACATACAAGTAAACTGTACAGACTGATTCTATAAATGGAAAAGCGGAATCAGTCTGTGTGATCAGTATCAAATCCCTCTGTCTCCCCCACTCATGTCCATCAACCGCTTGTCCTGGTGAGGGTCACTGCAGTTCGTGGCCTATCCTAGCATCCTCCACTGGACAAGGAGGGGTGCCACATGCTCCAGTCAAATAACCAGAAAGACATGTCTTTGGACCGTGGGAGGAAACCAGAGCACCTGAAGGAGAGCCACGCAGGCACAAGGAACACAGACTGAGCTGGACTCAAAGCCCCTCCCAAGAAACGCAGCGTGAAGCAGCAGCGCTGCGCCCTTGGTGTTAAATCACTGCGCTGTTGACCTACTGCGGCAGTGACCCGCGTCTCATCGCACCTATTTACACAGTTGGGTAAATTTCACACGTTACGGTGACCATCTAGCTGAGGAGCCAGAGCCCAAGTAGCTCATGGTGTTGCTTTTCGAAAACACGAGTCACATTGTTTGCTTCCAAAGTTATTTCTCTTGTCCTCTCTACCCATTGTAGCTGCTCTGTGTATAAACTTCACGGCAACTTGAAATAAAATCCATACTTGCACACGTGGGTTACGTCCTGACCTTAAAACATACCGGTGACCCGGTAACCACCACTTTCTGTCCCCCTCGATCGATACGCTGCCCCGAAAGGACCCTGGACAAGCAGTGTTTTCTCTACAGCTTTGCTGAGGAGATGACCCTCGTTGTCTCTCCTGCTCTTCACAGCGCAGGTTTTATGTGTTTGTTTACTTTCCCTCCAAGCGAAGCTTTGTGTTTTTTTTTTTCCCCACTGTGCGACGCGGCTTCTGCCTTTCCGGATGTTTTGAAAGTTTGTCACCAGCCATTACGATCACTTCGTGAGGCACAGCTCACCTGCCATTTACACGCTCGCTTTCCTTTGTGCACATTCTGCTGTCACTTCTAGTCAGGGGATGAAAGGATGTTTCTCCTCAAAAAAAAACAATATCCAGACACCTAAGTGTGGTGACTGCGGGTTGCAGCTAACAGAAGTCATGAGAAAGAAGATGGGGCTTCAAATGGTTTTCTCATATCTACACCAACTTGGACAGCTAGTCTCTAAAAGCGAGGAGAAGCAGGATCTCAGCTTTAAACTCTACAGGCCCAATGAGGTGGGCAAAGCAGGCGGCCTTTCATTCATACATGGTAGCAGCAGAATAAGAGATCAGAGAGGCAGAGCACAAAGGCCAACGAGTGAGAGAAAGGACATTTTCCAACAGAGCTGGGAGCAAAACAACACAACCCTCATGCAGCAATGAAGGGGTGAAAGGCAGTAACCTCCCAGAAGCCTTTCCACACTCTGCCTCCAGCTGGGACTGGCGAGCATCTCAAAAGCCATCCATCCTCAGCGCCAACCAGCAAATTCCGATCCTCTCCCAGCGTGACTCTTGCTCACGTCTTTTGCTCAGCATTCTGAGGCGGAGTCGCCTGTGTCGCTGTGCATCCCACGTTGCGTGAGCGTTAGTCAGAGAAGCGCGTTTCTGTCCCACCGTTGGCTGAACAACCTGTTAAATGGTTGTAAGGAACCTTTTCTACGTTGGCTCACCGTTTCAACGACAACAAAAAAATCAAGCGGTGTCCTGGGAAATTTCCACCTCGGAAAGCTTGGCGTGAGCGTGTGGGTTGTTTCAAGGGGCGCAGAGGTATGGAATGGGTCCCGGCGTGTCGAACAGAGAGAAGGGGGGGAGGGGGGGGGCTGTTATTAATGGGGATCACTACCTGGGGGCAAGATTAGGCGTGACACCAGGGCTGCTTGGGTTCTCTGGAAATTCCTGGAATAGACATGATGAAAAGAAAGATGAAGGAGGTGACTGAAATAAAAAGAAAAATAACAAAATAATACAATGCAGAGACTGAGTAAATAACAAAGTGCTTTGAAACAAATCATTGTGGTCACTGGACTGGTACAATGGACTGGTACAGCACTCCAGGACACGGTCGGGTGGTTCTGCGCCTCTCGGTGCGTAAGAAGCGCACGACGCTGTCAAGAGCGCAATCCCATCGACTCCAAATTTGCACGGCATGGGCTCACCTGTAGTTTCTCGCCTGACCATTAAGCTCGGTTTAGCTTTGTTTCTGAACGCAGGTGCAAATGTCTGCTCTATTGTGAGAAAAAGCTTCTCGCTCAAGCTATTATTAGTATCCCTCCCATCTAAAGAACAGCAAGACAGATGACGGTCGCTCACGATATCTTCTTTCGAGAAGAGTCCGCTTTTTCACTTTTAACATCGGCAAGGCCCTTCCTTTCCGGCCTCTCCCGCATTCTATCAATCTTGTTTGTGGGTAAATATCGTCAAGAGCCCCGAGCGAGAGCTGCAGAAGACGCCCAAAGGCGAGGCGACTCGAGGGCCGACGGGGGCCTCGTCCCACGCGGGGGAGCCGCATGCCACCTCATTCGTGTCACTAAGGTGCTTGAAATGCCTGTTCCCACACAGCTTTCCTCTCGTGAGCCAGCGTGGCGTTGTGCTAGATTTCATCTGCTCCTCAGCTGGAATTCTTATGAAAGGAGCTGTGTTGATGAGGCCCAGGGGAACCTGCCCTCAGATGCCGCGCGTGTGTAATACGCTGATATGATACGCTGACGTGCGGCTTACACGTTTGTTGCTATAAGTAAACAGATGTGTGAAAATTAGCCGCACATACAAACCATTGGTACAACATGCAACTACTTCTACCCACAATTCCATCCTGCCTCAAACAATAATTTGCAGAAAAGTAAGTTCCGCTTTGGATTTTGAAGGCCAATGAAATTACAGAATGGAGTTTAAGGTGTCCTGGAGTGCAGTAATAGATGTTGCCATGAAGCTTCTTGAGATTCGATGGGTTTTGAGTTCGGACCAAAAGGAAAGGTGCAGCGTAATCTGATCGTGAGGCCGTCCGTAGGGGAGGATCACAACGCAAAGCGAGGTAAGCAGAGGCACGCGTCTCAGGACGAGCAGCGGAGACCTGTCACTTCACCAGCTCTTTGCATCAACCTGGTCACTGTAACAAGTAACTGAGTGTTGAGCTTTTAGAAAGGAACGTCACACCTCTGGTAACTTTGGAAATTTCATCAACTTTAATGTTGGATGAAAATGAAGCAATGGGATATATTGGTTTCCGTGCGGGTCGCTGACAGTTGACCAGACACGGGAGAGCTGAACGTGTCCCTTTGCGATCTTAAATTTATTGCACTACATCTTTGTGGGAATTATCAGCAGAACACAGCAGCGTTTTTTTTTCTTTCTTTCTGAAATTCTCTAAAGCATCAGAACATCAACAGCATGCGCTAACTGTCAGAGAATTAAAATTATTCATGAACCCTGACATTAACTTGTAAGTATATTTGACTACATAATATGGGGGGATGTCATTGTCACTTTGCTGGCGACACCAGTCCGGAAGAGCATTGGGCACAAATCAAGCGAGAGGGAAGGTTTAAGAGCGGCTGATGCGAAGCAGACTGCACTCTAAACACTTAAACAACAAAGCTTGGGTACAGAGGGAAGAAACAAAGGTCTCAAAAAACTTTACAACTCGTACAAATAAATGCGAAACACTAAGGTTCACAAGGGACGACATGAAAAAAGAGGACCGGTCGAGCGCGTGTCTCGAGCAGCAGGGCTCTCGTGTTCCACGGGTTACAACAGAATGCGGGCCGGGGGAGAAGTTCACACAGGCTGAGTCTCTCCCGCGAGGGGAAGGGAACAGAAACACATTGGAATACAAGACTAAAACAGAAAACCACCAGATCCATTTGGTTCTTTGGTCCAAACATACCGCTTTTATGATTGCTGTACATCTGCCAACTCGTGTGTCTTGTTTCTTTCGATCCAAAATATCACATCAATTGTTGTTAAATATACTAAATCACAGAAGCACAAAACAGAACAGTTTTTGTCCGGCTACTGGACCGATGATGTCAACGCCTAAAACGCCCAGTTGTCCATTTCCGACGTAACTGGGCTGCCCAGTTTCATCTTGCGCTAAAATCCTTTGGCAGAGTTTCCAAATGAATGGCATTTCATTATATGATATTATCATGAATATACTTATATGTGTACGTGAGCACACATATACGTACATTGTGACAGCAAACTGTAAATGATAAACAAGAAATTCCATTCATTCTGAGTCACATTATTGATAACAATACAATTAATCACAGTTTATAATTGTGCAGCTTCTTATTGTCAATGAACTGTTTGCGTTTTGGAGTCGCGCAGCCAAATGGCATTCAAATGGATACTTGGAACACAAAGCACAGTAATTCGCTTGTTCGGATCTACAGCGAATCCACGGCACTTAATTCCCCGTTTTGGGCTGGTCGGGTGGGGTGGGGTGCAGCTCTCTTAGCAACATTCTGCCAAGTCAGCATCTCAGCCAAACTCCAGGACTGAAGCAACCGTCCATGCAGACGCGTCGAGGCGGCAGCAGAAGCCAGCATCTTTCTCAGGACCTCCCCTGCCGAGCGGCTTTTGAACAAGACCGTGCACTTTTTGGGCCGAGGCGGCGTTGCTGCGACTTTTTTGGGTGTTTTTTTTTTTTCCTCAATGCCCTTCAAATAGTCTAAGGGCTGCCAGTGGTTGGAAGAGGAGTCCAATTTGTTTGGAAAGCAGTTCAACTTTACAGAGAGGCCACCGGGACGCAGGACACCTCCGTCAAGCAGAGAAGCCGAACCGAGGCCAACAGCTGAACTGCTTAGAGCAGGTGAGGCGCTGACGCCGTCATCGAGGCCTCGGTCCTGCAAAGACGCCGGTTCCTGCACACGCCACGTTCACGTTAACAACCAAGCGTAGAAAAGAAAGGGGTTTGGCCGTTTTGGGGAGGGGCGTTAGTTACCAGATTGTCGCTCTGACACCGCCGAGGTCGCTTTTTGCGTATGAAAAATCCCAGGACTTTATCTTTAAATACCTACCGAAAAGGAGGGGAAAAAGCAGAATGTTTAAACATGAACAGGACAGACATTTCCAACGTCAGTCAGTACAAACACAAACCTTCCGATCGGTTATTTCGAATAATAGTCAGAAAACATTGCAACTGACGGGCTGAGCGTTCGCCGCTGCCGCCAAAATTAAACGCGTTTAAGTTACCGTCCACACCTCAGCGAACCCGAGCAGATTGTGTTTATCGGCACCGTGTTTCCAAAGACAAATCTCTGTTCGCATTTCCAGGACAAAATAACAACAACAGAAGTGCGCATCAGCTAGATCCTCCTCGTGTCCTGCTTTCTTTTTCCGGAAACGACTGTTTTATCCAACTGTCCTCATTCCCCATCTACGCTACAACCCATCTGAACCAGGGGAAGAGGCGAGTGACTGCTTACCTCGTACAAGTAGTCAAATATTTCCAGGATTGTCAAGACGCTGGCTCCGATGAACAGCCCCATCTGTCCACCGATATCACCTGCAGACCACACGAACGAACAGTTCAGCCCCGTCACCGCTGCTCAGGTCAAGGTGCTGCTGAGCAAAGCAAGCGCTTCCCTTCTGGACCTCGCATGTTGACACATTCGTCTGCTTGCCTTAAAGATGTCAAGCAATGCTACACTGGCTTTGAACACTGGCATTTTCTCTCATTTTCTCTCACCAAGTAGTCCTGCTACTTCGTACGCTTTCTTCTGCTCTATCTTCTCGTAGTTCAGCGCCTCAAAAAAAATGTCCAGGACTAGTATGTTGTCTCTATAAACAAAGAATAAATAAGTACATCAACACACCGGCAAATACAGCACACAAAACAAATGGGTTTCCGTCCCAAATCAATAAACTTCCCTTATAAAATTTTGTCTGGATGTTGAAGAAACCATTAGCCTTTAGAAGGAACATATCTCTCTGGGTTACTCAGCGGGAGGCACTACTCACGCTATGTACTGCTCTGTCTTGTTGAACTTTTTGGCCAGATACTTGGCAGATGCTTTGCTAGGAATCTTCACCATGGAGAGCTCCTTGCCGTATCGTGTCATATTGCAGGGGGTCTCACACACACAGTAGTTGTTGTCCTTCTCCACCAGGAAATCTGAGGAGGGACACGTGGAGGACGGACCAAATGTAAGTGGGCAGAGTAGAGATAAACACTGGATCGAGGTATCAAAAAAACAACCTCCCGAATGCTGCCTGCCCAAACACGGTGCTGGCGAACACAGTGAAGAGTTTCACTAGTGGGAGACGATCACCAGCCTTCAGGAGATCTGGAGCAAGGCTGCCTTGCACATTTGCTTTGGAGGGCAGCTTGGGTGACAAACGACGGCATCACAGGAAAATTACAATGACGAAACCTTCTCAACATGTCGTGAGAAATTCATTTGTTCCAGAGCGTAACAACTGAACCCCATCAGTTACGCGAGTTTCCGTGACGCACAAATGTCAGCTCCTGGTTTGCAGGAGTTGCAGTCCTTAAAATGAGAAGAATGGCTGGCGCATTGTGCGGAATATGAAGGCGCACCTCAACATGCTCTTCACATCGGCAACTGGCAGCATCGACATGAATCCATAGTCGTCGATTTATTGGACGTAACGACTGTTTTTGGATCTTCTCGCATGGTTTGCTGCCCCCCCCCCCCCCCCTGTGTCTCTGACTGTATTCCCAGCATGGAGGTGAATTTCCCGAGGAACCACAAGTGAGATGAGGATCACAGCCAAGGGGCGGGAGGCACTTTGCCCTGATTGACAACATGAGTGTCTGGTCAGATTGCTGTTTTCAGGTGAACGTGGGTCACCTGCTGGGCCACTGAAGAAGGAGCAGTTGCGGTCTTACCCAAAGCCGGGTCGGCACAGTCCTTGTACTGCTCCGGTGTGCACACGGAGGACGTCCCTGCATGGACCAAAAGGTTTCATTCAGCACAGCATTCAAAGTGCATCACTTACAAGCTCCCCTTTCCTCCTCCTGGCTTCTGGAAAATTCCAGTAACTTCCAGCTGCCATTTTCCTATGCAGTGCTTACATGCAGTACCTGCGACTGTACAGGCTTCTCACGCCGTACCTGGCATGTGGACCATCCTGCAGTTGCAGTTCTCCACAAGGTAGCGTGTCTCGCAGTCGATGCGACAGGCTGTGATGCTGTATGTTGAGAAGAACTCCGAGTCGATGGGGGTGGACTTGCAGTCCCCCCAGGGAGGAGGGAGATACTGAAGCTGAGATAGACCACAGGGATTCATTCAGCACCACAGAAAATGACAGGTTCATCGCATCATTCTGGCAGTACAGTTGTGGTGGAAGACACGTCTTGCTGTGAAATCATTACTCTGAGCTGATTTGGAGCAGCTTACATCCTCAGCCTCTTATTCACTCCAGTCGGACACATTTTCTCCCATTACAGTTTCATTTATTATTTCTCCTCTGTCTGCCTGCACTGTCCTCGGTCAGATTGGTTTTCGTTAGCAAAATTCTGCTAAAACGACATAAAAATACGTAACGCATCAGATATTCTGTCTCACATTTTGATACAGCTCATCCTCAGTAGCTTGCGTCATTTATGAAAGGAGAACTACATCAGATTACTCACAAAATAAATAAATAAATAAATACATAGTGACAGTTGTGAGGTTTTCATGGCCAAAAACAGAACGATATGGTTATTTGAGCACAGGAAGCCACAGGCAGTTATCATGCAAGTTCACGGACCACGGACACCAGACAACTGCTGAGAAGGAAGCGGACAATCATGGGAGATGGAGACGCCCTGAAGAGGCACACACACCCAGAGCAACAATATCGTCCTCGTAAACTGCTTTGTACATGAGCCAGTGCAGGAGAATAAACAGTCAAGTCAAGCTGAAGCAGGGTGATCTCAGAGGTCCAGAGGAGTAATAACCAATGTTAGCATTAAAATATTAGATTCATGTAAGGATTGCGCATGGGTAGCCTTAGCCCCACGGAACCACGTAAGAACTGGTGTAAAAGCTGGGAAATAATTTTATGAGGACGGAAGACAGTGTCCAAACCAACGAATGTTATTGTTGTTCAAATGCACCTCCATCTGCTGTGAGCTCTTCATCACACTGTGCCTGTGCTGCCATCCAAACTCTTCCACTCTGCTCGAAAAGTTATTCCACTGGTTTCACGCTGTTTACAGACGCCCGCCCGCTTTTGAGTGACCAGTATAAGAGATGAGAGATGACTGACTAAGGAGATGTTTAAAGGCAGTTGTTCAGACAGCAAAATCCGATGCTGACTGGTTGCAGCTGAATGGATAAACATAAATAAACGTTACTAGCTGTTCTTGACCATCAGAAACGCCTAAATGTCAGTTTAAGACAAACTTAAGACTAAGAAGAAAAACATTTCCCATAAATAAGAACCCAGAGGAACAGTCTATATGGGGAAGGAACACCCAGACCTGAGATTTGAAAACTGGCCTGAAATCAAAGGCTGTACTGAAGCCCGGATTGAAACAGCACGTTTGACACCTTTCGTCTGCTTTGGGAGGACCTGGATAGAAACTTTATTGCGTCCAACTAGTTGCCCAAAGGTGCTGTTATCATGTGAAGAATTTATTGCAGTCAGTGGGTTCCTGCCACGTTGGACAGAAGCTCTTTACAAAGCTGCTATACTCCTTAAAACAAACTTCTCTCAGGTCTTTGTGATACAAACGAAAGTGGACTTTGAGTGAATCTGAATGATTTCTTTCATAACCTGCGTCAAAATGTACTTTTGGCTGCCAGGGAATGAAATATCTACAAAGATTTTAATGATCAAACAGCCTTCAGTGATGAATTATTTATCTTAAGGTACCAACTGCAACACAACTCTGGCAGAGTTAAACAGCAATGGTCCTCAGACGCTATATGGAGAAAATGTTGGCAGGTGAGACGATGGTTAAACAGAAGAGGAGGCCTCTCTGATGCTATGGACACACTCTGTGTTCAAATTACTCTAACTGGTCCTTCAAAATAAGAAAAGCTAAATAATGAAGGACTACAGCACTGGAAGGCACTTCTGCCACCACATGACATCCCACCAAAGCAACATTCATCACATCTACTTTTGTTCATTCAGCTGACACTTCTGTCCCGAGTAACTTACTGTGTTTTATCGGTGACTGGTAACGGAACGGTACAGAACAAATATTTTGCTCAAGGGTGAAGCAGCAGGAGATGGGATCTGAACCTGCGTCCCTCAGAGCCAAAGAAAGCAGCACAAACCACCATACTACCTGCTGCTGCACATGCTGTTTCGTCAGGTGGGGAGAGAGAATTACCGTACAGGTGTGGGGGAGTTTGCAAAGGCAGGAAGGAAAGCGACTTTTTTTTACCTTTTTGAGCTTCACTACTTCTGTCCTGGAAGTTTCGCTACTTCTCTTTTCTTTCCTCACTTTCTCTCTAGGTCCCGAAAGTGTACGCGCGCACACACACACACACACACACACACACACACACACACACACACACACACACACACACACAGCAGGGTCATTTTTACTCCATCAATCATCCATCAACACAGCATTGCCAGGGATGTGAACCTGTGTTCATGGACTGGACCTCAGGGGGTCTGAATGCTACGCGTCCCTGCTGCTTATTACCCCCCTAATCTATACCCCATTACAAGTATAAATTACAGAATTAACAAAAATGTTATTAGTCTCTGAAAAAAATGCCTCTAGTGGCAAAATTTTGTCAATATTTGTAAATATTGAAATTATGGCTTTTATGGTGCTTTTTTTCAAATCAGGTTTGTTATAATTTTCTGAAGTACGCCTCAGTCTATGTTGTATTGACCAAATACTTTTATGAGGAGGTACTTTAGAAGCATATCAACAGTTTTGACATTACTAACGCCACTGAATTTCCACCAGGTAATCGTACGTGTTTGGAAGTAGACCATGTGATGCTTGATATGGAGCTCCTGTCCAACTGCGGATGCTATTGAGGGAAACAACATGCAGACGGAACCCTTCCTAACGTCAGTCTGTGGTGGTTCACTGTGAGACAGATTGTCTCCTCCTCTTCTCCTGTCTCACACCTACTGCTCCAGAACCCTGAAGAACAATCCCAAAAGCTACTTAACTGAGACATAAACAAAAATAATATAGAAAGGAGCTCCTTATGAGTCGTGATCTCCGCTTTGGATGACATTAACTGGTCAACAGTGCTCAAGATAACCCTACAGGAGCTTGTTGAGCAGCTGCACATGGAACACTGTAAAAAAAAGTACACTGTGACATTTTCAACCTGACCTGAAAATCCTTGGAGATAAAGTTCACTGAAGCTTCTCGCTACCTTCTATTGCATGTACCGGTAGCAGCAATGTGATTACAGACAGTAAAATAAGAAGGAAGGAATATAAAATCCAAGCAATGAGGTGACAGGAGGACACCACGTTGGCATGCTCTGTGGGAGAGTATACAGGACACGTACAGCTCCAGAAGGATCTGCTCAACATTGCTGCAACGTGACAGCAATGTTGAAGGGCTTCAGAAAACAATGAGGTTCTTCCAGCCCCACCGACGGGAGGATGAAGACGTGGAGAGGACTATGGCCGATGGCTGTGGGTGACAATGAGAGCCCATGGGGATGGCAGCTGGTGAACAGCCACATTAGGCACAGCGGCACCGACGAGCAGAACAGCTCTGGAGTGGCAGCATGCAGCAAGGCCTGGCTCGCGTGAGGCATACGCTACCCGCTGCTCTTGTGTGGAAACGAACGTTTGGAACCCAGGTGCGACCCCGAAGCCCAGCTCGTGCACGAAAGGCGGCTCGGACTGGGAGTGAATCTGCACCTTTACGCCGGCCTCGTAGGACGTTTCGTCTGGGGGGGAAGGTGAGCGAATACAGTCCATGTCAGCACAGACAGAGATGGAGACCCGAAGGAGGGACACATCGGTGAGCCCGAACCAGTTGCCTTCCAACGGACACCTCGCAGTCCACCTCGGCTCAGCTGCAATCTAGTCGTGTGAGACTTATGACTCCCGAAGCCTGTCTTTGTCTAATGCCCTTCTGCTACACAGGCGCAGGGAGGCGACTAACGTGTCAGGGGTTCGGGTCAAGCAGACTCCAGCCGACAGCCTCCGTCCTGGTTTGAGGAAGACACCTGGAATGGCTGCTGAAGACAGCTGCTGCTGTAAAAGGAAGGCATTGAGAGGAGTGCGGGCACAGGTTCTGAGACCACCAGCACCGTGGACCACATCTGAGGGGTGACATGGAGAGTGTGTATGACGTAAGGATGGTCCAGTTCACATGGGACACCAAGTGTTCTGCACACATCACTTCACTGGTTCTTTAGCCCCTCTTTTTAAACAAAAATTGCACTGTGAAATCAGGAAATTTTTATCTGCTTTTTTATGAATTCTTCAAACATGCAAAGACATCCATATTTTAGCAGTTTTGTCAGTAAATAATGTGTTAATTGTTGTCCGCTTGTCTGGTTGTTCTGGCATCATGTAGAAACAGCCGAATGGAGCTCTGCAATATCCGGGATGCGGTTTCAGCTGGTTTGAGAGCAGGCTGCATGCTGGAGGGTGTCTGAAGGGAACGTGCTTTTGGGCAAGAGGGCAAAGTAAACGCTCCACCTAAATACTCAGGTCTCAGGTGGAAAAGAGAATGTTCACTTTCTGAGAAGACGAGAATTCGCCCAGGAGGAGATCCTCGCTGCCAACAGTTCTCAGAAATGTAGCTGAAAGGAGAGAAAAACTCTGTGGAGGAAATATGATTTATATAATTTTCCCGATCCTCTTTGCATGGTAGCGTCTTCTATTGAGGGCTTCATGTCGACTGTATATTTATCCAGAAGCAATTCAGCAAGCATCCTGTGATTTTGAAACTTGCTGTTTGGAAATGCTGAATTCAGGTTTAGGAAATTTCATTTAATTTTTGAAAATCAGAATGAGCAGTTACTGAATGACATTACAACTACTGTGGGTAAAAGAATCTAAAATCAGAGTAGAAGAATTAGCATCATTTGGGTAAAGCGGTATGTGCTCTATCCCGCCCATTACTCAACAGTCCACCTAACTAACTGTCCTTAACCATCTTCCACTCCTCAATTCAGAAGTAACTTGGTAGGTATAACCAGTGGGAACCACCAGGCCCTCTTCAAATGTCTCTACTCCACTATGATGTTGGTATGAGCAACATGAGTTGTTTTTTTTGACAAGCGAGTGGGTTTCCTTGCCTACAGGTGCAGGTGAAGCCACTTGTGGTCCTGGGCAGCAACTAGCAGCTACCGGAGCAGCCAAGTGGACCTGTGCAGTTCAGTAAGTCCTGGTCATGGACACTGTGGAACAGCTCATTGCTTTTACAATTACAAACTCAGCGACTGCTCAAGAAGCACTTTGTAGGGACAAAATATAACATCCCCTTTTCAAGTTGCGCCTCGATGTCTTCAAAAACAAGTGTAAAAACAAACCATATAGATTCTTAAAATAGGATTTGAAATGAACAGACAGCCACTTTACGGGGGGCCATCAGTACGTGGGATGGATGATGTTCTCGCTGACGTCAAGTCTAATCCCTCCCTGTTGCATTTCAGCAGCAGCTTCTCTGCTTCGCAAGCTGAATACACATATTTAGCAACAAGCGCTCCTGTGTGTGAATATTAGGACTACTGGTGCTTTTTTACTCCGCAGATCCTGGTGAAATGATACTGGCTGTTAGAGTAAAAAAAAAAACTGCAATTCCTGCCCTAATTCAGAGTCCTAAAATCTGCTTATCAGACATATCTCACCCACGTCTTTCCCCCAAGTTAGCGGGTCACACCGTTTTCCTTATAGTTTGTCCTCAGTCAGGGTGTCACCTTCATTAACCTGCACGTCGTTGTCATTGTCCCCTGGTTGTAAGTCACACCTGGGTCCCGTCGCTTCAGCCGTCCTTATGTTTTCGCTCAGCTGGTATATCTGTGTGACGCAGCACTCTGTCAAAGGCCCCCCTTGGACACGCCGTTCACTTTGAACACCTACACTGCAAAATTATATGAGTGAACATTGAGGCGGCCTTTCCTGATTTTTCCATAAACAGCTGAAATGAAACTGGGCTTCGATGCTGTGAAGTTCACGAATAATGGAGCTGACGACACAGAATTTTGCCGTGTAGTTTGTGTAGAACATGTAAGCAAAGGAATTTAAGATGATGAGTAAAGTGTCACACACAACAGTCTGCGTTACAGTTTCAATATGTGGCAGTGTTGACTGCGTGGAGAAACATCTAGAAACGGCAGTGTTGGAAGTTTCAGCTTTAGAGGGCAGAGGATGAGGAGCGAAATGTGGAAAAACAAAATGGGCGAAATTGAAAAGCTATATTTTAAAGCAATACATCAAATTGTGAAACAAACAGGAAAACAAAGCAACGCAGAAAACTTCGATAAACTAGTAATACATGTAAACTAGATACATTTATAGGCAAATTTAAGCTTTCCTTTCTAATCTGCTTTGCTGGTGGCGCATTTGCATTGTTTTTCCAGTAGCTTCTTTATTTTACTGGCCAGCCTCTTTCTCTGCTTGTTGGTGTCACTGGTCACGAATTGGACATGTTGTGAATCTTGTTGGTCAGTAGCAACTTTTGACCAGAGCTGTTCACTGCAGGCTGTGATGGAGATCAGCATTGCTGGATTTATCTCCTTCTGCCTACGGCACGTGTCCCAAACACCTGTGTGGTCGTTCTTTTCGTAGCTGTAGCTCCTCTCTTTGTGGGCCTAAAGTGCCCAGGAGGGCTTGGTAGCCACGGGCACTCAGACCCCCGCAGGTTTATTTTTCTCCCTCACCTTTTGGTCGGGATTTTTTTTTGTTATCTTCTCCTCAGTTACCAGTCGGCTCGTTTTACCCAGCTCTCATAGTCTTCAAATGTGTAGCCAACCATTTATCCAAAGGCTTAGTTTATATCTGCGTCTCTGTTCTGTCTGCTGATGTCTAGTTCAGCACCGTGTTGCTGCGAGAAAAGTTCTGCATAAAAATAAGTTGGAATTGAATTGAAGTCACACTGGTCTTGTGATTTTCCTTAGCGAAGAATTTGTACGGATAAGAGTGCACATCAGGGCAGTATGACGAAATGCTTTATGTACATTTATATCGGAAAGTATTTGGTCACAAGTTGAGTTGCAGACCTGAGAATGTTTACTGTGTTCTGCATTCAGCCACTGTGGAATTATCTGTTCAACCTTAAATCTTTTGATTCTGACTGAACCTTTTTGAAGCAGGTGCACCATAAAGGGGCCTTTTGTGTTTCGGAATTAGAACTTTAAATGAAAGTTTAATTAACTGCATACCTATTTATGGCTTTGATGGTTCATATTATTCATAGTTAAAACTCCACTTTTGTAGTCTGGCCTCCATTTGAGGTCAAGGAAACAGCGTCGACGGGTGTCACAAAGCCCATTAAATCTAATTAAACTGTTATGGTTAACAGAATCGGGTCTGTAGTGAAAAGAGGACAAATCCAGTTAGTAACACAATGTCAAGATGAAGGACAAATATAATACAGAACTCTAAAGAAGTGAAAAGATTAGAGATGGTCATTGCAAGGAAATTCACAAAAAAGGACTTCAGATGATGTGAAAAATGTTAATTGGACTGTCTGTACAAAATGAACCTAAGACAGCATGTGTTCTAGAACAAACTCCTCATTTGACATAAAGACTCTGGTGTGCTCTGGTATCCGCCGGTTTGAAACTGAGATGTTCCTCAAAGAGATTCTAACACAAGCAGAGATTTTAAGCTGCCGTCTGCAGGACCTCTGTGGAGGGAGCAACTCTGTGGTACCAAATCATAACAAAGTGATGCTGAACTCATAACTGGTGACAATCTCCACCTCTTACCCTTTTACTCTCGTTCTTTTGTAAATATTCATCCACTCCTGCTAACTTGCTGTCCCAAGTCAGGAATGTGGTGGTCCAGAGGCTATCCTGGAAGCATAGGTCTTACAAAATATCTCAGGGCCCAACCTAGTTCATTACATAGTGAAAACAACCCCCCAGATGTAAGTTTACATCTATTATTCCATTTCATATTATCCAGTTAGTGATTTTTATCTGCCTGGATATAGTTGGCGAACTGCTAATGTGACTTTCACAGTCACCTCTAGGATTTGAGTTTTAACCTCTCCACTATCCTACTACAAAATGTTGACTTTTTTTTGTTTCTACTTCTGCAATTCTATTCCAGTGGCAGAGCTTATCCTGGATGTAAAACTAGCCCTGAAAGACCTTGGGCTGGACCCAGCAGTGCCGATTCAGCCTTTACAAGATGGCAGTGAGGAGCCGAAGGGTTACCAACATTATGCTTCCTGAATGATGATCTTTTGTACAGTAAGTAAGGATGTGATGACAGAAGTCATTACGAGGGGCTGGAGGTGGTCTCTCATATCTTTTTAATTACGGCCTCCGGTTTCAGTTGGATGGGATCGGAGAATTACGTTTTCCAGAACAGTAATTCACCAGTTATAAATAGTTAGGAAAAAACTCTGTACGCCAAATCTAATAAATATTAAAATGGCCTCTCCAGCTGCAGTACATTCTAATCCTTTTCAGATTTCTACTAATGTGAACTTATCTGTTGATATATATTAGGTTTCAGAGTGGAACATGAACATTATCCCAGAAGTTCTGATGAATGTTGTCAAAAATACGGGAGTTTCATTCAGGACCTTAGCGTAATATATGGGCTAAGGATGTATCATTACAGTAAAAGAAGCTCTTTATTTCTACAAGAGGGTTGCTTTCATTGTGTGTGAGTTGGGACAATGAGACATTTTATCTGCTAGCTCCTCAGTAACAGTTTCAACTGTAATGCATGAAGGGTTTCGCCATAGAGGTTAGATCAAGCATTGGTCGTGGTAAACACGACCAACCCCCGGTTGTCAAAAAGGCAGACTCTGTCCTTCTCCATTCTCTCTCCTGCCAGATCTTCTACTTCACATACCCATACTATGGCCAGTGGCATCAACCATATGAGATAACCTAAACTGGGGCAGTGCTACATCTCCCGGTTGGGAAGTGGTAGCTTGCAGGTTGAGCAAGTGAAATGTTAGCTCAGCAACCACTCCAGACCTGCTAGCCAACAACAACCTTCCACTCAGCAGAATGAAGCTCCTGGGTCACTGGGAGCTCAGGCTGAAACTGCTCTGAGATTTTGGAAAAGCTCACTGAGCAGCTAGACACTGCTTGCTCATTGTCATGGTCCTTGGAAGTCCAGGTGTCCCTGGCTGTGGTCTACCAGGTGATTTACCCTCGTCTAGCCAACATCCAAAGATGCTTCCGAATGTTCTCAACAGGTACCAATGGAAAGTCAGAGCAAATAATGCAGGGTCTCTTTCAAGGGTGAAATTTTTTGAGAACATGGAATTGACTCCACTAAAGGAAAAAACATCGCATCATTTCTAGTCACCAACAGACTTATCATAATGGATGGTCTTACAAAATCGGTGGCTGATGTACAAACCAATTTTCTCCCTTCGGATATCATGAACGAAATGTTAGCATGATTTTGGTGTCCTTGTGTGAAGCAGCTACAGCAAACAGTGTGTTGCCTCCATTTCCCAGACTGGTCCACTGAAAGGCATAAAAAGAGCTTTAAAAATCCACACGGCAGAGAGACTGAAATATCCCAGCTGAATTACCATCATTATAATGTGCCGCACAAACGGCAGAGAAGCAGCACATGACATTTCATCAAGAGGTTCTTGGACAGCTTGGCTCGACCTTAATGAGGACGGCGTCCAACAGGGATTCGGGTGAGAAGACTGACATTAGCGCCCAGTTGCTTCAACCATAAATTCCTGATAAATGTACCCTTAGAACTGGAGCCACAAATTTAGCTATTTTCTCAGCCATGTGAACTTCATCCTGGTGAACAGGTTCATTCATTTAGACCTGTTGATCTCTGTGCAGCTTCATTTATCCAATGAAAGCAATTCAGCGGGAATCGATGTGTTGTGGCTACTAGTCCACAAACTGCAAACACCAGGAGATTTGCTGTTTCGGGGGGGAGGGGTTAACAAAGTAGAAAGGTGGTTTAAGCGGAGGCTACACACTAACTGTCACCATTTGCATCCTGGCTAATGGAAGCGTGCAGTGATTTCTGCCTGACTGGCCAAATACAGCCATCTCTCGATTCACGTGCGCCTGCACGCCGGGTTTTCTCAAGATTGCAATTTCATTTTTAACGCCAGTTCTCAAATTAAGCACCAATCCACTCGATGGAACGTGAGATGGCCAAAAAAATCTGCCAAGAAAGAAAAAAAAATCCTCTCTGACCGTGTGTGTGGTGGTATCTATTCAGTACTCTGCTATATTACTACTGGAATATTTACTGCTATCTACATGGGTGAATAGAATAATATTAAGCACTATTCTCCGTTGGCGAGGGCTGTAATATAAAGGGCTCTTCTACATAGGTGAATACAGTAATGATATATTATCACTGACTTGGCTTCTCTGGGTTTTGTTTGTACAAGAACGTTGTATATTAGCCTGGCTGTAACTAAAACAGTGTTTTTTGTTTCGATTACATCGCAGTGGTGAATCCTTTGAAACACTACAGTGTAGACAGTGTCATTTCGTACTTGTTTTTTTTGGCTTTTCGACTGAAAATTGGGGAAATTAGGGTGTCTGGGTTGGGCTTGAGTGCATTATCATTTTCCCATTGAGAAATAATGGGAATATCATCTCGAGTTATGTGTTTTCACACAGCATGGCCTTCTTAGAAACCAATTAGGCACGTGAATCGAGGGATGACAGTAGAACGTCTGCAATTTTGAAAAGCAGAACAACTTTGAATCCTAGCAGAAGCTTGTGTCTTCAGTCCATATCATACTGAACCCAAATTATTATGGTCCACATAAACCCTACCTGGTTTCACAATTTACGACCAAAGCAGAGGAAGCCTCGGCAGTCATCACACTGCACATTTCCATTATATGGACTGCAAGGCAAGCGCTGGTGAAACCCCCCCCCCCACATCCAAGCTGTGAAAGGCTGTCAAACCCATAGGATGGGGGGGTTTCACAGGCACACAGAGCTGCAAAGTGGGTGTGGAGGTGACATTGTGGCGGCGGGGCTCAGCGCTTCAGTACCAGTTGCTGCTGACATGACACAAATGTCTGAAAGCCAGGGGCTACCCCAAATCCCAGCTGGTCTATGAAGGGCGGCTCGTCCTGGCTGTGGATTTGAACCTTGATTCCTGCTTCGTACGAGGTTTCGTCTGTGGACACAGCAGGGCCAGACGATGTGACAGAGGCTGTCTAGGCGGTGGAGATGTTCTCCTTGGGACACACTTTGGTAATACTTGTAAGACAGAATTATGTCACACAAACCACAAAAAAAGGTTTTTCTTTTCCGAAACCCCTGTGAAGCCAGAAGACAAGGTGTCTTCTCCTGAACATCAGTCAACATCCTTTTGTCACATTTATGTCTCAGGACAGCATTCAGTACCAGCCTGTTTTCCCATCACTTCTCCAGGATCGTTTGATCTATCCTGTCATGGTTAGACAAGTTAACATCCACTTTCAATTCTGCAGGAAAATTTTTTAAATTCAGAGTAATGCAACAGGCTGCCCATATTGACACTGCAGTTAAAACCTTTGTCATTAATGGTGTCTTTGTTGGTTGTCACGGGGGGGAGGAGGTGGTCATATTAGCTGACCACACTCATGCATAAGTGCAAAAACAAGCTGTTTTCCAGTCTGCTTCTTAAGCAGTTAGAGGTTCTGCACAGTTCCTTTTCAGATTTTCTGGAATTAGTAAAAATAAATTCTGACAATTGGCGTACATTATTGAACCAGCAGACCAGAACTGGTCCACTGTCACCCGGTGGATTATGCAAGTAGAAGCTGTTCATAGAAATACAGACAGTTATGTTCTGGGCAGCGAAGTCGGGGTCTTGCGATGAAGCTCACGCGCTGAAGTCTCGAAGAGTTGGCAGATGAGGTAACCCTGCTCCTCGTGACTAATTGGCGCTCAGAAACCAGCTAGTCAACAGCTAGAGGAGAATCATCTTGGCAAACAAAAGGAAGACACTTTAATTGTGCCCTCATAAACAATTCATTACTTTTTGCATTTGCATGTTATGTTTTTCACATCTCTCCCTCTGACAACTGTACTCCGTCTCAATGAAGAGGAAAATTAAAACCTAAAATAGCTTTAAGAAAGACTTATCGCATTAAAAATTATTAACACAGGGGATAATTTTAACATGCAATAATGCTGTATAACGCAGAACAGCATGCAAATTTGCCAGCCGTGCCTTTTTGAAGATTTGTTTTCTTTTCTATTATCGCGCACTATAGGGTCTGTTGGCAAACAGCGTATGAATAAATACATTTATTTTTCCCAGTTTTGTTGGAAGAGACCGGTTTTTCTCGAATGTGAACGGATAACTTGGGACATTAGCCTCTGCTGCGGGGGATGTTTTACACTCTCATATGAAGCGTAATAAGGGCTCTTTGTACACGATAGAATTTCACATTAATTTGTGCCCTTTGACCCTTTGAGTTGTTCATAAACAAACACAGCAGTGCTCTCCACAAGCTGGCCGCCCCTAAAGCACGGGCAGCGTGCAAGTTAACAAAAATAAATGGAGATATTCATTTACGTACATGTCTCCTACCTGCAAGCTGAAATGCAGAGAGCCAGTTTAACAGAAGAGCACTTTTCATAACGGATCGGTCAAATGGACATTTAAAGCCCTGTCAGTACTCATTTGTTCACATTAAAAGGCACGTCAGATGCCGTCCTTTGTGAGATAAGAGCTCTAAACTCCTCAGTTTGAGGAGTTTAGTGGATATTTCATCCATGTCAGGCTGCGTGCTGTATGGATCCTGAGAACACATCTCGCACACAAATTATTACCTGTTGGTGTTGGTGGTCATGCCAGCATGGTGAGTTACAGTCTTATGTAAGGCCAATCATACAGAATTTACTGCAACGTTGTTCATACTGCAGCATAAAGGTTGTCTGCATGTTTAAATTTCACCTTCTGCGATACTCACCGGTTCTACACTGAGTATCACAGGTGGGTCGCTCTTTGGCTCCCCAAAGTCATACACTGCCTTAAGTGGAACTCTGGCGTGTGGGAGAGAATGAGAATGCAGTCCGGGAGGCAGTAAATGAGGGATTAGTGCTGGACCCAGATACCGTGGTAAAGCTCTGGGCACCACCCACTGTGTGGACACGCTCCTGGGCTGGATTTGCTCCAAGCTCCGACAGCTGTACCATAGCCTTGGGTGGCCCAACCCTAGTGAAACCATCTGGAAGGGAGGCTGGATGATTAAGAAAGAGGGTTCAGGGAAGTTAGCAGAGGACCGTTGTACGTTCAGCCACAAATCTGTGGAAGGACCACATCCTGCACTGGGGGGGCATTAGTTTGCACTCTGGATGTCTGAGGATTTAAGTCTTACCTGTTTCCCCCCATACTGGCAGGTACTCATCCTGCTGGATGTCCAGCATGATCTCAAGGCCATTGCCGGTGCCGCCTTTCAGGGTAGTCAGCAGCGGGTTTCCGTCCTGCCCCGAGTTGAAGGTGTAACACTTCCCATAGCGGGTGTACACCTGCGAGCAGAAACACGACAGTCAATAATTAGGTTTTTTTTGTATTTTCCAGTTGCCAGCAACAATTTCCAAATATCATTTTGATGTCACACAAGTACACGAGACCCTCTCTGAAAATTGACTTCTGGGGTATTGATTTTGCCCTACCAGGGGCTTAGTTCATTAGCTATACCTCCATGAGATAGTCAAGGCTTATTTTTGAGGTCAATAGTAACAGTCCACAGTGGTGCCATAAGAAGGAAGTCACAGCTGTACCATCTTGGCTCATTTGCAGATATCTTGGATCCAAACTCAAGCAAAGCCAGCCCTAATCCCATCCACCTGGTAGGTGGCAAATCTGATCTACAGCTGCCAACAACACAGGATTTGCAATCGCAAATTATGTTACTCAAAGGCACCTGCTGTGGAAATGGGGCCTTTTTGGGTTTAAATTTGCATTGCAGAAACCTCCATTTGCATTTGGAGCCCTTGTGCACATAGGAAGCTCAGGGTTTCCATGCCTTTAACTCTGTGCATTTTGCATGCATTACACACTTGATGTCCTTAGAGGAATGTACAATTTCACATGGCTGTACATTCCTCAGCTCTTTACATTTTCAATTCGGTGGAATCCCTCAGAGCTGCTGAATCACCGTCAGCATTCAAGAATGGCAAACGCCATCTCTTTTTGACCCATTTCTCACCTGATCTCCTGCCAGTTACATAAATGAGTCCAACACCATCTGCTATGATTATCTACACTACATGGCCAAAAGTGTGTGGACACAACAGAATTTCAAAAGAATTCTATTTCAGCCACATCCATCACTGACAGGCACATAAAATCCAGCACAGAGCCATGCATCTCCTTAGACAAACATCTCCAGTAAAATTGGTCGCAGTAAAGAGCTCAGTGACTTTCACCGTGACACGTCACCTTTCCAACAAATCAGTTTGTCAAATTTCTGCCCTGCTATACCTGCCCTGGTCAAACGCTATTGAAGGGCTTCCTTCAACACTGAAATGCTTGTTTATTTGCCTTTATTTTTCCATATTATTTGTCTCTCTCTGTCTCACGAGTCAGTGAACCTGAGATGAACCTGCTATCTGTCGCTTCTTTCACAGCTGCTCACCATCAGCTCCGCGTTGAAGACCCCGCGGATCACGATGCACAGCAAAACCCGCTGTTGATTCTGTTTAGGCTCTTCCTCGTCCGCGTATCTCACTGAACGGTGTCACGCCTGACAACAAGGCTCACTTATGCGTCACGGTGAAGTAAAACGGATTTTGCTTTAACAGAATTTGCACTACCTGTGTATTAAGTCCCCTGAACCTAAACAGTGTTGCTGAAAACTTGGCATTAAGTATGTGACTCATTTGCATGTGAGTGAAGGAGGAAAGGAAGACATGAATAAACAGTCAACTCGGCAGTTCAGAATAGGTCTTGTCATGTGAGGACTTGGAGGAAGGAATGATCAAGAAAAATCACAGCTGTAGTGGAAAGACTGGTCAAGGAGGCACGCAAGGAAAATTTAAATTAGAAACAGTTAGACAAATTATAATCCTATGCAAGTTTTCAAAGGCTTGTTTCACTTCAGGGTGACGCATTTTTGATAGAAACTGAAAGGAACAAGTGGTACAATTGCTTGTTGACATGATGTTACCAATGATTTTCAACCCTTTATCCCCAAGGGCTTCTTGTTTTACATGTAGCACTGCTGCAAGTAGCACCTAGGCTGTTTGGATGAGAGGGTTTGAATCTGGTTCAGTCTGTGTAGAGTTTGCATCTTCTCTCCATGTCTGTGTGGGTTTCTTCCCACAGTTGGACTTGGAGATCCTGGAGGTACATTTGAAAACTGTGGTTGGCAGAGCCTTTGGCCACAAGAACTGTGGAATGCTCTGCCTCTTGCAGTAAGAGACACTCCTTCTGTCAGAGTCTTTAAACTTACACATATAACCAAAGCCACTTGTTTAAATTTGTACTTCAGTTCTTGACACTAAACAATGGATTTGAAAGTTGTCTCTCTCCTCCTGAGGTTCCTTGGCATCCTGGTTACACCAGCCCCCCGTGCTACCCCCTGGACAGGCCTGCCAACCAGGTCTGGATACAGATGATTGAAGGAACCAGATTCGATACAGTTTTTCCTCAATTCTCAGCTGCATGATAGTAGACAAAACCGGACCCACCCATAAATACCAGTACTATACGGCCAGGAGGGGGGCAGCCACTGGCACTTGGACTCCCAGACGTTTATTTTTCTCCCCATCTTGCTGCTGAAATTTTTTTGTTTTCCTCTCCTCGGGAGGTAGTCAGCTCCTTTAGCGAATTCTCTGATTGCTTTATAATTAGTTCTCCTGTGTCACATCAGCCCCTTTCTGCTAAACCTCATCCTTCACAACGCTATGAATCACCTACCAAGACGAGCACTATATAAAAAAACTGTTCAATAGCACCTAAAGAAAAAGGGACATAATTTTCTGACAAACTGCAGACTGCTTGAGTGAATGGAATCCAACTCTGTGATCGTATCAACTGAGGGAACCAAAAGAATCATTCAACAGTGCTGCTGTTAACTCCAGTCTCCAGGGGGGCCTTCAGTGTGGCTCATCTTCAGGATCGGCCATCAGTCAGTCACACACGATCTTTAAAACCAGAGTGTCTGTGTGTGTGTGTGTGTGTGTGTGTGTGTGTGTGTGTGTGAGAGAGAGAGAGCAACAGGGACCGTTTGCATCACATGTGAAATGCTGGCATGTTGCATGAAGACAACTCAAAAGAAGGTCCCAAGTGTCAATGGGATGGAGGTGTTTCCTCTTGCCTGTTGTAATTGTGTCCAACGTTCAGACCTCACAACAAAGATAAAAAATGTTTTTATGTTGCTGTATATAAGAAAGTATTTGTCCTCACTAGACAGTTCTAGAGTTTTATTCCCTAGGTTTGTGCAGTAGGAAGCTTACAGTGACTTAGCCACTTGTATAGCAGGACAATTTTTACTACCTCATTTCACCGTACGGTCCTACATCAAGAGTACTGTGGCTGGAGACGGGATTTGAACCTGACTGCAGGACAGCAGTAAACATTTTTCAATTACAAATGTCTAGATATTCACATTACGACCTCTGTTGTTTATATTGGCTCTTACATCCAACTGCGGCAACAGCATTTCTGTGAAGTGATCTACATCTCCCTGGGAAGGAGCATATTTCACTTCAATAATGCCGATCATCTGCTTGTATCCTTCCTCTTCTTCTTCTTCTTCTTCTTCTTCTTCTTCTTCTTCTTCTTCTTCTTCTTGTTATTATTATTATTATTATTATCATTATTATTTCAACTACTATTACCCTTTGGTCAACAAATTGCCCTGTGGGACAGAGTTCCAGTTTCAGTCGAATGGGGTCACATCACTGTGAAAGTGGTGAAAGATGCCAGGAGGCTCTTTAGTTCAACCTGTTGAAATAACTTAGTCCCATCTAGTTGGCTCTGGCTCACTTCAATTACTCAGAACAGCACCGGGGAGTGACTGTAAAATGACTCCTTTGTGACAAATAAAGCCGCGTTAACGCTTTGCTGCCTGGGGAGAATGCTGTACTGAGAGTGTTCTCGGTTAACAGCGATTCCGGCCTCTGCGCTCGGAGCTGACAGGGGACGGCTGTGACGCACAAGTCGCTGTCACTTTTGGAGTCCAAAGGTGCAGCTGTGTGCCTCTAGAGCGACGCTACACCCAGCAAATTCGCCCACATGCAGCAGAAGGCCCTGGAGTCGGAAGCCCGGCTGCAGTCAGCAGGGACCTGGCAGAAGAGGTGCTGGGCAGGAGCCCTTTCATAAAAACTCCTGGAGAATACAGCACTAATCCGGACACTTCAGGCTAACCTTGGCTAACCCCCTCCATCCATCTTCAAAACTCTTTATTTCCTTTCCAGCCCACATTCTTCACACTGCAGGACAGAAAATATTATTTTTACTCCTTACATCTTTTAGTCACAGACACCATATTGCCACCATTGCAAATATTACATATAATATTGTAGCAATGAAGTTAAACCACTTTGGTGACTTCTTGCTTTTTTATTTTGTCTAAATTAACGGCTGAGGCGCTGTGATGCTATCAACGAAAGTTTTTGGGGCCACGATATTTAAAGATAATAATTTCCTTTTCTTCCAGCTAGAACTACCCTTATAAGAATGTAATGACAGCCATCAGTCAGCTTTCCACTCCCAGCCTGCGTACGTCACCGTGACTCCTTCCCGTCAATTTCAAACATAAATGTGCCACAGAACTGCCTGCTCTGCACCCCGTGGTCCACCTGACAGGCCGGGCAACAGGTGCCCCCCCTCCCCCCAGCACTGAGCCCACGTCCCCCGATAAACCAAACCTGGGGAAGTTTAACTGCCGGGAGCAGCTTAGCGAGGAAGCGCCTGGGCAACAAAGCGGGATGTTTACAGCCCTCTTCCACCTTTGGAGACGTGTCCAAGTCATGGTGAAGAAATGATTAACCGCCAGAGTTAATCCGAGTTCTCAGAGTACGGCTCACACTGCCGTTCTGCCCTCGCACATTTGTTTGCTATTTCGGGTATCGATGCACAAGTACAGGAGCAACTGGGTTCTATACATCCCCGTCATAATCGCACAAGACCTCCGCACTGCGTTAAAGCAGGACAGAGGAACGCTTAGATGCGGCCGATTCACGCAGCCGAACCCCCTTCTGCTATGCAGGCGGTAAATCACTGCATTACTGGTCACATCACCCAGCCAGGGTGGGTTTTCAATGCCCAGGTACACAGTCACAGGTCAAAAATGTCTTCCGCGGAAACATGGGATTTATTCGAATTCCGAGGTTAAAAGGTTAACTCGCATCCTATTTAAATGTTTAATAAGGATCCTGAGCCCTCAACTCTGAAATAAGCAGAAACCATTGCAGAAATAATGCCTGAAGCCATTTAGCTTGGATTGTTTTTCCAGTTAACAACTTTGGTGCATTTCTGACTTTCATACGTGTAATGAATGTGGAACATTAAAACTTGAAATGGCAGATTGACCTTGAAATGTCAGCGTGAAAACTGTTGCCGTTGTTATGTTTGGGGGGGAGGAGCACAGATCAACATGTAATATATAACCACACGGAGTCGGTATGAAGAACATGTCGCAAATACAATGACTGTGCGAGTGGAGGTTTATAACCCGTTTTTCACGCATGATTAAAAATGCTCCACTTTTCGCTACTTAGTTGCACCACAATTATTTTTTTCTGTCATGTTAATTATTTCAATAAATTCCCTCTAAATGTGCCGGGAAAAGGTCTTAATCAAGCCAGTGTGGACGTGTTGTATGTGTGATATCTGGAGTGTAGTTCATCTGCAAGTGTGTTTAAAGTGCCCCATAATATCCTCTTCTTGGGTCATTTGTGTTACTTTTCCCTCCGATTTTCTGAGCCGTGAGCGACAGAGGAGATGCAGAACATGAGCCCAGCACACAAATGGTTATTTGCACGCCAGTCAAATGCTTGTTTACAGCTGAAAAACAAGTAAATCTGGCTACGGAACGTCAAAGGCATCGAGCTGCTGTCCTCCTCATTTGGGAAACCCCAGAAGCCCTTTCAGCCCATGCGTATTGAAAAAGCCGTCTGCAACCTGTAACACCACAACATACCCGCTTGATCACCTTAACCTGTGATCTCATCTCTCAGCCTGGTGCAGAGATGCTTGGATTCTTACAGCCACCTGCTGTGCCTTTTTAAAAATCTCTTGCGAGAAGTTCAAATCACACTTGTGCTCCCACATCTTCACAACGGGTGACCGCAACCTCCAGACCCGCACCCAGGCAGACCCCAGCTCGATTCGCCCCAGAGCTGGTGAGATCTGCCAACGGAGGGCGTCTGCCAAGAGGAGACACATTCTGCCGTGAAGTCGTGATTTGCACGTGTGGCTCAGACTGCGTATTTCATCTCAAGTCACATCCATCACCGCCTTCCTATCTTCTTTCAACTTGAGGGGTGAATCACTAGCTGCGATTCCCGACAAAGGCATAATGCACAATGATCCGCTGCAGTTTATAAATAATTATTGTTAATATAATTATAAAATGATCAGAAGCACTTACCCATCACAACTTGCATAGATTACAACATTTCACACTTGATTGATTTGTACAAATGGGTCTTTTCTGCAGTGGCTCAGATTAGGAGCCCTACTGAAGGTACAGTAAACAGCTGCTGTTGCTCTTGGCCTCCGAACCCACACGTCTGAGGTCCAACACCCACATCAAAAACATCTACGTCACATAGCTCAGCATCTCCAGCTTCCATTAGCCACCGCCTAAACGTCCATTAGCCATAACCATCCAGAACCGCCAACACCGGCCTCGTACTCAGCCTCCTTCATCTCCTTATTGGACATGAGGGTGATCGTGTTTTATTATATGATTACATGAGCGCTTTGGTCTCACCCTACTGTACATACAGGTGTGAAGTTCCTGTAGGTGCAGTTCTCGCCCTGGAATTTGCACTCCAGCAGCATGTCCTCCAGTTGATGGCCCAGGCGATCCACCATTTCAGTGGTGTTGAAGTACGGTGGTGGTGCATACTGGCTGAAGTCCAGTAAGCTCAGGAGGCTCTGTTTGCGGTCGTCTCTGAGGGTGGCCAGTGTCTGCCAGTTCACTGAGTGATTGACATGCAGGAGGTCCAACCAATAACCGCTGTGGTAGAGGTCGGCCTTCGTGAGGCTGGACATGCGGAGGAGGTTCTGGTTGCAGAGGGTCACAGCCGGGAAGGACATGCTGTGGGCCCACACCATGTGAATCTTGGTGATGGCTGGATAGGACAGCAGGTAGTGGAGTCGGTTCCAGGACCACGTGGACAGCAGCCCCACACAAGAGATGAAGGCCAGGAGCCAGAAGAGCCGACGTGCCTTGGAGCGGTCTCCAGCAAAGACGTAGCGAAGCCCATGGAACTTGGTGTTCCTCATGAAAGCCGCAGTAATCTCCTTCATGGTGCGCCTCGAAACTTTGTCCTCTGGACATTGACTGCTAGACTGCTCCAGCTCACTCCTAATGGACTCCTGAGTTATCATTTCCAGGGTCTCTGGAGCAGTCGCCATGATTACTTCATTAAAAAGTATCCAAAAAATACTCAGAAACGATTCAATTCTCACCTCTCAGCATTTAATTTCCTCCAAAGCCGTGTTACTCTTTGCAATAACTCACATGAAAGCAAACCTTTCTTCAAGTTGCCACTCCCAGAAGCAGTCCAGTTATTCTCAGAAGCTCAGTGAAATGCAAGCATTTCCAAGAAACCAGTTTCTTACAGTGGACTGAGATGCATTCAAACATGCTGTCACATGAAAGTATCCCAAAGGCTGCACGTACAGCCGTTCAACATCAGCAACCCCTTTTGGCACAAGTCAGACGTTCCAAAACGGAGGTGTTTGACGTGGCGTCTGCCTCTTTTCCTTCACTTCACCAAGGCTCATGTGCCCCATCCTGTCATCTGCTTCTCTCGCTCAGAAGACTCCTCGTCTTTGCTTCTCCTCTGCTCCACGGCGAGACTGGAGGTGCTGAATCCTGCAGCTTGCCTTTTGTGCGAGAGCTGCTAAAGAAGCGTGACTCCTCCCTCTTCCCTGAACATGGGCTTTCCTTCTCCCGTCTTTCTTTTTTAGCTGGCCACGCAACAGGACGATTCCCTCTCCTCCTCTTCCTCCCCGACAATAAGACAACAATGACTGAATGGAGGAGAGAGAGCTTTCACTTATTTCTCCCCCTTTTTTGTTCCAAGTCGGCCAGTGGCCGGGGAAGGGGCGGAGCAGCACAGTTGGTGGAATTCAGTGCTGGAAACTCTGTGGCTGGACTGATCTGGACCCCAGCCCTTGACTTAATTGATGAAGGGGTCTCTATCCAGCCTTGGTACATATCCACGCGGAAATACAGGCGATTTGCAGATACAGCACAAGCTTTTACAGACAAATGGGTCGTCTATTGCATCATTGTTCAGGATCAATACACGATGCACTGCTTAGACCGAATAGACAGCTCACGGTGAGAAGTGGATGCCTAAGGACTGCAGACACACCGCTGACTGAATAATATAAGATCTTAACAAACCGGTCGCTTGTGAAAAATGAAGGGTGGAGTGATGCAGCTCAAGAATGACAAATATTTGCCTTTAGTTCTAGCCCTCTTGTAGAACAGACTGACAGTAATCTTATAAAGTTAGCTAACCATCTCTGGTAGCCTAACCGTGTCACCAGACATCTGCAGGGGGTGGTTGCAGTTGGACTGAGCTGATAGACACACAGCGAGAAGAACGGATGTGTACCTGCGAACAACAAATAAGAGTGACCTGGAAGATGGGTTTTGTTGCTGTTGAGCAATTGTGGGACCATGTCATCACAACAGCACACGCGCCGTTCCTCCAAATCCGCTCCAAGACTGTCAGGCGGTCCAACAGTGAGAAGAGCCTTTGCCGTGTCTCACCGAGCCCAGGCTGTTGTCAGCGGCGCCAGACGTGACTGGATCGTCACGCTGCCATGTTAAATGATTACAAACAACAGTTTACAGACAAATTCCACTTGCATTCAGTTTTAATATCTGCATGGCAGTTGCCTCGTGCCCCTGCGGTTGGGACGTTACTCCTTTGTTTTGCAAACAATGAGACACTTAACACAGCTTGTAGCTGTTACACATTTCCACGGCGTAAAGGACTTTGAAAACACAGAGCCGAGACTCGCAAGAGCTGTGTTTGCCGGTGCAGACGGCGCGGCGTCGTGTTGAGAAACAGAAATGATGGGAAGCTCCTGTATTTAGGCACCTACTGGGGTTTTTCTCCCTTTTTACTTTCTCACATCTCAGTACCTGAGGAAATTTTTTGTACGCCAGACTGACACATTTCAGTTAACCCCTGATCACAGCTGAAACACCAGGTCTGCTTCGCAAGGACCGGGCTTTACCACCCCACCCCAGAGCAACCTCCAAAAACACAGTGACATGCAGTACCTATTTACACGTCAAATGCACCTATTGCATTTCTTACAATATGTCGGGATATTCATGACTACTCTGACATGGCACTGCACCTCCGCCCCCAGAACCTCTACATGCTATTTTTCCACAAGTTCCTCGGTAATTGCAAATGGAGACGTCCCAGGACTTGCGTCATTGTTGGGCTACAGGTCCAGACCTTTAAGTCCTGTGCAAAGCCTGCTAGGCCTTTGTAAGAAGTCCTGACACGACCCATTTTTTCTGGTATGTTCTCTGCATTGGAGAGTCTAGACACCGCCATCCCAGAGGTGCCTCATAGACATCTCTCCTGCTGGTCTACGAGGCTCCCTGACCCCCAGTGGCAGAGCCGAGTCTTTCGCCCACTCCAAGCTCTGATGTTGGGCGTGATGATATCATGCTGTACATTCTCACAGCTGATGACATTCACGGTGCCAGGGGACCCAACCGAGGGCCTCCGTTCCCAACCAGGTGTCCACGTCCCCCTACTGTCAGGCTCTTCTGAGGCTTCAAGCAGCCAGATAGACAAAGTATAAATTTTCATTGAGACTCTGTGGGGAGCTTCACTATAATAACATTCACACAGAATCAGGAGATGAAAATGAACTGGATCAAAGCAACGTAGACGCATGGTGGTGACGCCGCAGGAACACACACTCCACTGGAAGTCCGTCATACGGAGTAAGAGCTCATTACATCTGTAGCCATGTAGAAAAACCACCGCAAGACAGACAGCACATCAGTCCATCGGCTGATTTCTGCACCCCTTTGTAAAGTGCAGAATCTCAGAACTGAAGGGCCGAAATAAACAATGGAAGTGGTCCACGTGGTAGAAGCTCGTTGTCTTTCCTGCTTCGGATCACAGTTTTGTGGGTTGGGGCTAAGGGGAGACTGGCTGCAGGCGAACCGCTCACGCTGACCACACACCAAGCAGTCTACTCATCCCGCTCTGCCTCTGCAGGACGGAGAAACAGCTTATGACATTACACAGAAATAGATTCTTGTACGCGCCAATTATGGGAACAATACAATGTGCCGTCTGCGGTGTTTTGCTCCCTGTAGTTAAACACTGTAAATTTAATTAAACGGGATTCTTATCGCCCCGATTCAAGATGCCTATCTCCTTATCTGCTTCCTAGATGAATTAACTGCGACCGCTTTCCTCCGCTGCTGATTATCCTTATAGATTTTCCCAGGGTAGCTTTTCTACCGCGGTCAATACGCAGCCTCATTAGAGCCCTTAGAAATGCGAAGAGGTCATCAGACCTACGATGCTCTGCCTGCCAGAGAGGGGAACAGACGTCGTGGTCGCCGTTCCCGTTAACTCGCCACTTTGAGTCATGGTTATTTTCCACGTACCCAAATTTCACACAGCGTCACACTTCAATCGTGCGGAAAATGTGTACATACATACCTAAATACTGCACTCTGCCCAGCAGAGATTCCTGACAGTGTATCTGAAAGGCAATAAATCATTAGCATGTAATAAATCACTCGTGTGCAACATATTGCAATCGCGCTGTCGGTTTTGGAAATAATTTTCTGCTTATCTGTTCGGCGTAGTTCCATATTCATAAGGTTGTGTTGTGATTGATCGTTTTGGCTCATTATGTGTTACTGACCCGGCGGGTCATTTCAGGTCCTCTAGGTGTGTGTCGGTACTGCTGTGTTGTCTTTGTCATTAAAAAAGAGCAGTTTCCCGGGTTCCAGACTCTCAAGCCGTCCTGTGGCGGCACTACACGGGGGAGCTACAATGTCACTCAGAGCCACTGTCGTCACGTGGAACACGATGGACAAGTCGTCCCTCGATTTACGCATCGAATGAGCTCCTGGAAAATCTGTGTAAATCAATCCTGCTATTTCCATTATTCACTATGCGGAATATAACAGTGTGTTCCAGGCGATCTGAAAAGTCCCACACCGTTTACGTGACAGTTTTTTGCAGCTGGAGCGCATTGGATCCAGCAGATGGGCGTGTAAATCGAGTGACGGCATTAAAAATATAATCGGGTTCTAGCAAAAACGTGTAAATGGAGACGGTGTAGATTGAGGGATGCCGGCGGGTGATGTAAGAAATATAAGGACTGGAAGTCTCAAGCACAGAGAAATCAGTTCAGCCACAATCGGTGGATGTTCCAGAATGCTGTTCAGTATCTCACAGACACACATGAGCTACTACCTTAGCGAACCAAACCCATTTCAGAAGAGCTTTCCTCAGCCGCAAGGAAGAATCACGAGGAGCTTCTAAGCATCTGTAATCTGCTGATATTCGTTGGCGCCTTTCATTTCAGACTCGGTGAAGATGTGAAAGTGGAGAAAGCTCAATATGAAACAGGTGTGACAGGTAATCTCCCCAAGGGAAATAGGAAAGTCTCACCGGCATTTACAGGAGAAAGTTAAGTTTTCTGGCAGACAAAACAGCCATGTTTTCTCCTCTGGTCTTAACGCCTGGAGCTCAAGCTCCTCGTTCCCGGTACTGAATGAAAGACCGTCACAAATTCATGCCAGTAACCCATTTGACAGGACAATTAAGGCAGTAAAATACATAACCCTGTTGCAGCTAGTCAGCTCTTCACGCCTCACTTGCTCTTCTCACTTTACAAAACTCTGGCACACATCTGACTGCTCTAAGTGCTTCTGCTGCCCACGTGGATGCTGTGTTGCCCCGAGGATTTATAAACCCTCCTGAAGTAGAGAGAAAGAATGGATTTTGATTGTCGAACGTACGTATCTGAGGTGAGTCGACTGTCATAATGAAGCAGGGATCCTTACACTCTGCTGCAGGGTCAAAGGTCAGGCTTTACACAGCCTCTGGGCTTTGCTTGGTCTGGTTGTGACTAATAGTTTTAGAGCCACAGCCAACAGAGACGGGCGAGTGATATTTTTTATTATTACAATGAACTGGAGCTACCAGCTACCTGAATATATATGTACGACCCACAGGAAGACTGTTTACACAATGGAAAAATAATGCTGTTTTTAATATTAGAATTCTGCTTGCAGCTCGAAACACAGAATCCAGATCTGTAAGCAGAAATATTTCACCACAGCCATCTAAAACGTGCAGCTTTTATGCGGACATAAAGCGAAGACTTTTCGATTTTACATGAGAAGGGTCCATGTTGGGGCCACGAAATGACCTCAGCGAAGTGGACGTGGTAATGAGGAACAGTGGGAGGTCCAAGCGATCCTCTCAACGGTTTTAATATCAAACACAGCAGACTGAAATCCACGGGGAAACACACGGCGTGAGGAAACTTCCGTCAGCGTTTGTTTGTAATTCTCATTAGATGCAACGCTAATGAGAGTCAATCACATCTGCCACTTTCCAGTGTTGATGCTGAAATAATTGAGTTAAATGACGGCTGTGCACTGCGGAGCACATCTGAAGTGAGCTATTAAATCTTCTGGGCTGAAGACGCATCTCGCTGTGTCTTTGTGCGGGTGCGTCGGGTGTATTTTCACCGTTGATAACAAATCGCATCTTATTTATGTCGAAAAGTACATGGACTGTGGGAAGAGTGCAGCAGCACTCGTGTCGACGTGCCACTTTGGCCGCAGAGGCCACGGACGTCGAACGCCGGCGCCTGAATTATTCACGCTGGCTCCTCTCTTAGTTCTGGGGCAATTGTTAACTTCCACAACTGTTTTTCCATTTGAAAAATGTAAATCATACTTCCAAAGCTGCCGCTTTACTAGGTAGGGGCTGGAGGATGTTCTTCACATTTGTAAAGCAGATTAATTTGCCATTAACTACTTAAAGAATATTTTTTGTGAAACTCGATCGCTCTTCGGTTTCCGGGTGTTGGGAGCACAGATCGGGTTACGTGTCAAAGGCATGTGAGCCACAGTTCAGCGTTTATAGAGCCACGGGAACCACGATGAAACTCGACCTTCAGCTGTCTGTGTTCTTAACCGTGTTGGTTCTGCTCTAAAGCTGCCGGCAGCCAAGTGCAGCAAAAAACCATCACGTGTGTCATTTAAAGGCTGGGGACATTTATTTAGTTTGGCTAATGGGTCCATATTCTTTTAATGTGCCATGTGGGCTACCAAATGACACAGAAGACAATTGCTTAATGTCCAGAAGGGGGGCAGCCACTGGTACTCGAACCCCCAGAGCTTTATTTTTCTCCTTCTCCTCCCGGTTGGGAGTTTCTGTTTTCCTCTCCTCAGTCGCCAGCTGACTTAAACCTTCAACGTACAGGCGGACTTCACATTGTATCTACTTCTGCTATGTCTCTTCTTGTTTTGCTCAGCACTCTGATGACTGTGGGAGAAAAGTGCTCCGTAAAAATAATTTGAATTGAACCACATCATCCTGAGCACAGACTGGATTGGGAATTTGACATTCACACATAGCTCTGTGCTGGATTTACTGGGGATCTTTCACTTGGAAGGAGTGTCAAAGTCAGCGGAATCCAAGAGTTCTCAACAGACAAACAGTGCGTGAGAAGCCTGCCAGTTCTCTCCAGTTCCCTCCACCTGTTCCAGTCCGCTGTCACAGTCCCTAGTCACGTGCCGCACACAGCCGTGTCACCAGCAGCCTTCAGTTACTTGTTTCCATGAATGATTTACACCTCATATTATTCTATTGCTCTACCTGATCATGACTGCAGCACCATTTTCTCTAACTCATATATGCTCCCTAAGACCAAACACACATCAGAGGGACCTAGAGGATCCAGCGGGAAGCGACTTATCACACCCAGGCGTCCGCAGAACACAAGCAGCAGGCTTTCGTCTGCTCTCATCTGTGTTAAAAAGTTTTGGACGTCTTCATTTGGGAGTTTTTTTTCCACAACTGCCAGGAGTGACACGCACGTGATGTGGAATGGACCCCCCACCGTCAATCAGCTTTACAACCAAGTAGTGGCACAGCGAGGGGTTCAGAAGCAGCTTTTGTCCCGCTGGAAACAGGCCCAGTCCTTGCCTGACTCTGCGGAGGAACTTTCACGGCTTTGGAGAATTACTCTGCTTGAAATTTACAGAGCGAGGCTGCTGGAATGGTCAGCGTCATGACAGACGGAGAACGAGCTCAAGCCCAGTCATCCTTCAGCACATTTCTCTCTAGTCCCACATTTTAATTCTTGCCTTAGATTGTGCTGCTGCTACATTGGGTCAAATGTGGGGTTTCCATGAACCTGACAGTTCGGACAGCCCGAACTTTCCCATCTGCGATTCAGCCGAAGCCTCTGCTGGACTGACCTCCACCACATGGGACCGGTAGGTAGAGGCCCTGACCTGAGATGACCCAGACAAGCGCTCGGGTTTCAGCCAACATGGTGTGTCGTCAATAAGTCAACATGCTTTTCTTTTCATGCTGCTCCAAATTGCTGGTTTCTCACGGTGAGACTTGTACGGCAAATGAATGGAGCTCTGCTGTGACTCTTTGGACCCGTGGAGACATGCATTTACACAGCTTTCCTTGCAGAGCATTTCGCTGGGCCACTAAAGACCGTTCCTGACCGGGTGGCTGCAGTCTTGCTCCGTATAACCAACATTCACACGACAAATATGACTTTCTGCAAATACGCCAGGCACAGCATTCTCATTCCTTCACCACGGTATCTACCTGTTCCGCAACTGCCTCCCGCATTTGGGAGCGGTTGGGCATTTCGGCAGAACGGCACTACTTTGGCCATTGTTTTGGGTCTGCAGCAGCTTCGGTTCAACTTGTCATTTAATTTCTGTCTGAGTGTCGGTCGAGTAGCTCCTGCTGGCACCACCCTGCACCACTTTCTCCAGCAGATCTGAAGATCCAAAGTCCCAAACTTCCATTACGCACCCGTGTGCCTTCCCATCTAGGGCAGGTCTCCTTTCAGTCATACTCCCCAAATTGCTCCATTATTCATTTCACACAGTTACCGGGATCCGAAGGGCGAGACGCAGAAAGAGAAAGAGCAGGAGAGGGAGAAATAGAGGAAGGGGAGAGATGAAAGGAGAGAGACGAAAGCCGAGCACATATTTCTGGATGCATGTATTTATGAGCCTCCATTCTGTTTTGGGAGAATGATCAGGGTCCCTCCATTTCTCACCCAGACAGGTTGTTTTCAAGAACCAGGACCACTGATGGAAAACCATCTCTTTCAAGTCCAGACCACATGTGAGGGACAGGGAGTACAATAAAATGGAGACACTATTGTTTTAGAAATGTAATACATGAAAGAGCTTTGACAGAAAGGAACATTAATTACAGCGGTGGGGAAAAAGAAACTCTGTGACATTCGCTGTCAGCATGCAGAACTTGATGTGCAAGAAAACAAGAGATGAGGCAATCCAACAATATGAGTATAAAGACTCCTAGCAAATCCTTGAGGATTGTTAATTAAAAACCCATTTCAAAGTGTTGTCAGGAAATGTTTTAGGTAACAGACAGCTTAGGAAAATGGGCTATTTATGGTTAGTTAGTGTGTCACTGTCTTACAGCAGCGTTAATGGGGAAAAAATGAAAGCAGATGAAATTAACTCCCGCATGATGCTCTGGGTGAAAGGTGGTGAGGCACCTCGGTCCAAACCAAACCTCGCTTTCAGCTAACAAGCTGCTAACGCCCTCAGCTTTCAGGTGTGCTTCCCTGTGTAAAGTATAGAACAGCCCTGCTGGTAACCTTTCTGTGTTTTTGGCCAGATGTTCTTAATGTTATTGTTCTGCAACCTCCCACCACCAGGCATCAGTGGTATGGTGGCTGAGATCGGTCAAGAAGCCCTCGCAAGACTGAACACCTGGCTGCTTGCTACTTAAGATTTTGCCAAAGCTTTTCACACACCCATTGTGCTCTGCAGCATCTTCACAGTTTCTCTTCTCACCTTCATGCCAGGTTTGACGTCTCCTGACCTCTTCTGACTTGTCCTTACCTCACTGCCACACATGGTGCACAGGCAGCCAGTAAACCGTCTTTCTCCTGATCTGGCGCCCAGTGCAGCGCCAGAGAGGCTGTTCCCTCACCCGCTACACCTGATATCTTCTCTCCACTGTATGCAGATCTCAAAGCACCAGCTCAGCTGGGTGTGCTGAACATCAGACAAAAAGCGAGGTTTGAATCTGACGTGAACTGGGAGGTGAGGGCTGATTGTGTCACGCCAGCGTTGGTTGGCAAGGGCTGTGTTGCCAGGCAGAGAGCGTTGAGCCCACAGATTTTTTGGAGGACAGAGTCATCGACACAGGAATGCGGTGCAGATGGTTTTCATACCTCAGTGAAATATGCCAAACTATGTGCAACATTTACAGATCCAGCTAGTCAAGGGCTGTACGACGGCAAGCCATCAACTTGGCTCAATCCGCCTTACGTACCACTGTCCTCCTTTGTTCTCTTTATGAATCACAACCCCCAGCCCTTATAGATCCCTCCATATTCAAGAACGACCACAGCCTCACACAAGCAGAACACATGTAGACATTAACTGAACACCTAAAACCTCATCAGATGACATGAATACGGCATTAAAACAGCGTAAACCAACACAGCGACCTCTCATGTCTTACTGGTGGCTTCTGACGGTGAAGGTGGACCCTTTCCAAGAGGTGCAATAAAGCTTTGGCTGTTTGGCAGCATGGAGGTAGGAAGTCAAACCCAACAGCTGGAACAAATTTAACATATCGGAAGGACTGAAAAACCAACATGTTTAAGGAACATTGACTGGACTTTCACCTGCAGGCTGAATGATGGTGGGGACAGGAACAAACGCTGGGTTGAGCCACGTGAGACGTGAACAGCTGCCCAGGCGTAGGGCCTGCCGCCCCAACCCCTCCGAGAGCCCGAGGGAGGGACCATGCGGCCACAGGGAGAGCCTAACCTTCTGGGGAGCAGGTAGACAATTACCTTCAGCAGGTGGGTCACCCTCCAGCCTCTCCACCAGATACCAAACGATTAGAATGTGCTCAGCGCTTTGTAACCAGGGATGCAGCACAAGATGGGGACAGATCATCTTGCACAGCTCAGCATGTAGCGGGGTGAGCGGCCGTGTTAAACAGGACCATGTTTTATTTCATTTTTATTTAGGATTTTATCAGCAAAGCGAATAACTTGTCAGGGAAGCTGATGAAAAGGCAGCTTTAAAAGTTCAATGGACATATTTCACCAGACTTCACTCTCGCTGTTCCTGCTGCTCCGTTTCCACTGGCAGTCGAAGGGCATTTTTCCCGGGTCTCACTTTGGTGAGAAATCGTGTCTTTCCGCATTATTCTGGCTCACTTCGAAACCCCTTGAGAAAGAGAACAGCAGCCAGAAGCGACTGTCAGCCCTCAGCCTTCCAACACAGGGAGCTGGAGAAATGCTTGAAGCTGCATCACCGCAGCGACTCGGAAGCATGGAGCTGCAACCGTGATTATTCGCAAGATTCATTGCTGGGCTGTGCAATATTTTTGAAATTTATTATTCAACTTTGCAGCAGATTAATTTGATGAAGACCAATTACTGAGTGAAATTTTTATGCTGACGTTTGGCAGATGGAACAAGAAACCCAGAAAGATGAATGACTGTGAACCAAAAAATGAAAGAAAAAAATCATACAGTGGCTACACCTCTGAGGAATTGGCAGAAATGTTTATTTTTCCAAAGTTATTTGTCTGAAATACAACTTTCTAATTCTGAAAGTGCAAAAAATGTTTGACACAGGATTCTGAGAAGACAGCAGAGCTTCATGCAGATAAAGTGAACATTTTGGTGTTGCTTTGAGGCGTCACTCTGTTGACAAATGACTGGCACATTAAAAGACTCCGCGGTTCCAGACAACATCGCAAACGCCCTAAAAACACCACCAACTTTGGTCAATTTCAGAAGAATCGTCACAGCATAATGTGCAGAACATTTAACAATCCTGAAATATTCCTTCGTGCCAAAACGCTGTTGACTAAACATCCTTTTCTATCCCCACACAGCCGCAAATGACATTTAGACGTTCCTGCCCTGCTGACAGAGATATTCTTCCCTAAGAGAAGATTCACTGGGACAACAGCCAGAAATAGAGCCCTTAGCAGACAGAAAACACTGTTCACTCCAGGCTGCTCTTCGCACTGCAGAAAAGCTGGATAAATGTTCATGGAAACAGGTTCCCATGAAGACTAGGCATGATACGGATGTGTTCTGATGTTAATGTGCAGCAGTCTGAGGTTCATCTCGCCTGCTGGGAACAGTACGGCGTACAATGTACCGCATGTGGAACTAGGATCCTTCTCACAGCTCCTGGGTCATGAACAGCATTCGGAGCAGATAAACTCCATGCACTGTGTTGCCACTAGAAGCTCAGTTGAGGAAAAATCCCTGAACATTGTGAGCAGACCACGAGCAGCTTCCTCCTTCTGTCCTATGAAAGGTGGGGTTAAGACACGGCAAATCTGCGGGACCACTTGCCGACAGCTCACCTGAGGAGGCCTGTATCTCCACTGCGTCCAGACAAAGCTGTAAAGCTGAAAATAACCACACTGTGGCTCTAATATGTTTACATTTAGTCCTCGCAGGTTTATTTTAATAGGTGGAAAGTTGTATGCCGGATGAACACGGAATCCCTGTTTCTGCTGTGTTTCTTGTGCTCTAGCCGGGCTGGACCACCAGCAACCTCTCATTATTTCAATGTGCCTGTTAGCTGTAGCTGGCCGGGCTGCCAGATGGAAGCGGCGCTTTGCCCCCCCCCCCGCCCAAACGTATTGGACCACAGTACCTTAAAATGCCTGTTTAAATCATCGAAATGGAGACTCCACATTGTTTGGACCATTTTGCTCATTAGCAGCTTTTTGTTTCCAGCTGTTGCCGTCTCACTTTTTGTTTCTGCGGTTCCAGGTGATTTCTCATGTCGCCTCTGGGGTTTTAAAGCAATTTAAACAAACTGCAAAGGCCATCTGAAGAATCAGACTTTTGCCTAATTTAATATCCCATCCTGTCTTCCACTGAGCCTTTTTCACCCCATTTATAGGGATCTGCCGCCCAAGGAGACGAGTAACCTGCACTGCAGTGGCGAAGAGAATCCCGAGGTTTATTAACACTAACCTGTTCACCGCCGTCACCTGGAGTTCAGGGGGACACCGGATACCCACAGTATTCGGCACACGGGCTGAGCCTTTATTTGCCCCTCCTGCCAATAAACGGTGGTGCAGAACACCAGTGACAAACTGGTGCACCCACTTGCCGACCCCCAAAGCAGGAGGCGGGCCAGAAAACCCCATATCACTTCAACCCTAGTCACAGATATACTGCATGTGTTTAAAAGGGTGTCTTCAGGGGTCAGAGTGGGATTGTGGGCCCTCTGGGAGTTCAGGAGCATCAGTGTCTATGCAAGCTGTGAGTTTAAAGTTTTTGTTCCCACAGTCTGATCTCTCAAGCCTTCTGTTCATAATCCTGGCGATGGAAGCAGGTCATCTCACTGGTAAGAAAGTGTAAAAAGCAAAATTACGCTCCTGATGGAGATGTTTCCTTTCCATTACATAACAACCCTTAACCCGTAACCCTTCCCTGAGGTCATTCTGAGCACGGTTAACACCTGACTCGGAGAAACCACCTCTGTAGACTACCGATGATCATTCCACAATACAGACCAACAACTACTGTCACAGTGGTATCATTACAGACCCAAAACGACTGATTCCCACGCTGGGGGACAGTGAGAAATCAGTGCTTTGGGAGACAACGCAAACAAAACCACTGCAAATGTTAGTGCTAATTCTGAAGCAGGATAGTCGCATTTCACACTACACTTCACACTAGAATATATACATATTTCTAGAAGAATAGAATATATATATTTCCTATACACATATAAGACTATACATAAGAAAATAAGAAAGTGTCTGATACGACAGGAGCATCATGTGGCGTCAGGTGATGCCTGAAAGTGTCTGTTAGCAGGAACAGAGCAGGAATGGGGCTCAACATCTTTCCAGTGCAGGAGACACATTCAGGTTGGTCTGGAAGAATCGTGGTTTGTACAGTACAAAAATTATTATCATTATAATTATCATTAACACGATTGTAATAAGAATTATTGTTACGGTTTGCTTTTTTTCGATATGTACAATCAAGCAGACCTTGTAGCAAAACACACTGGATAATGATTTGTGTTAGAGAGCTGGGCTGTGCTTTGCGGTGACTCTGCGCTTCCTTCCTGTGTTTCGGGCGACACCGTGTGGCCAATTTTATAAACTGCAGTGCAGGGACACAACCACCACTAGGTGGCGCGGCAGAGACATTGAATAACGGACACGCTGCGTGGTTTGGTTTCTACGGTAGGAAATCCAACTGTGCAGAGCTGTGTCTGGTCCTGACATATAATACATGCAATTTATTTAACGTCCCTTCATTATATTTTAAAGACAACAATCACTGTTGTTGCAAATTGCAGTAAGAAGGAACAAATTCAAAGAGTAATGTGCAGATTTATGGTTTGTGAAAAAGGTCATGAACATATGTGACTAACACAGTTTTCTCATGCTGCCCTTTTGACTGCCTGCGACCTCATATATCCTCGCCGGCTGTCATGACTCAGTTCATTCAGGACCTAATCCCACCTGGAAATCCGTCAAAATTCTGCTCCTTAAATATAACTTTTTTTTTTTGGCTGCCACAATAAGCATGGTAGTTTTTGGGAAGGAGACGTTCACGGTTTTGCAGGTAGAACAACCTGCGAGTCAGAGCTATTGCCTCTGTGGTGGTTCTCATGCCAACTCAGTCCTGGTAAACAAACACAAATACTGCTCGCTGCCGCCTTCCCAGGACCCCGAGCGTGTGAAAAGGTGTGACAGAACATGAGCTGCGGTTCGTCAGCTCGTTTCCTACCCAGCAGCCCTTGCCTGTCATAATGGACGCCGAGGGAGGGCGGCAAGCAGGGCCGGTCTGCTGGGCCGGTCCTCATATTCCCACAATGTGCTTCTTTCACACCAACGGTATCACCTACACCGAGCTTCTAACTGAGCTCAAATCCATTTAGAAACACGTCTAGTTCAAATGACCTTGTGGGAGAACCACTGCGACAGCGACGCACCTGAGCAGCTTTGGTGGAGGTTGCTCGCTCTTCAGACTAAAGGGTGATTTGTTCTCGTTGACTGTGATTCTGACTGTCAAATGTCCAGGCTGGCAAAAGTTACGAAAGGAGAGAAAAAGAAAGCAGAAGCTGCCTGCTGGAACAATAATTCGCCGTAAGTTACCCACCACTGAGCACACAGTCTACAGTTACCTGCTGGTTGCTGAGTGTGAGGACAAACCTTGCAGACAGACGGTCGAATCGTAGCTCCTTCTGCAGTTACCTTCCCCCGATACCATGAATACTCTACTGTTTAAATGTCATAGTAAGAAACTTAACTCTGTGCATGAAGTCACTTTGGAGGAAAGAGCCAGTTAAAACGAACGATAAATGATCAGATAAAATATAGAAAAAATAACTAATAAACTATTTGATTGTTACTGCTAGAACGAAAGTGCTCCATTTACATGTCGTTTTTTCCCCAAATTTTCTCCCAAAATAGTCATATTAACTACTTCTTATCGACAGCTGGGATTTGCCCCCCCCCCCCCCCCCCCCCCCCCCGTTTNTTTTCTCCCAAAATAGTCATATTAACTACTTCTTATCGACAGCTGGGATTTGCCCCCCCCCCCCCCCAGCTCTGCCTCTGTTTTGCACTTGGGCTGGAACCCCGATAGGGATGTTGCCAGTGAAAGGGGTGTGTACCAGAGTAAAGGAAAAATGCGAGGTAATTTTTTTTAAAAATCGGATTTAACTAAATTACCAGGAGAACGAGGTTTTCGGTGAAGAACTTAAACTGCTTCGCACTTGAAACGATTTGCAGAAGTTGCATTGAGGACTTTGGATTCCAGGCGATCGACTGCAGATGCGGTCAGGAAGATCCATCGACGTTTTATTTTCCCGTTTTCCACTTCATTTTCTCCCGCTTTGAACAAAGTCCCTCGACCCGCCGCATCCAGGCGAGATGTCGTTTAGGGAATCTCGTCTTTCGAAAACCTGGACATGCGATCTGGACAAAATGCTGACGTTGTCATCTTCTTGGCAGAAAAGAGCGAAACTAGATCTGCAGGACCATTAGAGGAAACCTGAAGCTATCGATTGACACACGAAGTAATTCCAGATCAAAGGTCACCGGAGGCTGGCAGGAAGGACGGCCGCTACCCGTTTCCCCCATCCTCCAGCAGCGGGACGGTGTGAAGCAGCAGATCCATCGTGCAGTGCGAGTGTCTCACGGCACCACTGGGCTCACTGCTAGCGGGGGGTCGTCTCACTCAGGCTCAGACAGCAGTGTTTTGGCTGGACGCGTGTTCCTCCCTCCCCGGCTGCGTCACAACCTTACGGAACGGAATGGGTGGTGATGACACTTGTCATCGGCAGCGACTGTGTTGTTCAAACCCCCCCAGTGGATGTTCATGAACCTACTAAAAATCTACTTCTAACACAATGAGCCTCTTCTAGGCCCAGAGTGCAGCTGAGGTTCAGGCGAGTTCAGCTGCTGTCTTGTTCTTCATCTGGGATCGTTGAAAAATTTTGTCCACCAAGGAAACGTAAACAGACAGAGAAATATTTACCAGCCCGGTTTTTCGGAGAATTGCTTTTTTTTAATTTCATTTCTAGGTAGCATCAGGTCTCAGCAACATAGAGGCAGAGATTGTGGACTGAAAGACTGCTGTTGTGTCCAGAGGGCCAGAAAACACTGTCATGTAGCTCTGCACACATCCTGGGTCCATAAATCCCAGAACTGCTTTGAGCTACTGTGCAGGTAAGATGTTGGGTTAAGTGGGAAACATTGAAGACTTCAGAGATCCTCATGTTGACGGAGGGAAATTGAGGTGTAAAGACAATATAGAGTTGATCTCTAGTTGATCTTTGCTGCTGTAACAGCCTCCAGTCTCCTGGGGAGGTTTTCCACTGGATTTTGGAACGCGGCTGTGGGGATTTGATCCCATCCAGACGCAAGAGCATCAGTGAGGTCAGGCTGATGTTGTCCAGTTCATCCCCAAGGTGTTGGATGGGGTTCAGGTCTGGTCTCTGCAGACCAGTCTAGTTCTTCCACACCAGACCCAGTAAACCATCTCTTCATGGACTTGATTCATTATGATGAGACAGAAAAGTTGGAAGCTCTCTAGAACGTTTGCTGCTGTGTTAAGATTCCCCTTCAACAATATTAGACTGTGTTTATTTTTAATATTACATATTATGCTGTTGACCCCATGCGATGAGACGCGGTTGTACAGAGACGATATTAATCTTCTCGATCCGGCGGTGATTTGAGCAGCGCATCCCATGGTGACTTAGCAGGCAGGAGAGGGGAGGATAAGAAAGAAAGAAATTACCGCGTCGAACGTCCCTGAGTTGAAGACATCAACAGGGGTCGGTCTGGAGGAGACCCGAATGAGGTCCTCAGAAGATAATGTTCCCTCCCTCACCCCCCCCCCACAGGAAGGAGAAGAAGTTTCCTATTAAAAAATGCAACACAAAATTATGCTTTTGATTTTCCAGACTTTCACCATATCTACCCCCCCCCCCCCCCNAAATTATGCTTTTGATTTTCCAGACTTTCACCCTATCTACCCCCCCCCCCCCCCAATGTGGTGCAGAAAATCGAAGATGGGCTGTAACTGGATATATTAACAGATGCTAAACACGATATTTTCATGAAAACTCCTTATTGAAAGCATGGTGGCGCCAGAGGTGGAGAGGGCGCCTCACGGCTCTGGAGCTGCATCTGAAACTAGCTGCCAGTGTGCGGAGATTATATGTTCCACGTGCGTTCTAGTCCCCAGGAAAACCACTTCAGTACCCTGCTTTACCATGAAACCCACCAGAGTCGTTGCTATTAGTCAAATTTAACTCAATGGCACTTCATAGAGTTTATTCTTGTGTGGAATTTAAGCACTTTCAGATATGACCACAGGACCACCCGTGTAGTCCTGCAGGGCAGGTAGCAGCCTTTGCTCTACCACACATCTCCAGCCAGTCAGAAGAAACACGTCAGTGTCACAGTGATGATCAGATGGATTAGAGACTTTCAAATTGTAGACCTTGTGAATCAGGGCTCCAAGACTGGTCTGCTGCTCCGCTGAGGTTGTGCACTTTGGAGTCACGTCAGTTTTTGGCAGCAGCTCCGGTGCGTTGGAGCCCCAGAACAGTAGAATCCAGCACAGTCTTCACAAAAGCGTTTAGAAACAACCCATTCTGCTCTTTGCATCTGACTAAACCTCTTGATGGCAACAAAACTCACCGCATCCATATGAGGGGCGATTAAAAAAAAATCTATACATTTTTTTAATTTCTAAGGAGGGAGTAAAATTCGCAGCATTTAAAAAAAATAAATCTTCATATATACTTAAGTGAACGACCATAAATAATGAGCAAGTGACAATGTGTGAAGAAATACTGAAATGAAGAAGATCCTGCAGTCACGCAACAGCAAAACATCCTCAGGCCCATTTCAGATATTCCTTCAAGAGGGAATGTTCTCCCCACCTCCCAAAACCCACTGATCTTCTCCCTAGAAGCCACTGCGCTTCCAGGCCTGCCCATCCACAAGTGTCCTTTCTTACATCCTCCTCCTTCTTGTCTTAAGCCCAGCAGTACGAGGCTCATTAGGGAGACCGTTCATCTCCTCCCAGACACGGCCAGCGGCAGCTGCCCTGCAGCCGCCTACCCCCGGCACGGCAGTGTCTGATTCAGCACCGACGCCCGGTGGGAGGGCTGCTTCGGATCAGGATCTAATCAGGAGCTGGTAATTAGAAGTGATAATGGATGAAGAGACGAAGCGTCGCAGACAGAATCAATCAGCCATTGACTTGTCTTCCGCCCTGCCTGGTCTCATTAGGTTCACAAATAGACGACTGCAGCACGAGACCCATATTTAACAGCACAGCTATTTTATACCGCTTTGTTTCTTTGAAGCACTAACAAATAAATGTCGAGAATCAAGAATCGTTTACTGCCAAACACCCTCGTACAGCTGGTGTTCCAGCACGAAATCAAGATCCTCGGCTGCATAGGTGGATGGAACAATGGATAGATAGATAGATAGATAGATAGATAGATAGATAGATAGATAGATAGATAGATAGATAGATAGATGCAGTTCCCACACCAGACTGAGATGCAGAAGGTCAGGAATTTTTCTATCTGTAGAAGCTGGTAAGGATGGGAGGTGGCCCTCTAACTCTGTTCAGTCTCCTCAGGAAGTGGAGATGCTGTTGTGGCTTTTTCACTGGGCGGGTTGTGGGTCCAGGAGAGGTCCTTGGTGATGTGACCTCCCAAGAACTTAAAGCTGTGCACCAGGTCCACTGCTGAACCAGCAACACACAGATGACCGTGAGCAGCTGAGGTTCTTCTGAAGTCAACAATCATCTCCTTAGTTTTGTTGATGTTGAGAGACAGATTGTTGTCCTGCACCAGGATACAAGCTGCTCCAATTCCCCTCTCTAGACCGACTCATCATTCCTGGGGAAGAGGCCACAACAGCAGACTGGATGATGTGGTTACTGCTGTATTTGGTGTCACAGACATGGGTTAGGAGGGTCAACAGCAGTGGGCTGAACGCACAGCCTTGCGGAGCACCAGTGTTCTGGACGGAGGTGTTGGAGGTGCTGCCCTGGATCCTCACAGCCTATTCAGGAAGTCCAGGATCCAGTTGCACAGGAGATGTTCAGACACAATGAGGAAAGTTTATTGACCGGCTGCTGGGGGATGATGGTGTTGAAACCTGAGCTGAAGTCAATGAGCAGCACGGTGTTAGGTGTAACGAGGAATTCATTAGAATGTGGTGGAAAATAATGATGAAAAGTCATGTTGTAAGCAGTACAGGAGGCTCTGAAGATGACTGCTGTCTTCTTTGGGTAATGTGTGTGATTCCCACCATCATGCTTCTGTGGGAACTTCCTATGGGACAATAAAGCAACTCACAATGTGCAAACCCTGCTCTGAGACATCCATTTCATCAGGTCTATTTTGACTCTTCTCACGATTCAGACGGAGCAGAGAATTTGTGGCAGTCAGGTGAAGATTCACTACGGTCTCCTCACTCAGATGTTCTGCCCAGAGCTGCTCACAACAGGACCGGCCGCCTTGGTCAAGTCTAAGAGCTATGGAAAAATTCCATTAAAAGTTATCCTGAGAACCTGGCCTGTATTTCAAAGCTTTGCAGCCTCCCAGGGCTCTTTTAATTCGGAAAGTTAGTTAACAGCAACAAACAACAAAAACCCTTTAAACAAAGATACCAAAGTTCCAGTGACCTCAGTGCAGAAGCTTATAAAAGCAGCGGAATCTCTGGAGAATTTCCCTATTCTGAGGGAGCTCATAGCAGCAAAATTTCACAAATTTTGGTCATGGTGAACAGATTCAGTGTCTTCAGTGTGAAATTTAGTCCAAATATATTTAAAACTTTTGTAGTTTTTGTAGAACCGCGATGGACTAGTGTCCCACCCAGGGGCAGTTTCTCAGCGGGTAACAAACATGGATGATAATTTAAAGAATGTGTTTTAGTGCAGAGAAGACGTAAACGAAACATCTGCCTTACAAACACGGCAAAAATAATTTAGACCATTTTAAAACGCTTTCAAGATTTATTTACAGAGGTACAGATGATCTCTGTTATGAGGCTTTTCGAAGGTCAGGGGACAAGCCTCTGATATTCAGTGATGAATCATTCGGCTCCACATGACAGTTGAAGTGTGGTCTGGATATGAAGGTGAGGAGCTTTTCAAAATGTTCTCCTTGCATGAGCTTTCATTGCACTGCAATTCACCCTCCTCCTTTCCTGCAGTCCAACGTTTGATTCCCCACGGAGCTTCAAGTAGCTCAGAAATAAGGCAACGTAACTGGGCCATGCTGAACATTGTATCTTTTTCATTTCATTTTTGTTTATTTTACAGTAGGTTTAACTTTAATATTCTTTCATGCTAGTAAAAGATAATAAAATAAATGGTGCTTCCTGTCTCACACCCTTAGATTCCTGTATGTGGAGACGCTGAGACCCCATGTTGCACGGGATGCTGATAAACTAGAATTTTAATTCATTATAGCTTCATCTTACGTCTTCAGCAGAACTTAACGTGAATAAATCAAGGGGTTAAGCTGCCTTATAGAGCTTTTATTTATTGCGATTTTTGTGGTGTTTGGGCTTAGTTACAGGTTATGGACGGCTTTCCAGTCCCAGCTGTATTGGTTAGAGGAGATTTAGGTATATCAGCGAGTGTCCGAAGGAGAAAACACCTCATTCCTGACCACCGAGCTCCAGACTGGCTGCACGACTCACTGTACTGGCCACAAACTGGGAAAGAATAAAAGAAACTCCTCCTGTGGCACAGGAACTACAGGCTGCGTTGAGGGTTGAAAAATTCAACTACAGTTCAAGTATCCTGTTTGTCCAGACTGTGCTGCTGCCCCCATGACAGTAAAGGGCCTGTGAGTCACTGCCAAGGGGCTCTGAGCAACATAAATTATTCACGTCCTTCTCTGCAGGGGGTCAAGTCTCCAGGTTTCAAGTTGAGAGACACGAAAATCCCCCGTTGTCAATTCCAACAATTAAGATGGTGCTGCAAAGTGTGGCCGACTGTGGATTAACTGTGTTTCTAAAGCTGTGCTTTGTGTTTCTTTTCATTGTTCTTGTATTTGTGGTCGTTTGTTTTACGCTTCTCCTGTTTGTGTAGTTCAGTTTTGTTTTTGTGCTGCTTTGTCGTGTCCTTGCTACGCTTTTTGTTTTCATGGTGGCATTGTCCTACTGTCACTCTACTGTGACTCGGCTCTGTGTGACAACTGGAGCTGGGCCTCCATGAACGCGAGCCGTTATGCTCCTTTTACACCTCTGTTTTCCCTCATTTTTCCAGCACTGTGACTTTTACCAGCGGCCCAGTGCTTCAGCGCTCTGGACCGGCTGGAGATCAACATTCAGAATTTGTCCTGCTTTTGCAGTATGTGGTGGAAGGCGCCCGCGAACGGACTACTGCTGCTCTGTTCCACAACCATCACCAGACCATCACTGGTGGACTGTCCAGCTCAACTATGAGCATTGCTTTTCTTTCTCTACTATTACTTTCCAGACCTGCTGGCAGTTTACACACTCTGGTGTATCATTCCTGTGTTGTGCGTTACTGTAACTTTGTGTAATTTCCCTTCAGGATAAATCTTTTCAATTCAGTTCCTCCAGGTTCGAAAGCCATACCAGTTAAGCACAGTTCACAGCATTCTGTGAATCAGCAGTGGTTCAATTCTGAGCTCCACCCTGACATCTCCTGCACTGGTCACAGAGGAACTGAAACATCGACCTCCGGGTGTCCTTTCCAGCACTCCCCCATGCCCAACAGCCTCTTCATCAACCCTGCAACCCCACACGCACCACCCAGCCTGCAGATACAGGAAGGTTACAGGTAACAACAGCCACACAAAATCACTGCTGCCTGGAAGCTCCTAGCTATATGTATGATAACTGCACTGGTTCATGGGACAAGAAGTGACACAGATGCAGAATTTCCTTGCGATGCCTTATGATTTTTGTTAGGCTAGAGAAAACTTCAGAGGAAATCATCTTACTATGTACAACAAGGCCTGAAATAGGGCTGCCATGGCAACTGTATTGTTTATTGTATCCGGACATCTGCGTTGTGGTTGCCATGGTGTTCAGGTGCAGGCTGTGTCATGGTGTGTGGCAGCTCCTGCTCTGTGACTGTGAAGGTGCCGTTTGAGGGGACTTGAAGGCCTCCTATGTATCCTGCTGTCTCCCCATGTGCAGCAGTGTGTTCTCCAAATAACACACTGCTGCGTAGTTAATGCTCTAGTCTTGAAGGATTGTCTGCATTATTGGCAAGTGAAATCTAACGGAAACACATATAATGTTATTGGCCATTTAGTGCAGTTTATTAATTTAAAGCCTCCTCGGTTATGTTTGTGTTGCAGATAAAATTACCGGACCATCAGCAGATAAAGTGAATAGACTCAGTCAGCAGTCTGGAAGAAGAAAACCCAGGTTTTGCCAGGAGAACCACTTGGAAGTCCCATTTCCCACAGATACAGCTATAATGGTTCATTTATTGTTGACTATAATAAAACCTCAGGGATTTCACAAAGTCATAATAAAAGCATGAAGAAAGAGATCAAAATTAAGCAACTATCATTTTCTGAACTGGTTACCCTAGCAGTGACTAGCAGAGGGTTTATTCCTCACTGTCACTCTACTGCTGAGTGGTCTGTGCAGACGGAGGCAGCAGCAATGTAAACAATGTCAAATATCAGGTGAAGATGTTTGGATTTCCTATCGGGAACAGGAATAGCTGTTAAAGTCTGAAAAAAGTGATGGAGATCTCTCCTGATCTGGCAAACTGCAACGCTGTACAACCAGTGAGCATCACTAACCGTGTGCGACATCCAAAGAAGAATGCGAAGGAGGTTGTGTGGAGTCCCTGGAAAACAGATGGATTGGCCACCACAGTAAATAGAAGGGTAGAAATAGGTGATGTTTAATTTAGATACAGCCGTTTGGATTTGAAGAGTTTTAAGGTTAGTTTAGTGTCCTCTTAGACAAGGAGCGCAGAAGTAAAGTCCAGCCAGGACTCCTGTGATGAAAATGCTTCACCTAGTTGATTTTGCCTCAGCATCACCAATACTGTGTGAAAACCCCAATGAAACTTGGTACCAGGGGCTTAGCTGTGAATTCTGGGGAAAGAATATTGATCTGGGTCTCCTGCCCCCTTTCAATATTACTAAGAATAATCGTCATAATGAAACATTTCATTATGAACCACATCATAATGGACCTTCTCCAGGTCAGGGCTTCTAGAACTGTCACCACCACCACTCAGCCAACCAACTGCCTGGCGTAACGTGTTCCAGTAAACCCTCCACCACTGAGATGTCTCTCTCTGGTGGGAACAAACCATTTCCTTCACGTTGCTGTTTTGGTTTTCGTTGCTCAAGTCAGTAACCCGATGTGCGAAACTACAATACTGGTCAAGTTTGTGCCACGGGGGGCATCTTCCGCCTCCTCTAACTTTACACGACTGATTTAGTTGTTTGATTTTTTTATCTGCAAGGAGAAAACAACAGTTATGTATAAATTACAAAAAAAAATGTAAATAGGGAATTTGAGAGCCTTCAATAAATTTGTTGTTTTTTTCCCACCTTAAGTCACACGAGGTTTGGACAGCCACAAAACCCATTTTCTCTAAAAGACTTGGCTGGAGAAACAGCTCTGCTACGCCTGAGAGGAGGGATGTGACAGCGGTGCCAACACCTCATCCTCCGCACCCTTTTGCAACAGACGGCACGTAAACATGGCACATTTAAGCGATTGGTCGCGTTTTTAAATCCTCCACTAAGGCAGTTTATTTTGCAGAAGAGAAAGACTGAAAACTGGGGGGGGGGCAGCAGCTCTTGCTCATGAAATATGCAACCCAGGGAAAACGTTTCGTGCAAGAAAAACACTTAAGGAAATGAAAGGATACTAATTGGAAAGGAATATCCTTGCAGTGAGGAGCAAAAATATTGTCAGAATATTAGTTGGCAGTTAGAGAGAACGGGACCCCCTCTTGACGCAGAGCTGAGAACTTCCACGCTTGAAGCAGCATGAACTGCAGGCACACGGAGAAGATCAGACGCAAAGCACCGTTTCGCGGGGCGGCTGGCCGGCCGCGGCAAACAGCATATGTCTGCTCCATAATGCATGACGCTCTGGGTGCCATATGGCGTCTTCCCCGTCAATGTCTTGGATCATATACCAAAGACGACACACTGAGCTCAATGAGGACCGAAGGATCAGAAATTATTCAATGGAACGAGGATGAGCAGAAGCTGGTTGGGGTGGTAAAACCAGAAGGGTTATGATGTGCGGTTAGAGAGGACAGCAGGGCCTCCAGCATCTCCAACAGCGGAGCCACCCAAGCGTTTGCCTTCCTGAAGGACGCAAGACTATGGGCATCCGCGTGACCCCTGACATTTACCTACCACTTCCTCCTTGTAATGTTACCTACAGAGTGGTGACCCAGCAGGCAACTAAGGAATTTCTTTCAACTGAGGGCTTTTGTTTTTTTCCGTTACTGACAACGGTAAACACGTATGTTCATGTACTGCTTCTCTGTCAATCCGATTCCTTTTTGCCTAGAAGGTGCTTCCCTGCTGGGGATATTCTGTAAATGTACAAGCAGACAGGGTTTTTAGAGAAGCACTTGAGTTGAAGCGTGTTGAGTGTGGGCCTCCAAGCTGGGGAGCTCACTGCACGTCAAGTCTGGTTTGTTTTTGCAGCTGTGTGCAGATGTCAGGTTAACACGATAGGTTTTATTAGAAGATGCCTAGGAGTTACTGTAACAAAGAAACCCAAGCACTGCTAAGGGACCTTCATATTTCATTTTTCCCAACTTGATCTCTGTGACTAATCATTACAGATGTAATAATAATTTTAGTTTTAGTTAATGGAGGTGCATTTTAAGGGAATATTGACTGTGGAGGAAAAGGTGAGGTACAACAGAAAAATAGTCCAGGTAAAACCACACAGATGCAACATGACCAGGTCTGCAGTGGGTGAAGCCAAGCAGACGGGGGGAGGGGGGAGGGGGGGCTCTTGGATGGAGGTGGGATGTGGGATGGAGGGCGTCGTGACAGAATGGTTAATGTCAAGTTCGTTGTTTCACTGGTCAGCTTCACCCCCCCCCCAGCTCCATTGGCACATCTCATAAGCAGGTCTAAGATTCATGACATGATCAGAAACTCAAAGCCATGCGAACTGCTTCTGCTCAAACTGCCCCCTCGCACTAGTTATTACTTCCTGGAGATGACTTTTAAAACCATTTACCACACTGAAAAAATTAGGCTGAACATCTGCAAGTTTGCATTTTTCCCCTGCAGATGGACACAATCTACAGAACTGGTAACTGATACAGCCTGAGAGAAAATATTTGTTGTATTGTTAAAATTAGGCTGCAGAACCTCAGACAACTTCCTCAATCAGATGGTCAGTAACACCAACAGGGTTTTTTCTTAATCTGAAGACATGTTTGTGGAGGACGTCTGTGACTCTTCGTAAAGCCCTGGAACAGATGTGAGTTAATCTCAGAGTCCATGTTCTGCTGTTCCTGATGTCGCTGAGAAGATCCCAGCTGGTGTGATGCAAATTATCAAAGTAAAAAAGTCAAAACGCTCTCTTTCCCAGTTATGTCCTGTCTTGCACCTCTGTAAAGAAAATGTCTCTTTTTTTGCCCTGCACATTAAAAAGAAGAAAAAACTGAGGTCTTGGTCTGTAATTCATTGTGCCTTTGCCTCACTTTATTCCTCTCTGAGCGGAACACACCTGCAAGGTGGCAGTATTATTTCAGGTCCTTCAGCTGCTGAAGTTTCTTTGATGAACTCATTCAAATTTGCACCTGCAGGTGGTCCACTAAGTTTCTAAACCCAAATTTCCCAAGAACTGCGCCTCTGCATCTGCACTTAAACGCCCGGCAATTAATGACGCCTTATTTCCTGATCACTTTAACATCGGCAATCAGCTCCTGTCAGCCAAGTCTCCCCTTGACACGCGGAAGTCGGGGGGTCTCTGTTGATTAATGGTGAAATCACAGTGTGGCTTCCAAAACAGTAATGACCCTAAAACCGGCGAACCTTGATTTCTAATTTAACAAGTCAGAAGATTAGGACAAGTAAGTTAGAAAAGTACAAGAAACCACAGATCCTCCGCGAACGGAGCAGCGCATGTGTTTGGGGCTCAACTCACCGTGGTAAAGTTTTCCGGACCACAGTCCTTGCCACGGTACTTGCAGTCCAGGAGCATCTCTTCGATGTTATGACTGGTGCGCTGCACAAACTCCAGCATGTTGAACGTCTTGCTGGGGAAGAACTTGCTATTGTCCACTGGCTGCCCTAAAGCTGCCATGAAGTCGTCAAAGTCGCCCTGCTCCACGCCCAGCAGGCCGGCCATCCAGAAGAGGTCGTTGCGGCGGATCTGGGAGCGACGGAAGCTGTTGTAGTTGCAGAGTGTGATGGCGGGGAAGAACATGACAGGACTGTCCATCTCGTCCAGGATGGTTACGTGGGGGTACTGGTAGTACTCGATCACACGATCGGCTACCTGATACAGGAAGATGGACAGCGAGCTAATGAAGGCGGCAGCCCAAAGCAGCCGGCGCAGTGTCACGCCACCGGGGAGGAAGATGTGACTCAGGCCATGCAACGTGCAGTTGGCCCCGAACGCGATGATGTCGGAAGGGCGCGGCTGCTCGTCCTCTTCGGCCGTTCCCATGGCGTCTGCTCGGACAGCCGAGCAAGTTGCGCCCGATTGCAGGAGGTGCTGAGACTGAGGGAGGCTGGGGTGGAGGTGGTGAGGGTGGGGACTGGGCAGCGACTCCAGCAGGCTTCCAATTTCCTAACCGGTCTCCCCGGGAGGAGGTAAGACTAGGAGGGGCATCGGATGCATGGGGGCGGCGAGGATGAGCCAGGATGCTGACGAGGACCTTTCTTCCCGCGTTCTCCGAGGGCAAAGACACAAGCATGGATTGAGTTTCCCCTGAACAGGAGATATGGCCCCCCGTCCAGACAGCCGATGTCTCACAGCATACAGCCCTTCCGCTATGACTGGGCTACAAGGTGAAGGAGGAGAGAGGTGCTTACGGAAGATGGAAGGGAAAAGCCGTCGTGCAACTGGTTTTACTTACGGTTACACTTTGTCCGCATCCATCCACATGCTGCCGTTAAGCAAACGGAGCAACGTATGTTCATCCTCATTTGTTCTCCATTAGGTTTCTCAGTAACATATTGCTCAGGCAGCCAAAATAAACATGAGCAGGAAGAGAAGAACAGAGGAGAACATAAGAGTCCCCGGGGGAAACGCAGCGACGCACAGAGTACTTTGGACAGCCGCAGTTGTTTGCAACTAAGGACGGGCTGAGGAGCAGGAACTCAGTCCAAAGCCCACTTCTCACCCCCCGAACAAGTTCTTCACAGCACTGCAAGCTTTGTCTTAGTTCTGCTCCCTTCTCTGACACAGACGCCATATTGTACATGATATTCTGAAATACTTGTTTTTTACAGTGGTAAGGATCACGGTATGATAAATAACACTTACGAGGAGCATCTAGTGTCACGTCCCGGTTCTGTCGGTGGCAGCATTATCTGCTCATCCTCAAACTGCCTGGATTGTATATCGATTTAGGTGAAAACCAACTTACAATCATTTACCTGTTTATACTTATACTATCAAATCAGGGTAAGTACCTGGATCGAGGAGGAGGTGGGATTCAAACGCAGGTCCCGGGATCATCAGCTGTAACATCTACCCACCTGCTATGTTATTTGCATCATGCTGACTGACTGTTTACCTGTTCAGATGCTGCTGCTGCACCCGAGTCAAGTGTGTTTACAGTAGGTGTCTGGAATGGAGGTTTCCTGTTATGTGTTGCTCAACCAAACCTAACCTATACAACCAGGAGCAGAGAGAACAACTACACACACACACACACACACACACACACACACACACACACACACACACACACACACGGCAGAAGAAGTGAATTAAATCCCATTTTGTCCCTGCAAGGCCTGACTGGCCTCAGTACCTTCAGGTGGAGCCGTGGCTGTATAATGAAAACAAAATTAACTGAGTGTAAAAGTTTGACTGACATGAAAAAAAGAAAAAGAAATGAAAAAATAATAAAATGTCCATAAGAAAAATGGACAAAGCAGCAAGTGAACGCCGCTACTGAGCAAACTTTGACATGGTGCTGCAGATAAGAGATGGCCGGTGAGTTGGTGTCAGTGGTGGAATGTTCCACACGGCCTCGTATTCTGAGCCCACCAAACCTGCTCCTAATGAAGGCTGAAGGCCACGGAGTCAAGATCACTCCTGCGCTCCCTCAGATGCAGACACTGCACGTTCACTTCAACCCGGCTCAGAAACATGGCTCCGTTTGCAGGGGATTCTGGGATTGTGCATCTGCAGACAGGGGCACAGCAGAAAATGGATCCACGCCGAAGGGTTCCTTCAGTTCTGCTCCTTTAGCTCCCTTCCTTAAGGAACCAGTCTGATTATCATGTCAACTTTGGTGCCAGTGGAGTCGAGTACAGATGCAAAGTAAGAAAAGCAACAGAACCATGGAGGACAAAGGGGCTCTAAAGCCCCAGAAACACACTGTCCTGCCGCCCGTCGCCTTTCCTGTGACCCCCAGGAAAAGGCCAACACGGTGAGAGCAACTTTGGCCGGTTTTGGAGGTGGAACATGGAGTAAAACATGAGCAGCATGAGAGGTTGGGGGCAGCAGGAGCAAAACAGAACACACAGGTGTGAAGAGGGATACAGAGGTGTAAAGCTTCAGAACATCAGCCTCCACTTTAGGATTAGGGTTGGGGTTAGTGGTTAGGACTAAGGTTGGGGTTATGGTTAGCGGTTGGGGTTAGTGGTTAGGATTAGGGTTAGTGGTTTGGGTTAGTGGTGAGGACTAGGGTTGGGGTTAGGGTTAGTGGTTTGGGTTAGTGGTGAGGACTAGGGTTGGCGTTAGGGTTAGTGGTTAGGATCAGGAATGGGGTTAGGGTTAGTGGTGAGGACTAGGGTTGGCGTTAGGGTTAGTGGTTAGGATCAGGAATGGGGTTAGGGTTAGTGGTGAGGACTAGGGTTGGGGTTAGGGTTAGTGGTTTGGGTTAGTGGTGAGGACTAGGGTTGGCGTTAGGGTTAGTGGTTAGGATCAGGAATGGGGTTAGGGTTAGTGGTGAGGACTAGGGTTGGCGTTAGGGTTAGTGGTTAGGATCAGGAATGGGGTTAGGGTTAGTGGTGAGGACTAGGGTTGGGGTTAGGGTTAGTGGTTTGGGTTAGTGGTGAGGACTAGGGTTGGGGTTAGGGTTAGTAGTGAGGACTAGGGTTGGGGTTAGGGTTAGTGGTTTGGGTTAGTGGTGAGGACTAGGGTTGGGGTTAGGGTTAATGATTAAGATCAGGAATGGGGTTAGGGTTAGTGGTTAGGATCAGGGTTAGTGGTTAAGATCAGGGTTGTGGTTAATGCCTTTACACCTCCGGCCAGACCTCGGTCTAATGACATCCAGGTCCGTTCTGCATGCAAAGGCAGCCCCCTGCTGGCCACGAAGAGGAAGGGACACAGTAAGTAGCGTCAGTCGGTGTGAAACGTGGAAAGTGTCACGTGCTGAGTGACATGTCAGACGCTAAAGTGTTAATGTAGCCGCCGCTCTCTTGATGGCAGGATTTCATTATGTCAGAACATCAGAAGAAGGGTTAGGGTTATGTGCACAGTAGAGATGTAATCCGTCAGACAGGGGTTTGAATTCCACCTCCGACTGTACTGCTCTCGATCGCAGTACTTTGCCTTAACTGATGTAAAAATTACCCTGCCGTATTCACCGGATAATTCACTGGTTTAGGATTAGCTAATCCCTGACCTTGTCTTTCTATACAAACTTAACACCACAAGTCACACTGGAGAAAAGAATCGGCTAAATGAAATATTTAAAACATTTCACACTGAAATAATTCAGCTTAATTTAAAATTAGTACGGGAGTCCGGCTAAATCCTGAATTTACACACGTGAAGAGACAGCAAAGAATGATTTATTTTTAAAAAGAGTTTTGAAGGCTTAAACCAGACCAGGAATAGTGCAATGCAAGTTTGCTTGTCTTACGTAACAATTGGATATTCAAAGAAATTTTGTTCAAAAGTGTGTTAGTGATAACATGTAATATTCTGGAAATCCCCTGATTTGCACGGTTCGTCTCAACACTGGAAATTATGTGTATGTTAATGTGGATGGCAGTAAATTCACTGCGATAATCGTAGTTGGTCCCGCCGTAAGACGGATTGTTTGGGTGCTCCCATTTCACGGTCCGATACAGAACAAAGAAACACAAGAAGGAATCATTTCCAAGCTAAGAAACAAATTAAATCACGCATTGTGTGAAATGCCTGGTAAGTGAGTCTTGGTGTGGAATACGACCGATTCAGGGCAGTTTCCTTCCACCCCGGTGCCCCTGACCGCCCTCTGTGTCAGGAGGAAGAAAGTGGGAAATGAGTTACTAAGAGACACAATATTAAGCAAATTATTGATTTTCTAAGAAGCTTTTAGTCATTAACCTAACAAAATTTCACAGAATAACAGCTTTTAATATGGAACTGCATGAACCCCTGTTTGGGTTTCATTTAATGTTTAATTCATGCCCACTCTATTAATGGAAATAATTTAAATAATTTTATTCCTTTTTCTGATTTTCTAATGTTTGCCGTTTCTGCGGGAATCTATGTCATGTCGAAAAGACTTCGAAAAACCAACTTGTTTCTCAGAAATTGATTTCTGAAGAGGCAGCCGACTTTCTTATTATTATTAAAATCCACAAGGGATACAAACACAACATTTTTGCCTTTTCGTATTTAAACGACTGAATGTTTTGTAATGAAAATGTGAAAGGACATATTCGCGCACTAAAGGTTCACCTTTTGAAATCACAGTGGGAACGTCAGCTCATATACTGCTAATTACTTTCAAATACTTTTCTAGTTTTCAAAAACTCATTTGGATCACATGCATCAAACTTCCCTCCTGCTGGTATCTGCACTTGTACATTCAGACCACAGCTGCGTATTAATGGGGTTGTAATCTCTCAAAAGGCAGTTCTCAGTTAGCCAAGTATCTCCGCTCAAGTCTTTTTCATCTGAAGGCCTGACTGGTTCACAGAGATAGGTTCTGGTAATTGCTTTCTCATGGGACCAGAACCCCAAACAGACTGAACAGATTTATTATTTATATACATATTTTTTGGACTGAAAAATTCCAGGTCCGACTTTCAAACACCTAAACTCCATAAAAACACCTCCACAAATAAATAAATAAATACACACACGCGCACACACACACACACACACACACACACACACACACACACACACACACACACACACACACACACACATACATATATACATATATATATATATATCCACTAGAGGGCGCTGATTCCTAGTTGTGCACCCATTTTACCTTTACCTCTGGTAGTGTAAAGAAAAATTGCGGTAACGGTTCGGCTGCCTTCTTAGTCTGGAAAGGTAAAAGGTCAGATGTCACACTTAAGCCATCAGACGGAGTGTGTGTTTATGTGTATGAGTGTGTGTGTTCCTCGTGGACGTGCATTGGTTGGATACTGTCTGAAGCTGCATCCCCTGCCTGTGAGTCAGAGGGAGGCTGGCAGCATATCGATGGTTCCAAACACACTCGGCTTGTTAAAGTTTCACAATGGGCCCGAGAAGCGGCCGCTGCTCACAGGGGACCTGCCTCGCCGCCTACCAGCGATGACAGCGCAGGGCTGTGCTGCTAATATCACGGAGCCAAGTCCTTCAGTCCTTCTCCGCTTGAGCGTAGAAGAGGGCCTTGGTGGGTATTGTCGTCCTCAGTCTGGACGAGTCTCATCTCGCTCCCCAAGAAACTTCCATCTGTGCAAAGCCACCACACGCTCGCGTGTTGGTATGCCAGGAGGCCGGGCTCCCTGACTGCTTGTTCACAGTACAATGTATAGGGAGTGTTTTTTTTTTCAATTGTGCTGTGATTTATTATCTCCCTGCAACAATGCCCAGAAGTCTTTTAAATTAAGGAGATGCTTTTGCTGAATTGTACCAGTATCATGAATAATCATATTTCAGTCACTTTCAGGGAAGGAAGGATCGTGGGAGGCACAGCATTGTAATCTGCCACAATGAGGCTCCTCTAAACCAAGAAGCTTAACAAACTAAAGACAAAACTCTTCTTTGTCTCATGCCCATAAGATTTAAAATAAGGTGGAAAAAAAACATCTTTAAATTATTATTTGTTCAGAAAGAATCCCATGGAAAGGAAACAGGAACATAGAGAAATCGCCGTTACGTCCTGCAGTCTTCCCACCACAATGGGACACGACTCGAGTCTCCAGCATCGAGCTGCTGCATCAAAACACTTATCCTGGATTATGGACATTAATGCCCTCTCTTGACAGCTTTGGTCCAAATCGCCACCAGCTTAGCTACCGCTAACCTGCACGGTATTTAAAGAACCCAGCATTCACGTCATCGAAGTGAGTGGAGGCGCCACAGAAAACCGTGTCAGTTGTTGTGATCTCATTGATGTGTCTATAAAAAGAACGAAGCCCGAGATGTCAGTTATGATGACAGATTGATTCTTGCAATGGTTACTAACAAGAGGAGAGATGAAAATTAAAACCTGGCACCCCGGCTGCCTCATTAAAAGCTGATAAAAGGAACGACCCCCTATAGGCTGTATGAACGCTGACGCAGAAATACTGGATGAGCAAGAAATGTTTTTAGTGCTCAACATGTGCAACAATTACGATTAATAACGTAAAACAGTGATCGCAAATGTCCAAACTACAGCCGGTAGGGAAGGGAGAAGCAGGCCTGTCCTAGGGGGGCCTCTACTTCAGCAGACACGTTCAACCTCAAACAGTTTGCATTGCTTTAGATGAAAGCACGTCCTAAAGAAGCGGAAATGTTCTACGTCACATTCCACAAGACCGTCGGAGATTTTCTGCTTAACCACCCAAATAAATATTGATGGTGATGGTCACCCGCTATCGGTTTAGTTCGATGAAGCGGCCCATAAAAAGTCAAAAATCTATATTTTAATCACACCAGCTGCAAATTAACAAGGCTGGAAAGTAGGTTACACCTTCCGAATTTTTTGCCCGAATCAAGACCTAATGGCTAAATTAACAGCGTTCCCATCAATTCCAAATAACAATTATTCAAATGGCACAAGGCTGGGGGGCTACGTTTAATATTTGAGGCCATTTATTAGATTGTCTTCCCCATCGGACAGCCCACATTAATCTGAAACGGACGCGGAAAACACCGGGTTCCTGGGACCTGGCAAACCCGAACTTGTCGGTCGGTGGGAAACTCGGCGGGAAAACCTTGTCATCAAAGCCTTAATGAGGCCTCACTTTATAATAGAAAACAAAGCAGCCATTTTAAAAGTAATGAGTTGCCTTCTTTGCAATTAGATAGATACCAGATCCCATTGCTCAGACCCTCCAGACTTTTAAGTTGTCCTTGAGAAGACTGCACACGTCCTCCATGTCAATAGCGGGGTGCTGGATTAATGACGTGTGAGAAAAAAGGATGAAGGAAGAGGCAGCAGCAGAAGAACAAAGAGCTGCCTAACGTACGAAGTATCGACTGTGGCGTAGCCTCTGCCGTCCCAGTTAAGCTCTATAAAAACAGATCGACACCGAAGTTCTCCGTCCAAACCTGCTCGACAAAACGAACCCAGGCGAGAAGAGCACCTGCTGCTGGACCGGCCTGGTCTGCAGAGCCAGGACCAAATGGATGGGATTATATTGTGATAGTATTGCTGATAATCCATGCTGAGGAGGGACAGGGTCGCAGCTTGAAAGCAGAGGAAAACCCCGCCGGGCTTTAGTCCAAAATCACGCTGTAGCTCCTCGTTCCATTTCATCTCCAACGGCCGGTTCAGTCTCTGCATGTCAATTCCCGCAGCAATTTTTCACATCCATCGCACAGTTTATGGTCAAATCAGAACCTTCCCCTTATTCTGCACAAATGAAATAGTCACACTGACATTTTTACTTAAGTCTTGTCTGCTGCTAAATATTTTAAACAAAAGAACCAAAACTAGACCTGGGGTAACAGAGGTGAACGTGCAGGATCCTGGGAAGTTTGCCGCTTCGACCCCCTGAAGTGTTCTCCTGTCTTATGCCGATACGCCCAGCAAACAGCTGCGGTTGTCAAACCTAACTGATGCTTGGTCCCGTCACTTGTTTTCTGTTTACCGTTCTGTCTGGACCGATCACTTCTCCTCTTTCGCAGTGCTGCCCCGAGCAGAGAGAGACACACGACACAGATGAGACGTTAGCAGGGCTCAGGCTATAAACCGACTGAAATGCTTGAACAGTTTGTAGCCGTGACGAAAGAAGAACGTGTGGCTAAACTGTACGTGTAAAATGTGCAGCGATGCAGGTGCCAAGTTATTCAGTTATTTATCGCTTTCCTCCAAAGTAACTCACAATGTTAAGCTACTGACAATGATGTGGACAGCAGGGCTACTTTTACTGCATCATTACAGGGTAACAATGTTCATGGGGGGTATTTCAGCGCAAAATGCACTTCTAACCATTTATAGCTGACTTAGAGGATTCAACAACTGACTTCTTCAGAAAGTAAAATACAGCATGTGAGCTAATGTGATTGTCAGTTGTGTTATTGCCGTGGTGTCCATCAGCATCTTTAACGTTTATTGTAGCTGGTGCTGTTATACAGAACCGCTAAAAATATTAGGGCAATTTAAGGTAAGTCCCTTCCTCAGTGGTACTGTAGCAAAAAGGAGGATTCCAACTCGAGATCTTCGGCTTCCCAGGCGAAACAATCGGAACCACCGGCCTACACGGCAGAAAGCCTTTGTTAACGTACCGTACGGCGCGACGCTTTCCGCTTTAAACCTGGAAAACACAGCAACAGGAAAATAAGTGCGATGGAAACCTGGTGTTACATAAGTCATTTCCAGATATTCTAACCACAGAAAAGGTACTTAAGGCTGTGTAGGCCATCTTCATAAGATGTTCCACCCTAATACCCTAAAGGAAACTATAATTAGATTTTCTTCAGGCTTGAGGTCAGATTTATAAAGGCGTGGGAAATGAATTATCAGAATCAAATTAAGCTAAAATATACTTAACTCAAATCGCTTACAGGAAAGAAAGGCTCAAATTAAATTTTTAACAATTTGGTGTGGCTAAAATAAAACAAACTTGGGGATACAGCATCTAGCATCATCCTGCTTTTGTTCATTTGGTCTATTAATGCACGCCTGACATACCTGGAATCTAATTAAAATAGAGCAAATCTAGTCTGTCTTCATGCGACACCACAAAAGCCGTATCGCTCCACTTACCGAGAGCCATTTTCACAGGGCTGCCGGGCTGGGAAGCGCTGCCGCTTCACTCCAATGGCCTCTTTAACTTCACTGCTACGGTGACTGAATAAAACATTGCACACAGAGGGGAGCCACAGCAAGGAGGGCTCCTGCTGCACAGCATCCGGGGTGTTTCGCATAGGTTCAAACCTGGAGGTTGCACACCTTTCCTGTGTCCGGGTGGGTTTCTTCCCACGGTTATAAAATATGTGCTCGGGTTAGTTGGTCGCTCCAGATTGCCCATAGTTTGTGGGGGGTCACCCTGCCACATTTTGGGATGTCATCCAGGGAGGGCTGCGCTGGATTGGTACCTAGTGATCCTGGGATAAACTGTGACCCACCATAACCCCGACTAGGACAACATGGTTAAGGATGATGGACAGATGGATGGAGATTATAGTACTGATCTGAAAGTTAGTGTTTCTCAAGCTGAATTGTTCTTTCCTGCAATCACTTCATTACTGCTTTAAAACTCCAACTGGTTCATGTGGTCCTCAGGGCAGCCTGAGCCCTGAAACGGTAGCTGGTATTCTCAAGACAACACAGAAGGGGATCCACCATAACACAGTTGGCATCTACTGCTAGAAAATAAATTAGCAAAATTTTAATATAGTTCTGTTTGCACAGAAAGAAATCGGAATAAGAACTCGTGTAGGGAGGAAGGTCCACCCTCATTCCATGGACCGGGAAGCATCAGAAGCCCTCGATGAAAACAAATGTTTCTATTAAAAGCGCCGTTGTCACTTGCACATTAGTTGCACAATTATACACAAATGGCACAGACACCCCGGGGAGGAATAATCTTGTTTCCACCAAATCCAATGAATCTGTGAAAGTGAAATTTGCGTAATTATTAGGCCGTCTTCTTGTGAAATGTAATTTCCCAAGTTTGAGATCAATATGGTGGCTGGAGCCGTGATGAAGGTGCAGGCGAGGCAAATGTGTTGCATTTTTGATCCGTTTGATGTGACACTGGATCTACTGAGGTTAGCAGCCGTGGCACCGTCTCCAGAAAGCAGGGGCTGCGGTTGCAGTGGCGACATGGTGGAAACCCAGAGGAGAAGCGAAAACCCGAGTGAACTCACTGGCACCTGTCGCCATGCCCGCACACCGAAGCGCGCTTGACAACACGACTGTTCAGCAGAAGAATGAAAAGCAGTTTCCCCCACTATTTTCAAGCGGGACGCAAATATTTTAGGTAAATTTAACTAATAAGTACCACCCTCTACAAGTCAGAAGTTTGGCCTCTTAAATCAGATTCTGTCGCATTATTCACATTCCCAGAACACCGTCCTCTTAGCGCTGGCTCTATTTTTTGTTTCGATGACAACAGATGTGCAAAAGTACTCATCGCAACACTCTGATGCTCACCATTTGATGCCCACTCTTTCTCCCGTCACCTTCGACTGTGCTGGCTGTGCAGACGGTTTACCCTGCTGAGTCATCGTGGCTGTGTCTCATGAGTCTTTACCAGGGTGCCATTAATATCACTTTATATACATGCAACAATTTTCCTCGATTTCACACACCTCCATCGTATACTTATCTGGAGCTGCAGTTCCGAAACGTCGCTGTCTCTCAGTTTTCTCAACGTTTCACTTTAGAGGTCACTGACAGCGGCTTTAATCTTTCAAACATGTGGACTATTGGGGGGAAAAAGGCACAAAACCTGTACAAAGTGCACAACATTCCTGCACAAACGGTGCCCAATAGGTCTGGAATCGGCAACGGTGGGCAGGGGGGGTCTTCAAAAAAGTAAACTTTTCCCTCAGGTCTCTCAAACAGTGATGCATCATAAATATGTCAGAGAATTTTCCTTTGATTTGCTTTCCAAAAATGTGCCATATGCAGTAACGGTAGGGAATCTTTAAGATGCAGACAGAGCAGCTACATATTTCCAAGCAAACTGGAAGTACTTGGATAGCAGGCATTTATCACTGCAGTACTCAGGCTGCTAAAGTGCTGTTGCTGCTGCTTGGTGCTGGATTGGCTCAACCCTGTGTTCATCCCAGCACGGAACCGCACAAAACGCCGTGGCTAATCTCCCAGCTGCCAAGCCGCTCAGCTCAGGTTAAGTCTGAGACTCTGGCCTCGTGTGGGGGCTGAGAGACTGGGGCTTTGGAAATTTTGTTTCCAGTCGGAAGCTACCGGAAGCACGACGTTGGAGCCGTGCAGAAACACCACAGTGGCCGCGTAAAAACAGAACTGCGGCCCTGCGGTCTTTCGGTGACCGCAGCCCTGCATGGGCGAAGCCATCGAGTGGATGGTGCGATAACCCAGAGACAACTCAGCTGTACAAGCAGACCACATGAGGGTGTGATGAACCTATTCACAATTGGGGGAGAAGGCAAATAACACAGAAGACGGAAGATGGAAAACCCAGCTGAGGGTCTTCAGCATCGTTTCATCTCATTGCAATAAATTTGGACAACGATTTTGATTTTTCTCTTAAAGACAACAGGGTGGCATCTGGCAGCTAAAGTCTACCAAAATGGGAACTGGTTGCCCTTTGGAACCTGAGTGAAGTCTTTCGATGAATGCGAATGATGAACTGATGAATGTTCTTCTGCATCACTGTCCTTCCTCATGTCCCATCGCAGACAGCGGAACAGCGAGCGAGCAAACCAGATGCCACCTCACCTGGCAGTGTTTGGATTGCATCTGGCTGCGTCGCTGCGCATCGCTTCACTGCAATAAGACGGGCATTTGCAAAAGGGGTCTGCTCAGCCTTCCAGGCTCTGCTTCATCTCCCCCCCAGGCGCACTCTTCAGCGACCACCCTGCGCGTTTACGCACGAGTCCCTTGCTCCTTTGCGGAGAGGTGAACGCTCACATCCCAGGCTCCGCAACGTCACGGAGCCTCTGAATTTCCTGAAGCTCCTCTGAAAAGTCTCAAGATTTTCTTCACTATGCTTCATCACCCAAAAAATCAAAGGCTTATTCAGTCGACTTCTTTCACTGCGTCTGTAATCAGTTCTGCCTTTATGGAAACTGGCTGCCTATTTATACAGCCTCATTTAGGTTTCGCCTAGACCTGCTGGCAGGTTTACACTTAAAGTGGCAAAAAGATATTTATGACGAACATGTGTATTTTTGATGAGTGGGTTATTCACTGTTTTCTATATACATATGAAGACAGGTGAACGTTTCTGCTTTCTTCAACCCCACTAAGGGTTTTCAGGCAAAATATCATTGCATACTATTAAAGGACATTTAAGGTTTTTGAAGCCGCCCTCCACCAACCCTTAGATGTAAAAAAATATATATTATTCAAATTGGTACCTTCCTGTAATTTCCATGAAGTGAGAAGCTTGTACTATTTGCAGGTGGGTAACATGAAAATCATGGTAAATTACCATTGAACACTGCAGCGTAAAAAAAAAGTTTGTCTCACTAAAAATTCAGTAAAATTGGTGGTCAATTAATTTTGCATGTGCAGTTTTTGTGAGTTTCTATTTTACTCTATATACTGCGCTCTGGAACCTGAACAGAATAAACTCAAAAACCATACAAAACCCTTAAATCATAAAGCAATAAATTATGGGGAAAAAATGTGCGTGAACATCCATCACAGCAACAAATCCTTTTGCGTCTCTGCGTGTTGTGCCACAGCCACACGAGAAAAATATTCAGAACAAAAGCTCCCTGAGGAGCTCATCATACTTCATGGCTGTTATCCTGCGACATGTCCAGCTACTGCAGATGAGCATCCAAGATGTTTGGCAGAGTGTATTATATCAACACCTGGTCCACTGCGTTAATACCTGAACTTTGCAACCGATTCAATCACCCGAAGCGAAATGGTTCACGTATCCTGACCGAAGGCGTCCGACCTGTATTGCTGCTGCTGTTGTTACCGTGAACCTGGCGGTAATAAAAGGTAACATCTGAGATACGTTAAGAAACTTGTTGAGAAAACAATACGTATCTAAAAAGCAAAATTACGGCCGATAATAACTGATGTTTTGTTGGCTTGTTGCTACATGAGCGCGTTCACTAGACCCCCCTTGGAATTTGTAGCTTACGACCGGAGTGTCCCCTGAAACCCAGGTCAAACTTATGAAAGGCTTGGGGAGTACAAAGGACTTGAGAAACCCTGGAAATTAACCGAGCTGCAAACAAAGGCATCAAAAGGGACGTTTCAAAGGTCGTTCACTTATTTAATTTTATTGTCTCTCTGAAGCTCTAATTAGCGTTGAATTGGTGGTTCGAACACAAAAGGTGCCATTCCATTACTTTGGCGCTCTTCTTATCCCGTTTCTTTGGAAATGTCTCTCCTTCTCAGACAACTCCTGAGACCATCACAGTTTTTGTTGCGGTAAAAAGTCTCGTTTCCCAGCGACACGGCCCCTGTACACATTATAAAACTCTTCTCAAATCACAGTGTTGAGTTATCGGATTAGTCTCACTTTACCCCTTACCAGCAGTGCAAAAGGCGAGAGGAATTCAATTAAGGTTGAGTAAGCCAGTAAATATTCACTTAGCGTGAATGTGCTCCGTTGACTCTTCGGCTCCTCCTGACAAGCCCCACGTCTCCACCCTCTTCATTGAGCTGTTGTCAGATCAAAACTGGAGCAGCAGCTGTTGCCGTAAGGAGACTCATCTCCAGCCCTTCTCTCTGGGCCACTTCCTTCTGCGTGCTAGTCCACATTTATATGTATGATAATCAAAAGCCAGTTGGCTTGGCTTTTGTTTGAAATTCTGCTGCTGTTTTTCAAAGAGCTGCACGACGTGGAAGGCCAGAAGGTTGTGTGTCCCTGGCGCGCATGTGTACAATGAAATCGATCCGATTTATCCGTATTTTTAGCCCGTTTTTAGCCTTGACTAAGGCTCTTCGGGCAGCAGTGGGGTTTGCCTGTTCGGAGGCGATGTAAAGTACCCGGAGATGAAAACTCCCCAATGGCCGGTGTCAGCACTACGCTTTCCGCTCACTTTAGTTTTGGTACCTCCAGCGAAAAGCCAGAACTATCCCCGGCCGAAGCTGTGCGTCACTGTTTGTCAAGGGCCCACAAAAAAGGCAGCCGAATTCTGCAAGCTGTCAGTATGGATGAGTCGCTGCTAATAAGTGTGTACATAGCTTACCCAAAGCACTGGTTATCTCTGCCAGACATGCGCTATTTAGCCTGCAAGTGGCCTTCCCCTCTGTAGGCTTATTCCCACCACAGTGCTGACATGAAAGTTGGAGCAAGCCGGAAACACAAAAGAACAATGAATTTCCCAAGTCCGTGTTGCAATAACATGGAGGCCACAAGTCCCCGGCCCTGGTCGACGTGCCAAACCTGCTCGCTCCTCAACCTTCCTGTTACTTCACAGCTGTCAGGTAAAAAGCTGCGGCAGAGGAGTGTTCTGTTTGGTCTGGCAGCTTAACAAACTCATGGTGACCCCCCTTATTTATTTTTGACACCTATTTCTTACTTGGAGACCACTTAAGTCAGCTATGGAAGCAACTCATAACCCTTCGCAGCTGCAAGTATCACCTCAGTTCCCTGTTAGGAAAAATGGGCCTTGCCCAGTTGATGCCTTCATAAATACTGCGATGATGTAAAATGTAGACCTTGAAAGCGGTACAGTCTAACAACACCTGGGTGCTGTGATGGAATATGGATTCCATCCCTGTCCAGTCTGTTTACATAATATTATTCCCGTGTTTGTGTGGGTTTCCTTCAGGTGTTCTCATTTCTTCTACAGACAAAGACTTGTGTGTCAGGTGAATTGGTGTGTGTGTGTGTGTGTGTGTGTGTGTGTGTGTGTGTTATATTGCTCTGATGAGTGGATGAGTGAATCGCTGCACATAGTATACGTAGTGAACAATATGCGTCCTTGGATTCCATAGGTGTCACCTAAACAGTTCACTTTGGAGAAAAGTGTCTGCTGAATGGATAAATGTAAAAATAAACCTATATATTTTGTAACAATAAGGGCCAACATTTGGTATGAAGCTGTACTGAAAGTTTAAATGGCAAGATGAAAAGGAAATCTGCCATTTACTGGACATAAAAATGTCACCATTGTTGCTTAAAGAAGCCATTAGCATCCAGCTGCCGTTGTGACATTTCGCCTGACTGTGGGAGTACGGTTCAAATCCCTGACACTTACACTTACACCGAGGTTGTAATTGGGGACCGTTGGAGAATCGGAGACCCACCTGTGCTCATGAGAACATCCAGTGCCAAATGCTCAGGTCCATGCTGGTTTAGCTGGCCTGCTACACTTTCCCACCATCTACAAAGATAGAAACTTAATGATGAATTTTATGCTCCGCTGGACATTCAAATGTCACATCGAGGACGTGAACATGCAGCCCTTTGGTCTGGGTCATTTAGAAAGAGCCTCTAAATTAAATTCAAACATAAGAACAAACAGTTATGACTTTACAAACAAGCTCATTATCTTTAATATTATCTTTGTCCTATAAAGCAATCAGATTTTTCAATATCGGATCAAGAATCCATCCCTGGTCTTTTTTTGCTTCTCACCCACGTATCCGCTGTTGGTCTGGATAGTTCAGTATTTCATATGAGTGATACTGGACATGTTGTCAGGCTTTGGATGAATAAGCGAGGCTGACCGTGCGGAACAAACCACCAAGGTTCTCTGAGGCCATATTCCCTTCCCAATGCTCCTGCTTTCACTTCTCCCGGAGACGGGTGAGACGACAAAGAGTGGCGAAAAGCGCAACAGAATCCAATTTGAAACCTCAGACAAGCGGGTGTTTAATTAGCCACACGGTTTTATTCATGAGTTTAAATTAGGTTAGCTTGTTCTAGCATCTCCACGGCAAAACAGCCGAGCTCACTAATTCAACAAAGTGAAAACTCGCTAAGGAGAAAATCAGGGCTAACAGGTTTGGACTGGATGTCGAGCCAAAGGCGAAAACAACTGTGTCAATAACCACAGCATTCATAGATTTTTTTTTTTGCTCTTAAATGTAGTTCAACAGGCTTTCCAGATGTGCACTCTTCTGAAGGGATGGCGGAGACCTGCAGGTTGGCTGAATCGATTTCGCCGATAGATGAAGCAAGTCACAGATTTGTCTTTCAGCTTTTTTTTTTAACTGGATTCGAGGAAGAGGCCTGGATGAAATAGAAACTCTGTGCATGACATCAAAATTAATTTGCCCCTGAGCTGAGTCTTGTACTACCACAAGGCTGTTGTTCTTCGGTGGGAGAGAAAATGAATCACCCTTTCTGATGGATTTGTAACTTGCAAACCTAAGTCTTTCACAGATAAGACACAACTCCTTCAAAGTTATTCTGACTCTGTAGTGGTGTGACACCCTGCTGTCATCCTTGCTTCAATGGCCTCAGTTAAGTTGAGGAAAGGACCCCCCCGCCACCGCAACAACTCAAGAACTTCTTCACAATGTTTTGTTTACAGAACCAGGAAAACTCAACAGCAGAAGCAGAATGGTGGCATTTTCTAGACTTGTACGTGTTAATTAAACTATTCTTCATGCTGAAGAGATATTATCCTCCCCAGTGGTCTCTAGATGCCCCTGCTTTTTCCACACATTGGTCCAAAGCCTATCACTTGTACATCTGCTTTGCATATTACTGATGTCCCTGCAGTGCGGACTGTAATGTCTATTTGATTCAGGACCATGTGCCAAAAAAAAGGGCCTTCATGAAGGTGTATCATCTGCATCTGCATCTGCTCTGACTATTCCTCTACTCCACCACCTTCGGTTGCTTTATGGGAAACTTAATGGTTCCCCAGAGATGCGCACAGAGGCGAGCGAACCTGCGCGCTGCCCTAATAGCCGACTAAAGGCTAATCCATGGTTTCATTTTTGAGAAACTCAATGCCGCAGCTTAATAAATCAGGATTAGCCACAGAAATAGACAGACCGACACTGAGAACTCAGTGTCTCGGGATCTGCTCATATCAGCATTTGCGAGACCAGACGCTATTGACTCATTTTTTAAAAGCTATTCTAGTCACAAAAATGTTTATTATGTTTTTAAATGTATAATTTGAGTCATACTGGGGTGTATGTAATATTTTAAAGATGCTGCTTTGGTAACAAAAGGGAGCAGGGATACAGGAGGCTGTGTTGGCTGCCCTGTTTGAAAAAGCATTCCGCCGTCATGCGGCTCGCGAGACTGGAAACCCTGCTGCTAATGCTTAGGGGATTTAGGGAAAAGCCAGGCAGATTTTCAATTTTCAGCTGCAGATTTTCTAATTGTTCAGCCTGTGGAACGTGGAGGTGGCATGGGGGGGGCAAGTTAATGCTTCTCCGGCGAGGCAGAGCAGTGGTCGTGTCCCTCTCTGCAGCCTGGAGAACATCAGTCACGTTGTCACGGCTGCCCCGCAGCGGACAAACACCAGCACAGCATGTTAGGGTGTCCTACCTGCCTACACTGAATGTTCTACCTGCCTCTTTACCTGCTGTCCAACATGCCTCAGAGCCTCCATGTCCAGTGTGGTCATCATAGGCCAGCGGCACCGCTCCACGTACTCCACCTCCCAGCACGTTCACTTCACAGAGAAGCAGTACGAAGGGCCTCATTTCAGACGTTTTGATTCGACAAAAGAACAGCGCCAGCAGCTGTCTGTCACGGAGAGGACGTACCCTTCAGTTCGAGAGCAGACAAAACAGAACAAAACTTTTCACTTTTGAAGGCAGGTGTCAAATGTATAAAGTCAACCTGTTTATTTCTCCAGTAATGTAGAGAGGAGCAACTTCCTCAGTATTCATCTTACATAAGTCTATCTGCTTTGCTCGGTCTCATTCAGGATGATCATCCCAGTCAACCTTGGGCACCTGGTTTGCACTAACTGTGACTTTGGATGCCTTTTTGTGGGTACAGCGGACTCACCTGTCAGCCATCAGTATTCTGGCAGAGTAACTCGTCTCTTCATCACAGTCCTCACATTCTGTTATGTCCAAAAACATTTTGCTCATCTTTTCTCTCCAAGGAAATATCTAAAACCATAGCTTTGGTGAGATTAAAATGGTGCGAGAACATGCTGAAGGTCCAACCTGAAAACAAATAGGGTAGCTTGGTGGGTTTTGTTCTCTGCGGTCCTTGTGAAGGACAGAAGTCTCCCTGTCTGGTGGCATTGCAGCTATTCCACACTGACTTCAATAAAGGCAACACTAACCAACCCACCGCTGTATTTTGACCGCATCCAGAAGCCCAGTAAGTTAATGTTTGTACTTTGTACGCAAAATGGACATTACACTGTCTACATGTTTTGGTAGCGAATGACCTGCTCCAAACTCCATGAAGAACAGCAGACTTGTACAATATGTGCCTGCGAGCAGGACCACGGACAGCGCCAGACCAGTCCGAACTCAACTCGGACCATATATAAAGGGGGCAAATGAAAGAACTTTGAGATGTCTGTTACTCTGCAATGGCAGGAACTGACAGTGACTGACTGCAGTGCAGCTCTTTCTGGCTTCTGCAAACCCTTATTTATAAGGCCCAGGGACACACACCATCACGGCGCTCAATCATAACCCGGCACACAGCAACTAATCCCAGTGTTAGCGATCGCAAACAAGAAATCAATCCTAGCAGACGCCCGGTCACGTGACGAGGTCTGTGCCCGATAGCAGCCGGCCTTGTCCGCTCTCCTCCCCGACCACACTGTACAGTCAAACAGAACTCAAGGATTTAATCTAAGCTGGCAGATTCAGCCCAAAAGCCACACAGAGATCCCCACTGAACCGCTGTGTGTTGTACAGGCCCGGGAAAAGTGGCTTCGACTGAACATTTTAATCCATTTCCAAGTTACATAATTATTCATTACCGTGCATTATGTTTTTACTCTGCTTTTAAAAGCGTGTGCATCTTCCGCAGTAAACTGCTGTGTTAATTGAATTACAGTCTAATGGACATTTAAGAGCACAATTTAAGAGAAGTCCCTCTGCTCCGGTGAAGGTGTTTCAAAAGAACCTTTGTCATCGTAGCACTCTGTCAAGCTATTTCTTTGTCTTCGCTTGAGAACTGAAAAAGGCTGTATGCCTCCTGTTCAAAATGGACCAAAAAAAACTGAAAAAAAATCACAGCGGCTTTCTCACACCCTGCAGAACAGTATCTTTACGTACATGAAAGGCTTTCAAAATGCACTTTAAAGAGCAAAATTGGACGCAAACAAAACGGATGGAGCAGAGTGCGTTAGCAGCAGTGTGCGGCCTGCTAGCAGAGCGGTGCTGGTCTGTACGCCCCGCCAGAAGGGGAAGACGTCGTCAAAGGATTTTTTAAGGAAGCTGTCCTTTGGTTGAAGGTGGAGATCAAGCTTAACTGCAAGGAGGCAGACGACCGTGTGGGAGGACTTACCGTCATTCCGCCGTGTGCGCCCTGCTGGTGTGCTGACACGCAGTGTGCGCCCCTGGCTCTTAGAGCGGCTTTGCCACCAGCCTTTAAAGTGCACACTGCTTTTGGCTCCAACAAGCAGAGACTTTGGCCTGGTAGACTCCTGCTTTAATTCAATGCCACAGCACACATTCTGAGCACCCATTTTTGCCTTGACCGTCAGTCTCCAGCTGTGGTTTGTGCCAACTAGCAAATGAAACAGAATCTACATATGTTCTGACTAGGAGCACTTGAACAGCACCTAACTTTATTTATCAGACAGCAGACATCGCTCCATGACTGTGTTGACCCTCACACAGCTTCCATCTTCTACCCTGATGTCCACAGACAACCGACAAAAGAACCTCAGATGAGGCAACTGAGCCCTTGCAGCAGCATCACAATAATAATGTAATAATCGTGCGGATTATAGTTACTGTATATCGTACAGCTAATGATTTATGAAGACTTTACTACGCGGCCGAATCTGCAGTCTTCGAAAGAAACCCAGAGGGAGTTATAAACACTGGGCCTCCTCACACAGCTAGACACTATACGGTCACACAAGAATTTCCAATGGGTTTGCAAATGGACTCATTTAAAAGAGTGTAGGTGGCTTAAAACCGACTGAGAGCTAAACGGAGGAGCTGCGTGCACAATCTCGGAGCAGCTGGATTCAGTGGGAACACAACAAAGTCAATACGTATTCCCAGACAGGCGTCCTTTTGTGTGACCACAAACCCCCATAATTCGACGGCGGAAACGGTCGACACATTGTGGACAGCGTGCAGCTGTGACAGGGAGAGACGCCTCAGCCAGCTGGGCCCTGAGCTCAATCGGACATGCTGGAGAGCAGCTTACCGGTGGTGAATGCTGAAGATATTGAGCTCCTTTCCATTACGCAGGTCGTAATCTACCGTAGACAAGTCCTTGCTACCCGCTACTTTGGCTCGGCCGACACGCAGCTCCTGTTCAGAGACCGTTTACATTTGAGCGTCAGATTATTTAAGGAAAAACACATGAAAAGCCGTAAGATCAGGGCAGCGCCTGCGTACGCTGCGCAGAATGGGCACGCAAGACCCGTCCATGTGCCGGAGGCGACCGATTTCACCAAGGTACATGGTGGAAGGATCGAGCGCTCAGCTCTCACAGGGGAACAACAGAAGCAGGACCAGCATCACGGCAGCTCCTGTCAGCCCTACGGTGTCCCTCAGCACAGGTTACCATGACAATTCAAGATGCTAAACCTGAGTGGCCATTTAATGTATGCATAGACTGCATACATGCAGAAACGTCCTGGCAGAGATTGAGCCTAAGCGGAAGCGAAAATTGCGGCGCCTGCCAAAAACTGGCAACTTGGAGGGACTTTAATGAGTGAAAACGGTGGGTCCAGATTGTACTGCCTGTTGCACTGATGCATATGCAGATCAGGGAGCTGTGTGAAGTCTAAGGCAGATGCACTGCAGGTAAACACTCTTCTCTCCAGGGGCAGGGATGAGAGGACACAGTACGCACACGGATCAGGGAGCCAGCTTATTGGATTGGATTTTGGAAGTTGTCCTCTGCTTGTGCTCAAAAAGGGCCTGGAAAGAGTTCTGCGGGTTGCACAGCTGCCTTCACTCAGGGCCGAGTGTTCAGACACACACATCCCCTGCAGTGCAGTAAGAAAGGTTATCTTCTGCGTAAATGTCTCGCAAACCTCATGTTACGGTTATTATGTAAGAGGGCAATTAGTCATTTCACTCGTGACAAAGGGTGAAAAGAGAGAAAACTCACTTTAGTCCTACTTTTTTTTTAGTGAGCGCCCACAGAATAAAGAACACGTAAAGTCGCTCCTAAATTTTTCCTAGTCGGCTAATCTGACCTCAACTGTTACCTTTCAGTCTTAAACGGTCGCCTTTTATTTGAATTTCAGAGCAGGGACCAATCACTGTTACAGAAAAAGCCAAATTGACTCCTAAAGACATTTATAATGTCCCCTAAATCTGGGTGAACAGAGTTAATCAAGTGTAAGGAATGTTGAAAATTGGTCTTTTTCTTATTCTGTTGGAAACTAATGCCGGTCTCTGTGCTCCGCAGAGGTCGTCTCAGCAGCGACGTAACGCAGTACTTCACAGGGCACGAACGCGCTTTCTGTGATTCTTTTGTATTTTTGCGGTGCGGTGTCAGAACATGATGAAAAATGGCAACTTCTTTAAAAGAAGAACAGAGTATTGACCCCAGCAGACACGTTGATCTGCGTCAGTTCAGTCGAGCGAAAAAGGCAGGAAAAGAGAACAAACTGATTTTTTTCTGCTTTAAGGACTAGCACTATATGTGACGATATTTCTGGGAATATAATCACTAATGAGGTTCAAGGTAAACGGGCATATTTTAACATTCAAATGAAGCTCAAGAGAACTTAACCCCCAAAAGGGTCCGCTGTTGTACCCAGCAGCTTCCGTTCAGCAGCACCATCGACGGAAACATTTGATCTTGATTTTTTGGTGTCTGACTTACACAAAAACTCGTCCCGTCTAGTAACCCTCGAAAACACATTAACAAACATTCAAACCTGGTGGGACTTAAACAGCTTCGTTTCTGGCAGCCGTGTAAAATGGAAACCAAAAGTAAAGTGCTGACAGGTTGATGAGAAGAACACGCTGGTTGAACGGACAAGGACAATCAGTGCTGGTACAGTGGCTTCCGCACTCCATACATAACAGGTTACGTCAGCCAGCATTTCCAAGATGCTCAGAAGGTGCCGTATTTCAGATTATATCCTGACACATCAGTTTCCTCGATCAACCAAAATTACAGCAAATCCCAACAAGTTGGCGTGATCGACTGGTAATGATCGCAGCTACTGTCACTTCAAAGCACAATTTCTCTCAGATGGTGGACCCTGGATAATCTTTTTAAGACCCACAAGGTGACCTTAGGCACCACGATCCTGTTACTGGCAGTCTGCTATAGCCGTAAGTTCTCCTTGCTTTGCTCATATCATAAAAAGGTGCCTTTCATGAAGATGAGCAACATTTGCTCCACTTGTTTACCAACTGTGCTTCAGCTCAGCTACAGTTTTATTTGCAAATTCCTCCCATGATAACTAACTATTTTGTCTCATACTTGAAGATCATCTTGTAATATTGTCTTTCTGTTTATGAGCTGAACACTTAAGAGTACAAAGCAATTTTTCCTACGTAAGCCAAAGATTTGGCCGAGTCTTAAAAATTAAGACGTACATTCTCTCTGCTTACATGTCGTTGTCCTCCAGGGTTAACTGAGGGAGAAAAATAACCTTATTGGTGCACAGTGAAGTCGGGAAAAAGTATCAACACGTCCATTTTCAGCATAATCGCCTATTATGACACTTCACACACAATTTACAGGGATCAGTCAACCCAAAATGCATGTCCTTGGACGGGGGGCAAAAACCCACACAGACATGGGGAGAACGTGCAAAGTCCACACAGACTAGGCTGGATTCGAATCCATGTCAGACCAGCCAAGATGCTGGTACTTGCTGAGTCACCGTGCCGCCCCATAACCACCCACTGAGAGTTACCATCTACAGTAGAGCTCCTGTCATGCACCGTTTCCCCAGAGCTGGGGAGCAGGAGGTGATCTCTCCAGGGAAACTGTGATTGTAGAGGGACTGTCTCGTGTCTGGGAGAGCAGGAAAAGATGAATGGGGATGGCAGAAGAAAAAATACTACAACAAATATCCAAAATAAATCCCAAAATGAGTCAGCCCCAAAATGCACTGTACGATGTGAAGGGACTCGTGCTTATGGTTCTACAGACCCAGCGGTAGCAGTGGAACAGTGCAGTCAAGCAGCAGAACCACAGGAACAAAGCATATTATCAAACCTGGATTCACATAAGTTGTAGGTAGAACATTGTCCTGTGAGATGTTTCCAGCCAGCCCTGTCTCTGGGTGAACAGCACAAACTGAGTAACTGCCTGTGTCTGTGGTGCCTACCTGGATCTCAGGAAAGGCTGATTTAGCTGTTCTAACCTGCGGACTGGATCGCAAATTGATCCCATGAAGTCCATTGAAACTACTTTGCCCAGTGTCCAAGTTCTTCATTTGATTCTGGTTCTTCAGGTGTGTTCCGGAGAGGGGACTCTGGCAACGACGCGAGAGGCTACCCACTACGGACTGAGGTTTCCATGGACAGGGTGACCCTGTGAGTGTTTCAGGTCTTATATTGTTGTTCCTTCTGCTGTCTTGCTTTTGTCAAGACACTGTGGTCAACATGTAGTGTGAATAAAACGCTGTTTCCTGAGCTCCTCACCTCCATCGGGGGCACTACACTACAATTCACATGCCATTAACACGTCACAGCGCAATCCAATAAGGTAAGGTATTGCAGCTCTTCAGTTGTCGGGTTTTCATGACTGCATGTCAACTGGAACTGCGGCTTCTTTTCCTTAGCTCACAGGAGATGAAGCCAGCAGGGTCTTCCGCTGCCGTAGCCATCAACTCCAAGAGCCAATGAGCTTTACTCTCAGAGATGCCTTTCCATACAGTACTGTAGTAGAGCAGAACTGACCTGTTATTTTCTAGCCTTCCAGTTGTTTTAATGAGCTCGGCCATTCTTTTCTCCCCTAACCTCTCATTATCAAGGTGTTTTGGCCACAGAAGTGCTGCTGACTTGATGTTTTGTGTATCACATCATTTTCTTCAAGCTCTGCAGTAAACAAAATCCCAGGTGTATTTCTGCTGCTGAGACGCCGGAGATACCGTGTCTGGCACCGTATCTCTTTCAAAATTGCTGAGTCGACACGTTTTGCCCATCGTAATGCTTACTGTAACAGTAACTGATCCTCTTGACCTTGACTGCACGCCTCACACATACAGGGAGGAACCCGCCTGACCCCCTGTGTGGAACGTCGCCGAACGGCCGTGGCAGGGACTACGGGATTGCTCCAGACACTCGTAATGGTTCCAGAGACGTGGTGTTCGGTTGCGTCCACGCTCAGGCTGAGGCGTCGCCGGCAGCTGGCGGCAGGAGGCTGGTGCGCAGTGATTGTGCAGAGATCGGAGGTAATTTCCCCGGGTGGCTTGTGGAAACAAGGCACACAGCAAGTCTAAGCACTGCCGGCTTCATACTCTTGGAAAGGGCCGGTTATAAAAGTGCGTCTGTTTGTAGTAACGCGCGGCGCATGGAGGGGATATGATTTATAGCTTCTCGCAACCGGAATCTGGGGACAAGATTTACTGGCCGCTGTTGCCTGTGAAACGTCTTACCAGGCTCGGGGCAGACAATTGTACGACGCCATCACTGTAAATATTTAAAATGGAATGGAGAGAATAGCCAAAAGTGTGTGAAATACTGGACTTGTGGGGACTGTGGGACGTAAATTGATTTATTGAGGAATTTAGAATTTCGGGTGTGATGGAAATTTCTGGCACCGGATGTGAAATTCGACTCAAATTGTTCAGCACTAAAATAAATGCTTAATTTATTGTTGTAAAGGGAGTGGACCCCCCCCCCCCCATAAACTGCTGTTACACCAAATTTATTAATCATTATTTACAAACCTATCTTGCCTTAATGATGCACACACCTCGCTGAGAATTTGGCACGTTCCTACACACAGCACCTATCTCTCCTCACCACCTTCCCTGCCGTTCATCTCCGCTGAGCAGCTTGTGCCTGGCGGGGACACGATAACCGCAGCTGGCTCTGCGGGAGCAGTAAGCAAACCGCGCCGGACGACAGACACCCGCAACGTCATCTTTCACTGCATCCATTCTGGGTTGTTCCACAGTGAGTCCGGCCTGGGTTCTTCAGCTGCGAAATGAGGCGATTTATTTGACTTTTTGCTAAATTATGAGGCTGTCACACTTGCTAAACACTAACAACACTTACGTCAAAGTCAATTATAAACGTCGTGGTTTTATACTCGAGATCTTCTCGGCATTCTTTCTATAGAGGAGTTGCTTGGGGAGAAAAAAAGATGATCGTATCTATTAAACTCAAAGCTGAGTTCAGATAGTCACAGGTACAGGGTTGAACCCAGAAGGTGAACTGAGATTGACTTTTGTAAGAGCAAATCCCAGGCGGCCATATTTTGGGGCTCATTTGATTATTGTCAATAAAAATAATTATTCTAACATATCCGGTCTTAAAGGAAATATGGCTGGTGTTATTTCGGTCTCGTCGAGCAGGCCTATCACTACCTATTCGCTGGTGTCACAGAATCTCCTTGGTTTACTGCTATAATGAGGGATGCTAAACCCACCGCCCGCTGTTTGTACGGGGAACGTTGGGTTCGGAAGTCCAGCTCCATTTGCATTTTACACTCATCAGCTTGGCTGCTTCCATCCAAAGCAACTCATCCTGCTCAAAAATTTGAAGCGGCGCTACAGTGGGGTGGGTCTCTCGGGGGTCCGGCAGCAGCCCACCTGCTTGCTTACCACAGACTGTGGTCGTAAGTTCGGTTCCTTAGTCGCTGCACTTTCCTTCTAGCTGTAACGAAAGTCCTAACAGACGGGCACCGCACAGTTTAGTGAGGGGTGTTGGGTGCACCGTGGGGGTGCCGGCCAGTCGTCCGGTGCAGGTGGCGGATGCACTGCAAAATCGTGGGGGGAACAAACAAACCCTTTCCAGTTTGGATCTGGCCTCATTATATTGATGGATTTATTTCTGTGGAAGAAATGCATCACAGAAAGACACCTAATTAAAACATTGCACTACATTTAATTGTTTATTGCTCTGTTGGCTGGTCATGACCCAGTGGGTACCGGAGAACCGCCTGCAGACGTATGGGGGACTTACTGGAGCACAGAGGAATTGGACTGTGCCAGCAAGCATCACCTCCTCAATAAACACTGGGAATTTTCCTGCAAAATTCACCTCTCTCCTTTCAACACAAAACTGCAAGATATCAATATAAACTGTGGCCAGAGGGTTGAAAAGCTGCTACGGAGCGAACCAGGATTTATCTGTGGTAAAGTGCATAAGATCTGACCCTCACAACAATAAGCCGCGACCTGCAAGAAAAAAAGCCTTCTTGGTTGAGATGTACATGAACTCTCTGTGCCATAAACGTCTACAGCTGGCCGCCCAAAGCTAACTCCTGCAATTGTTTGCGAATAATGAGGAAATTCCCCTTTTTGCCCCCCGCGGTCCAGGCTCCAGGCTGCAGGGGGCAGTTTCTTGCCAGCACGTGTCACTTGGAATTCCACTAACATAAAAAGTGACTAGATGGATCACTAAGAAACGTCTATCCTTGTTCAGCCTGCAGGCTCCGGACCACCGTCACCCTGACCAGGAGTAAGTGGTGTATGAAAACGGATGGCTGGATAGGTACCTGGAATGTTCAGCATGGAGGAAAATTGTTCTTCACTGAAGAAACTGATACAAAACTGGAAGTGAAAAATAAGCAGTGCTACAGTTTTCCTTGTCAAGAGAGCAGCACTTTCATAGAGCCTCCATCCCATCGCATAACCAAACCAATGAACTCGGAGATGGAACGAGTCAATCGGACCGAACTCATTTTCCTCTTCAGAATTTGTGGAAACCGCCCACGCTGTTTCTGAAAGCACCACCAGCAATAATTTGCCAGCGAAGATGAATATTCACTTTGGTGCCTCGCAAAACAGCCCACTGTGTGCTGGGAGCAAGGAGACAAGACACGTCTTCTCCAGATCTGACATGAATCCAGGTTTGTGACATGAAACAAAACTGAATTTTTCAAAAGAACAACAAGAGTTGCACCCTATTTCATCTCTGAAATGTATCGAACGAGACTCAATGTGGTTAAACACGGCAAGGCGGTGTTAGCCGAACAACAGGATCCGTTGGCGTTTTACTCCGTTTTAAGGCAGATGTGTGTTCTAAAATAACTCGTTCCAGTCGTGTCTGGACGGAGAGCGCCAGAGAGCTGAGCACTGTCCTCCGCAGCATCTGCACTTGTGCAGCACATGCAGATGCACATAAACCTGGGGAGCGTGAAAAGCCTTTGTTAGTCCTGCACCCATACAGGCCATTAGCTGGGGGCAGCCAGTTCGCGGTGGGACTCATCTCACCAGGATACCTCTGTTCTCCCATAACATCTTTAGGTACCACAACTGCACTTTATCAAACATCGCAGTAATGCACAAATGAACCGTGCCCATTTCATCTGTACCAACACAACAATGGGAAGGTGTCCCAAAAAGGCCTCTCCGGTGCTGAGGTGGCGTTCAAAACCACACAGATGGGAGGGACGAGGAAAGACACGCGGGCAGGAGGGCGGCATGGTGGAAACGCACCGGGCGACGGCACGTAAATGGTAGGATGAACGAAATTTGTGGGACCTGCCGCAAACTCGCTAATTCACAACGTGTCCCCTTGACGCCTGGACTGGTCTCAAGTGAGGAGAGCCAACATGCGTTTCCAGGCAACAGAAATGCTTCTACAGAACAATGAAAAAAGATGACCGACGCGGAACGAAGAGCTGCTTTCTCGTTCGACGTATCCGCAGCTTCTGTACGTGTAGATTTATCAACAGACAAAGAAACCACCAGTAAGCGTTTCCACAGGATCGCAATCTCATGACAATAATGAGCGTCAGAGGTGAATGAAGGGTAAAACGTTAAGGGTCAAATATGAGTCTATCCCAGTCCACAGTTATTCTGGTTTAGACATCATTCTGAATTTGGGAAACTATGCATATGAATAGTTGACACAGCACAGCATGAGAACAAATGTGTCTGTCAGTAGAACTATTATTGTGTAAAACGACTTAAAAAGCCAGCAGTGCGCGCACACACACACACACTCACACTCAACACTCACACTCACACTCACACTCACACACTCACGCACTGTGCACGGTTTGGGCTGGACTGACGTGATTCCGTTCCTCCCACCGGTGCTGAGCTCAGTGTGTCGGGTGGACCGATGACAAAAGTGCTTTATTGTCTGGTAATCCCTTAGTGACGAAGGCCTTGAAAGGAACGGCAGAAAATGTAGTCACACTTATCTGACAAAAGCACAGACAGTGGGATTTTTTCCCTTTTTTTCGCTTATCGTTTTATTTCTCAGACACCCGTTCCCTGTGGCTGCATCCAGCAGCATCGTGCAAGGCACGACACAGGGGCCGCGCTTTCCTCCCTGCACATTTGCGTGGGGGTGGGGGGTCGGTCCCGCATTGTTTTTTTTTTTGTTTACGGTGAGACGATGATGAAGCACAGGGCCGGGAGCCCCTGCGGCGGCAGTGAGGGGTAGCATGACTGGCAGGTGGCAGGTTGGGACACGGAGGTGGTGCAGAATAGATGGTTCCTGGTCAGTAGCGCAGACGTGGAATTACATCAATGGGAATCTCTGTGTGGAGCAGACAAGGGGTCACTGTGAGCTCGGGGTGTTGGGGAAAACACCGCAGGGGAGGGCTAGACCCTGCAACCCCCCCCAACAGACACACTGCCCACTAGGCACTCCTTGCTTGGAGATGGGATTTGTGTTGTACTATTAATACAAGCAGACAATTTAATTTTCCTGCTAAGCAGAACGCAACACAGCAGGTTGTGCTGCAGCCAAGAGAACGGACTTGAAACATATATTTTTGTTTGTGATGAACAGCCGTTTTATCCCCTAGCGACGAACCTGGCTGAAGCTGCCGCGGAATAAGTTAATGAAAAATGCAAGTCAAAAAAGTTTATTGAGCTGATCATTCATGAAACAGGACCGAACATGCAACTTTTCTGGGCTCGTGACCAGTTCCTCAACCACCAAGCCAGCTGTCACGCAGATCACAGCCAAACTGTATCGTAACACATTGACAGTGACAGCTGGTAAACGGCGGCGGTCATTTCCGTTGTCTTAAATGAGCCGTAGATCCTCCGAAGGGTGAGAGGAGCACGCGGTGCCGGGTTAGCGGCACCTGTGGGAGTTTGGTAAAGGTCCCTTTACAGAGCAGGTAAACTGACCATGCATGGATTTCTTTACTGGTTTGCACTGCAGAGCATCACATCCACTGAATCTCGTGCCATTTTCACCACAGCCACTACCAGCATCTGTTGTCCACCCGGACACGGTACAGCATGGTCCTGTCGTGTGCTGATATAATCTCCGCTTGACTGCAAGTGACCAGAGGCCTGCTGCACAGATGCATGTGACGACCAGGTGGAGAAATACATCAGCAGAGGAATGGTGTGCCATAACAAGGTATATTTTCAGCAGTGTCTACAAAGAAGGTGCGAAGCTCTTATTTAAAACCGCCTCGCTTCTCCCGGCTGTCTCACTTTGGCGAGGCTACCGCTAATGCAATATACTTTTCTGCCCTCGAGCCTTGTGATGAATTTTCATCTCATCTCTTCTTCTACATCTTAAAACACAGCTGTGTGTGTGTGTGTGTTGAGCCTATGAAACGTTGTTCGGTTTGCTGCAGTGTGTAGAGGTACGCAGGATGTCTCACCAGGGTCCCTGCAGAGAATCCCAAAACGAGCGCCTTTCTGTGGAAACCGAAGTGAGACTGCTTTTCTGGGTAGAAAGCAGCCCCCGGCGACGGTGACCTATGAGTATTAAGCATTGTTTATGTATTACATTGTCCCCTGGCCGTAATAAGACCATACGCTGATGCTGGTTTCAAACCGTCCCTCAAGCCACAAGCAACACAGAGGTGTCACTAATGGCTGTTTTCTCACCCCCTACGCCCCTCCTGGGCAGACAGGCACCCCGCTGTATGCAATTTGGAGGCTGTGTTTTGTAGTGTCACCAGCTGTACCCTACTCACCCCTCTGCTACTCAGACATCACAAAGCAGATGCTGCTCTTTGTACAGCTATTGCACTGTTGAAAGACGGGTGGCACCTACTCTATGGGCGTACAGCAGGCTTCTACTCTCTTCTACTCTCCTTTCCGGTTGCTGCACTCAGTCCCACGCTTTATGTGGTCTCGTTTATGGCAAGTGCTGGCATCATTTACACTCTAAGAAAAAGTATTGAAGAGCTCCTTCTTAGGGCTGTGGGAGAAATGTTGGGGAGAACATGAAAACTTTGTGAAACCTGAGCCAGATTCAAAAGCAGGCTGAGGATCCGCGTGACGGCTCAGGTAGCAGGTTGGTTTAGACTGACGGCTCCAAACGCTTCTCAAGCCCCGAAGGGTCTCTCCACGCTGAACAAGTCCCTCAAATCCCTCAAACTTACCAGCAGGCTCATGTGATCAGAAGGAGCGGTACCCACATTCGAAGTTCCGTCCATCAATCCATTATCATTAACTACTTAAATCTGGTCAGCATCATGGTGTCCAGGAGCCATTAGGCATTAGGCTATGAAATTACCCCTGGAGGGGATGTCAGGGCATCACAGGGTGGCTACACACACACACACACACACACACACACACACACGTTCATACACACACGCACACACTATGGGCAATTTAGAGTGACTGATTAACCTGAAACACATGTCTTTGGACTGCAGAGGAAAGTGAGAAGCCCAGAGGAAACCCACATGCAGACTCCACACAGACTCAGACTCACACCCGACCAGCCCAGTGCTACATTAGAAGACAATCGTAGTGTATTTTGTCCATAAAATACCCTGACTAAAGTTGCACCAGGACAACTACACTCCTGCAGGACAACATGGCGCGTTTTCCACCTCTGGACGCTCACCATGTTGGATTACAAAGTGCACAGCGATTGCGAAAGCATGCAGTAGTCAGTTTTGCTGATAAACTATTCCGTCCATCCATTAACCATTTTATCTTGGTCTGGATCCCAGCAGACTGGACCACATCCCAGAATCTGTGGGCACCCGGCCACGAAGCTACACCCTGGATGGGACAGCAGTTCATCATAGGGCAGCCACACAAACACATACTGTGTGCAGTTTAGAGCAACTGATCAACCCCAAACCTGTCGTTCACTGTGGGAGGAAACGCCCTCACACACACACACACACACACACACACATACACACACACACACACACTCACAGAGGCTGAGCTGGGTTTAAACCAACATCCAGACGGCCCGGACACTCAGTGTGCCGCCCATTGTTTGTTTTACTATTGTCAAAATACAAGGAGGCAACTTTTTATAGTATAAATACAATTAATGAAATGTAAATGTACTTTTTTATCAGCTTTACCCAGGCTTTGCTCATTACGGAGAGGAATAAGTTATATTGGGTAAGAATTTTAATTCAGTAAATTGAATCAAGGTTTGTTTCTGCGTCATAAAAACATAGGGAGTTATGGAAGAGGGTACAGACAGCTAAAAATAATAATAACACAAAAACAATTACTTCTTATTTCATCCGATGCCAAAGCCTGTGCAAATGCATTTTTTGCCGTTTTTGTTTCCTGGCAAGTAAGCTGTCGATCGCCTGGTGGGTCGGAAGTTCTGCTAAGTTAGAAACTCTGTTCAAAACAGTGTTTCTTTTTGCCTGAGAGCACAATATCACAGATCAGACTGAGCTTCCAGCCGCCGAGCAGCACGACCTCAGCAGACAGACCTCGCAGGACAATAAGGCCCATCTCCACATATCTATCAGCCTGTGTGCCATTCTGCCGGCTTCCAGCTGTCCCGGTGTATTTCGAGGCTCGGGGCCTGGCCTCCACCCTCTCTCAAACAGAGCTCAGCAGGCAGATGTTGCGGGGCTTGTCTTCTCCCTGCCGGACTCCGGCGGTGCCGGCCCGAGGCGTCCACGGTGACAGCTGGCTGCGCTGCGGAGCGAATCGTTCCTTTGAGTCCTGTGCGATGCAGGAGGGACTAACTGAGACACGGCCCACTCTGCTCCCCTTTATTAAGCAGGCCTGCAGGCTCCTCCGGCACCTTCTGGCTAGTTTGCACTTGGTTCTCCTCCCTGTCATGCTTTCAAGATGTCCTTCTGCAACTGCCTTGCACGTAGTCTACCTGTCAAACTCGCATGGCATTTGGACCAGGAGGGGGAAAAGGTACCTTCTTCGGTCTTCATTTAAGGGGGGGAATTATTCAGAGGATGGATTGGAAGAGTCAGGATTTACAGCTATGCGTTGACGGGGTCGCCCAGGCCTCTCATCCTTCCGAGTGGTTCTTCTCAGGCAAACACCTTTTTTCCAGCACTGGTATCGATGCACTTGCTTGCTTCTGGAAAACCAAATAGAGACAGTCTGGAAAGGAAAAAATGCTCATCTCCTTTCTGGAGTCATTCCTGGAGAATTCATACTCAGGGCCCCTTGGAAATTAAACCGTTAAATAGACAGAAAAAAAAACCTTTTCGAAGATGAACAGAATGTATCATCTCTGAGTGTAATATTTGTTGCCATGGTAATAATGTCTCTAAACATTAAATATGACTTGTTAATCTCCTTTTGAGATATTACTGAGAAACAATTCCGCGCATTGGGTGTTGAGAAAACATTGCAGTTTGAAGGACCGCTGACTTTCCTAATGTCTGTTGAAGTAGAAGTGTTTTATATGGGAAACCTTGGAAGGTCATGGGACATGCAGAAGTAATGCTGCCCTCATCTGTGTTGGTGCCCTCAGAACGGATGGCTGACTGTTTAAATGTTAACCGTTTAAGCCTGGTGGTTAAAATCACATTGCGGGTAAAAACATAAGGGATTCTGCTTTTCTCCTTGCTGTAATACCAGTGAGGTTAAGGGGACGAGGCGAATCGATCTGCTATATCAGTGGGTCCCAGCTATAAGCTGCCTTTGTATAAAAGCTGCAGCAAAACAATTTCACGTTCTAGTCATAATAAACTGCCACATTTGTCGGGGTCAGAATGTGTTTGCAAGCATTTTCAGCAACTGCTTTAGCAGGATAAACAGTCACTTGGTGCAGTAAACGGTTTGGTTCAAAGGAGTTGGAGGGGTTTAATCGCCTTAGCCCTGGGGGGAGATGGAAAGGTCCTTTGAGATCTTCACTTGGGAGACAGCATCCAGTCCACAGAGATATGTCACAGGCACAGAATCGATACCGTTTCCATCAGACAAGCACAAGACTAGAGACGTCTACTTACAGGTGACATCTTCACCAATTGCCTTCAGAATGGATGTTGACTAAATGATCAGTCAGAAAATTCAAAGTACCTGAACACAGATGTGTTACTTGAGACTTACAGGAACCTCGGCAAAGGTTAGACCTCTTCATACACGTTAGTCCATTATTAGCGTTGCACATCACGTGAGTTAACTGGTCCCTTTGCTGTTGAAACCCCAACAAGGACTGATGCTCATTCACTGTACTAAGCAATGATATAATTGAATATGTACATATACACCTACAAACCAGCCTATCTTTCTAAGATGTATGCTTATTTATAAGATACTTATAAGATATATACATATTTATATATACTGCAACATAAATGCATGTACATAGATATATATGCACAGATTTATTCACTTTTCGGCCTGGATAGAGAGGTTTTTGCTGCCAGTAACAGTAAATGTGTTTCGGTACCCATTTTACTTGCCAATTTTCGGAATCCCATCATCCATTTTGTCCAGTTGAAATGTCCAGTGTAATGGCCATCCCATCATCCACGTGAGTGGCTGTCCTGCGGCGGATTGCACTCCCTCCCTATGTCTGGTCTCTTACTTTAATGACTGTGGTTTTTGTCCGTTGATCCTCACTGTTACAGATGATCACGTGTCACATGAGTGTTCGTTCTTTAACCGCGTCTCCTACTAATGTCTAGCCGTGCTGCGGAAGGCCTGAGGCCAAAACATGTCACTATTACATCACTGTTACACTTTGGACACTATAATGAACATACACAGACAAGTGAGAATCCTGTCTTGGTTTTATCCAACAGGGGTTTGGCTGAAACTGCAGTCACTTCATTATGTACTTTGAACAAAATCCAAGAACCATCTTGGCTGCTATTTACAGGTTTTTCTTACTATTAGAGGTGTCATTACAGGTATTCACAAAACTAACAGTTAAGCTTCAGCTAACAGACCTGGTTTCACATTGTTTAGACAGTGCTGTGCATTCACTCGCCATCTTAATAAAGCTTGTTCGGTAAGGAATGGAGAAATAATAATTGTGAAATTCCATTAAGCGTATGGCTTGAAGATTCTACCCCAGTCAAAAAAAATGGGCCTATTTTGGAATGGTTTGAAAATGACATCCAAGACATGTTGATCTGTAGTTCTCTGGCATGCAATATTTCTTTTTATCGAATTTGCTTAGCCGCATGCAAATGGTTGAAATAAATTTATTTTCTGCGTGCTGCCATTCTTCCTGTTTATGAAGAGCTCTAACCCCAAGCCAGAGACACATAATGACAATGTCACTAATGTGCCATTTACATACATCAGTGTTTGCCACCATATTTCCAAACACGTAGAAAAGATTGCTTTTGGATGACTCTGTGTGAGATGTGGTTTCCATCATGCTGGGGGTCTGGCTTGTCACCCAAAGCGATACAGGTTGTAAATGTGCTTTCGGGGGGGCACAAAATCACGAGGTTTTTCCACCCATCCGCACTCAAAAAAGTAAACAAAATTGTATTGGTATGTGAAGTAGAGAAAGGTTATTATCAATCAGAACTATTAGCGATCTGAATACCAGGGTCAGCTTGTGAGAGGGTTTTGCTGCTTTCTGCTAACCATCCAGGGTTCCAGGGTTCAAAAGGGTGTGTGGCTGGGATGTGGAGCCTCGAGAGTGGCTGTATTAGAGACCAGATGGTATGAGCATGATTTCAAAATGGATATTTAGTTTGAAAAGCGACACTGTGCAGCGTAGATGGCTGCTAGAACAGGCCTGAGTTCAGCAGGCCCCCGCTCTGCTGCCCACCACACCCCAGGGACTGTCCCCCAGAACCGAGATGATGAACACACAGCAATCTGGGGTAGAAGCTCAGCTGACACAGCAAGAGATAAAAGAACTGCTCTGCTTAAGAGAGATGGTGGAAGGACACATTCACCTCATCTTTTAACACACAAATGAAGAGGGCTGTAGAGTAGCTTGGTGAGGTGGCAACCAGCACTTGGACCCTTCCGACTTGAACCAGAAAGATGACGGTGAAAACTGGATAAATCAGATCCAGGAACATTAAAATCCCATTAGTTTCCGATAGGCTGCAGAACAGAATCCAGGATTCAGGCATACCCTCCCTGTCACCTCCCATCCACCCCGTCCCAGAGGAAGAGGAGGCTAAGGTCTGCCTTCATGAATATGTGTGTGGCCCAAAGTACAAAAAACTCCCTTCACTGGAACAGGGGTATTACATGGAGGTCCACAACCAGGCAATAGATCAGTGGCCCCTTAAGGTCCAAGGGATCTGTCCACTATTGTTAAAGTGTTGAGTAGCCAGCAGCATTCATTGCTGCTGAGGACATGGCTGTGGCACAACCTGAAGCTGTAGCAATAAAGAATATATGATGTACAAACTTTTAAGGCATGTAATGTTTCAGACAGCAGACAGTTATTATTCACGACTCTTATAAAAATTGTTTCAACTCAATGTCTTCCTCAAGGGTACAACGGCAAGGCTCTACACGTTGATCAGCCTGTTAAATGTCCACTTCACAGTTTCTGCTCTAATTTCATTCTGTCACATAATTGTTACCTTTGCTCATCCATTTCCACCACAGCTATGTGCTGCACGTCCCGTCACTACGGGACCACGCAACTGCTTTTGAAATCAATTCTTTATTGTGTGTTTGCAGGCCTCCTCGACCGCAGTTGCAGCTTTTTGGACCTGGATGGCCATCCAAAAGGACACATCATCGAATGGGCTTGACCAGAGGCTGAAATTAATTTGGGCGGAAGGAATAAACACAAGCAGAAAGACGAGACAAGGAAGCTTCATAGTTGGTCATTGCTTGGCCGATACATAGGATGTGACAAGAAAAACAAGGTGAAAATGAAGTCCTTGCTGTACATTGCAGAGGGAGGTATCAGCTCTATATCTGGTGCATTTCACTGGCGGAACAAGTAACTCTACTGAACCTCAACTGGAATTGCGGTTCTATTCTTCTTTTAAGATAAACAAAAGACTGATTTTTTTTTTGCCAAAGTCATTTTGAAGCTGTCTGTCAGTCTTAAGAAGTTGTGTCCTACAGTCTACCTGTAGAGAGCAAAATGTCTGTTGTCACAAAATCTCATCTTGTGCAATGAGTTTAAAGAGCTTTCTTAAAAATACAACTGTTCACACTTTTGTTCAGTACAGATACATATAACAAATAAAACAGGTTTGCATATAACCACTGCGTATATGGAATATTTCTCCACAGACATGTTCAGCAGTTTTTCATTGTATAGAAACCCATGATATGATGGCCAAGTGTAGCTTTCCTTTCACAGAAAGTGTTTGTTTGGTATGGAACTAAAGTGCCTCCTGTATCATGTGACTTCCTTGCGTGTTGCGTCTGTGCCTTTTAATGTGATTTTTACCAGTGTGAGGAGGCAGGGGGTGAGGCTCTTGCCAGATGAGCCTAATGAAGACCAGCTGCTGACACTTGGAAGGACAATAAAGTGAGACTTAGGGCAGCTGGTCTGAGGTCTGGGGCAGCTGGACCTTCTCCCTTTGTTAGACCTGTGTGTGTAGAGTTTAAATAGGTGTTAATGATGTTTATTGCAGATTTGGCATTTCCTTTAAAACTGTTGTTAGTTTAAAGGGACAACACATATGTAGATATGGTGTCTCATCCCATCCACGTGGCCTGCTCGGCCCTGCAGCTTCGATAAGATGCTCTTCACAGTCACGTGTCAGTATCTCAAGCCTTTTCTCTGTTGTTTATGCACATTTGCTGACTGTAAACTGCATGTTCCTCTGGAGAATAGCGTCTGCTAAGTGAATCAGTGTAAACATAAGGAAAATTACTATCCACAGCAAACAGTGGATTGCAGATTTATGTAGGAACAGTGGAAGAATGGAAGTAAATACCGATTTAATGTCTTTAAAGCACACAGAATTCTCTAGCCTATGTGTTTATTTGTTTGTGTTTATTTAAACTAAATATAAATGTACAAGTTAATTGAAAACAAATTATTCACAGGAGTGGAACGGCCCGAGATGCCACCCTGACAAAATACGCGGATGTTGTGACATTTTCTAGTAATGGATTAAATGTGCAGGATGTGAACTTCTTGCGAGCAAATTGAAAAGGAGGTTGTTGTGAGAAAGCAGGGATGCAGTTCGCCCCGACTGCTTTGAACAGACTCCTCTGTATTCCGCACCGAAATTCACTTTACTCAGGAAATGAGAAGCCATCACTATAATGCAAGAAGTAATTTGAAAAATAACAGTGACGATAAAAATGATAAATGATGTCACATAACTATAAAGGCAAGCATATGCGGTTAGGAACCAGGCATGTATTTCTTTTCATACCCTCTTCTCCCTGGTGACATTTTGGACGCTGGGAACTTAACAGCTGTTCCCGGACCGAGCATAAATAATGGCAGCTAGTGGGGATCCGAGTAAAACTACGTTTCAACTTCATAACTTCAGCACAAGATGCAATTAAGAGACGTTCCAAACAATTTGAAGGTGGCGAAATTCCTACGTGTTTTGTATACGTTCTTTTTAAACACATGAGGCGCCCGTGGAGGGTTAGACAGTACTGGAATGTTGTCGGGTCAATACACGTCACCGTTAGAACAACTATGCTAAGATTTTTTCCTTTCTAGAACACTTGGCCAGCCATCGTTTAACATCTGCGCCGTTTCCCGTTGCAAAATCGTTCGCCTTTGAAATGGGTCCAGCTCACAATCTAGGAACTGGAAATCTCTGTTCTTGCAGACTTTAATGATATAAAGACAAACCTGACACACCTTAGACCTCGGAGAAACCAACGGTGTGGTTTCCTTTCTGCAAGGGGTGATTTCGTCCCGGAGAAGATGTAGGGCTGAAGCCAAGGCCTTGTTTTAAGAGCTGAGCCATGAGTCATTACTGAGTCATTACTGCTGACTCAGCATTAAAGTGGCTTTTATATAGCGGGGAATCTAAAGAATGAGGAGGACGTATCGCTTGTACAGTCATGCAGACGACTCGCAGCCCCACTGTAGTTAAGGATTTCCCTGCCTGTCCAGGTGGGCACAGGAGGAGGGAGGTGCCCCGTATGAAGGGGAGGAGCCAAAGGCGATTAATGGCACAAATGAGAAGTTCCCTTCTTTTTGTACATGCTGGATGCTGTTTTCATGTGTACGCAGAGGACACAGATAGGTGTAAAAAACAGGAAAAATGCCTTAATAAACAGCTGTGGAACACTGAAGTGGTCATTTTAGTGGCATAACCACCTAGAGGAAAACAAAGCAGATGCACATCAGAAGAGCTGCTAGCACAGAGACGCTAGAGAGCATCTGTATCATTCCAATTCCCACAGCCCCACTTAGCGAAGCATTTCACTGCGTATTTGCTATATTAATGTTTTTTTCTTGATCGTGGCAGAGACCACAAGTCATTCACTGGATCCTGCCGCCGATCCTTCTGAGACAGCACTGCACTCCAGTTAAGACGTGCGCCTTTTTCGACTTGCCCTTACTTATCATAGCTACAGATAAGAAGTGCAAAAAAAGTTAGCTTTGCAAGTTTTCCTTTGTTGCTTTAAAAAAATAACTGCCATTCTATTCTGATGAAGTATAGTAATACATTGGATTTATCGCGAGATATGAACTACTGGCTACGCTTGAGTTACCGAGTCAAAATGTGTTTAACAACTGAAAGCATTGCAAACGCACGAAATCAAGAACCAAGACGTCGGCTCAGGACTGACACGGATTCCGATCGTATCGGTGTGACCACGTTCCAGTTCCGCCTCACCTCCCATCCAACATCCTCAGAGGGTTCAAGCTGACTAGTTTCAGAATGGCCCTGCCTGCTTACAGGGCTGTCCACTAGTCTGTGATCAGAAATTTCTAGAGCTGCGATGCCAAGGGTCCTATTCTCTATACAGACAATTAGATACGGAGCAGTTCGCTTTGCGCCCACAGCCTCGTCTTACCCCCGCTGGCACCGTTTCAGTGGTTATATCCAGCAGCAGCTCCAAACTGTTATTGGGTTCTACTCCCGTATCACGGTTTTTCACTATCACAACCCCAGGGTAATGTGACCATTTAAAAGAGCACAGTAAATCCATCCCAGACATCAGTGTGCAGATTCTAATATGTGTTTACTACATATCCTATTCTGACTGATGTTTTGCTGCACTCTCAAACCTCAAAGGAGGTTTTTCAATACCCTGTAAATGCCGCCTCCAACCACTTTTCTGTGTGTTTACTGGATTGCCAAATTGGTTTCAGCTCACTTGTCTTCTCATACTTGTTAGAAGTGTTTTTCTCACATTCAAAACAAAACCTTCTAGGCTGACTAGCGAGCCTAACCCCCGGTAGCCACCATTTCCAACTCGCACAAGCATTTGTTGAATAAGATTAATCTCACCTTTGCTGCAGCACAAATTCACCTTGTTTATGTGGATTTGAAGCCTTTTTAAAGTATGCGACTGTTCTGTTAAGTTGCAGACCTCGTGCTGGACTTCTTCCGTGTCTGTGGTCCTGGTTCCATCTTTAAGGATCTATTCCCACTTAGGTGTTGCTGTACTACCAAATGTGCTCTTCTAGCTTAAAGAAGAACCAACAGTCATTGCCAGGCATAACAGTTTAAGAGTTTGTTGATACTGGAGACTCCATGCTGGTTTGTTAAGTATTTAAACTATTTCTCTTTATTTGTAGTCTTGACCACGAATCAAAATATCCTGAAGATCAGCGCACACGTTCTACAAGGAAGCGTTTAAATGGAGTCTGAAAGAACGTGAGGACAAACCGGCTGCGTGATCCTTTAAAGGAACAAAAACCACCGTGTGGGAAAACCAGAGAGTCTCAGAGCATCTAAGGTGTTTCAATCTTGTAGTTACTTTCTGCTACTGAGCTCCAAAGCAGCACCGTGGCTCAGTGGGTAGCATCGGTACCTCTCAGTGATACAGGTCCAGATTTGGCTCTGAGTCTGGCTAGATGTGGAGTTCGCATGTTCTTCCCATGTTTGTGTGGACTTCCTCCCATAATCCATGCACAAAAGCAGGCAATAGTGAACCCCTACTACACCGATCCTTTCTGTGAAATCCCTGTGCACGGTCACCACGAGACGTCTTCAGCTTGCATGGCACTAGCCTTTCCCTGTTAGCCTTCTAAGAATGAGAAAAGTTCAGTCTGTTGTGTCAGTGGCCAAAGAATGCACACCCCTCTACAGGGGCTAACATGTCCTCTTTATTTCGTTCCCAGGTCAATTTCCATAGAAGGTCGGTTTAATTTTTTGTGACCACGGCAACAAAGTTCACACGGTATCCAAGAATGACGCAGATCTTATAGCGCTTTAGTATCATAGCAAGAACATCAGTCTAATTTACACCGTTCTATTGTACTAAAAGACATTCTGCAAAAAAATCTTGACAAAAACCGATTTCATCCTATTATTTTTTTATCTTACCATGAGTCTTTTCAATTTAAATGTGTCAGACTTGAGTCAAATTACCATAAATCCATAAAAAGAAATCATAATCCAGAGCTATAATTAATGAATCATGGCAGCAGTGATCATGTTATGCATTTGTTTTTATTCAGCCCAGTATAATGAAAGGATGACATGGGTGGCAATGCCCCAGCAGTCCCTTGAGTAACTGTTCCAGCTCTTGTCTCCTTGTTCTTAATGCGCAATGAATCACAGCAGCCAGAATTGTATCCTTGCTGTTTAACATTTAAAAGTTAAAGGGATGAAGCCTGTACCAAACCAGAGAGGACTCACTCAACAATAAAGAAGTAAGTCAAAATCCCTCTCAAAATGGCAGTGATCCTTCTTGCCTCCTTTCTCTTTTAATCAGCACATCCTAAAAACTAGTCAGAAAACGCTCTATTGATTTTGCATGAATGCCTGGGAAGTGTGTGTGTGTGTGTGTGTGTGTGCGCGCGCAAACACGCTCTTTTTAAAGCAAGGCCATGGGAATGTGACCTTTCATTGCAAACAAGCTCCCCGCTTCAAACACCAGTGAAATGAAGAACATTCTAGCCCTCTGGGTGCTCATCAGTCATTCCTCAGGCCGTCCTGCCCGGCATCCTGTACTCTTCTCATGCCTGAAATTCATTTAATCAAACTTCTCCTCTGTCAGCACGTCCCGCTTCAATTAAAAGCTTTTAAATCGGACGAATGAATCATATTAGGCCGTTTTTATGTTTCTAATACCCGTCTTAAATAAGCTGACACTTACAGAGGTGCAGTTCCTGTTGCCAGTTGGATTTCCCGTAATTACATGCAGATAAATTCAGAATTTACTTTTATTAAATGGTAAAAATAGGAAATCACTATGAAGAGAATACATGGCTGCCTCTCAGTTTAAGGAAGTACCCCCTCAGTTTGTAGGCATAACACTACGTAGGTCCATGTCTGATGCAAGGCCTGGTTTCCAACATTATATAACTTGACAGCAGTCAGAGGGATTCAGTGGCAATTCAGGGAGTCCCAGGGAAGTTCAAGCTACGGGTGTGTCAGTATGTGCTCCGGCCTCTTCTGGTTTACAAAGTCCCAGTGTGGTGGCATTTGAGGGGAAGATAATCTCTTGCCCAAGTGGTCTGATGCGGTCTGATGCACCTTGAAGCCTGAAGAAGAACATTGTCATGTATGGACAGAGTAACAAGCTAAAGTTACCCTTTAAGAATCTAGAGGAGGTGCTTAGGACGACACAGGTAGGGGAAGTGCTGCAATTTATGATTGAAGAGATTGCTGGGTTGTTGGCACTGAGGTGACGACTGGAAGGAAGAGGAGTGCAAAGGCTGCAGTGGGAGAGGCAGAGTGCCCGCTTCAGCACATGGTAGTGGTGGGCACAGTGGTTTCTGGAAGAGCAGGTTTGGCCCCTGTTCCATCATGGCGAGATGACAAGCACCAGGGGAAGAGGAGGTAAACTTATACGTGATGAGGTGCACACAGCAGTGGAGGGAGATCAGATGGCTAAGATGGTTGAGATGCAGCAGCAGGCAGCAAGGACTAGACGGGAAGAAGCACATGAATGCAAGATTTCCTGGTGAGAGATTTGGAGACCACAGCCACAGCATATTAAGTACTTTGTTGGAGCAGTTTGCAATGTAACACCTATTCTATCCTATCTATATATCTGAGGAAAAGTTAAGTCTCCGTTCTCCATTGCACTTATTATATTCAAATAGATCATCATTGGAACCTGTCTTCAGCAGCTGGCCATAAAATCACTAAGTGAAGGCCGCAATCACTGGGACCATGACCAGGTGCTCAAGGCAGTGGCAGAGTCTATCAGTGTGAAAGTAGCTTATAGCAAGACCTGCTGGCTGGTTAATAAGGTCATAGCATTTGTGAAGAAAGTAGAAAGAGTACAGTCAGTGCCTAGTAGTAAGTCAGAGCTTCTGAAGATGGTGAGAAACTGGCAGCTGATGGCTGGGAGGAAGCTCAGAGTCATCTTTGAGACAAGATGTTGTGTATCTGAAGTATGTTGAGTGTCACCAGCAGTCAGGAGATGAGAGCCATTAGAATTGTTGTAGAGTGGGTTTCTAGATGGCTGTGGATCAGCAAATGTGAGCTATGGGTTCAACATAGTGCTGACTGGATGCAGGCTGAAGCCTGATCAACCCTAGTCGGGTCACTTGGGTAAAGGTATCTGATGTTGAAAGACTGGAAACATCCCATAACCTCATGTAACATCACTGAAGGGTGTGAGGTCTGTGATATGAACGACTGAAGGCTATATGACAAATTGTGACTTTCCTTAACACATCAAGACATTGTTTTTTCGTAGCATGGATGAAGACACCGTCTGAACCCAAACCATACACTTCCTCCAGGAACAAAGATTAGAAACTTGGTGAAAAGGAGCCAAGAGTGTGATAGTCTTAGGAAATTCCCAGGGTCCACAAACATCCTCCACTGACTGAATAGCAATCAAACATAAAACAGACCCCCTCGATGAGTAGATGTTTGTTTTCTAAAGCTCTGCTGTGAATGACACTGTGAATGACGATACCAAAAGAGCTTTGCACTGTATCCCAGGGTGGATGGTGCAGTAACGCTTTCACTTCAGTGAACAGGAAAGTGATGTTTTTAATGTGGGACATTGTTCTCATCTTGCATTCTGCTCTTTACACCCTAAAGTGACATTTCCACATAAAACAAGAACAGAAGTTCATGTAGAAGTTCCAACCAAGACCATCATAGTCACCAGTAACTGTAATGTAATCTTGGCTAGTTGGAACACCGTCTTTCACAAATGATTTGTCACCATGATTTACGGGGACATTTATCTGTCGTGGAAACAGGTTCCCGGTTTTCTTCATCAGCTCTTTTGCCTGATTTTGTCTGAAGCACCACAACAGAGATATAGTTCTCAGGTGCGGTGAAGAAAGCCCACACTCCATCCCCTCGGGGGTCACATATGAAGTGTTTTAATACCTGAGTGTTTGCGGAAGCCCTTGTCAACATTCCCCTTGGCCCTCCACTGGGTACCGGACTGATTTATGGCTTCATTTTATCTAGTGAATGCAATTTCGAACCACTCAGGGATGTACCAAAATTGTATTCAAGGACATCCTGGCACCAGGCCCCGGGTAGTGACATTACTACAAATCTAAAGCAATTTGCACACCCTAAATCCCACCCTGCAAGCGGTGATCACTGGGAAAGGAGGATCCTTGGTTCCAAGGGTCACTCTCATACGTGACAGTTACACATCAAAAACAGCCACCGGAAGCCATGCAAAGCAGAAGAACATTTCCTACGTGTGTCTCTCGCTTGGTGTCGGAACCAATGAAGCCAATCTTTTAGAAATGTGAACAGAACCCACTTTCCCCTGGGATTTAGGAGGCCGACAGAGTTAGGAGTCTCTGACTCTCCACTTTCAGAGGTTGCTCACCTCAGAATCATAATATTGTGCACCTCGCAGAAAAACTTTTATCATTTTTTTAAAAAAGAAACATAAAACTACAGATACCTAATTTTGAACGAAAGAGCAGTTTCATCAGAATTTCAAACGAGCAAGACAAACCCGACTCTGGCAAGAGACCAGCGGAATGCTGAAAACTGTCATAAATGGCAAGAAGAGGTCAGAATTAATCATAATACATTAGTAGCTGTTCTCTCCTGTCAACAAAATGATTTTCAGCTTAATTTCTACTCGTGCTGCAGTAGTTCCTCAAGAAGCACAGAGCCGTCTGGCTTTGTCCCCATCAGACCTGATGAGGAGCGGCTTATACAGGAATGGGCGAGAAACGGAGGGACACGTGACTCCTGTTTGACGCCAGACTGCAGCTTAGTCAAGTGTTACAGCAGGTTCAGTAAATAATTCTGTTTTATATTTGCGTCTCTGTTTTTGCCAGCTACGTAGATGACGTTTTGACCTATGTGCTACATTTCAGTTTGAGAAGCGTAATGGAAATGCGGCAACTCTGGCTTCACCCGTTCGTGTTTATTTTTGCACTGCCCCAGAGCTGCACAATCTGCTGAATTCAGTTCCAGGTAAAAAGCAGGTTATCACCTTGATGATATCAGTCTTTTTTCATTCACCTTACGCCCTTTTTTTTAAGTATGCTAGTGATACTTCCATCGACAGACGGGGCCAGAATATGGAATTTATTCATTTCACGAGCTAGTGTGTGTGTTGAATATAATAGCCCTCAGAGCTGCTGCATGAATTGTTCCTACCATTATTAGCATAATCCACTGAAGGACTTGAAAAGTGTCTATGGGCAAAGAATTGTGTATGTTGTGTAATCTGCTTTCAAAGTTATCGATGTTCTGGGGCCTCTCTTTGGTGCAGATCTTCTCAAAGGGAGTTCCTGAGGCTTCCCTCGCAGATTACAACCCAATGAGGAAATTTCTTTACGGTCATGTCTGGTCGGAATATAATGCAAGGTTGTCAGGTGTAATTGTGTCTTATCGACTGTGTAGAAACCAAGGATTACAAAGCTGTAAAACAAGGAATGTTATAACATCTGATTCCAGTACCGCCTATTTGAGGAACATTTCAGATAAACTGTTAAGGAGCTTAAAGCAACCACTGGTGTAGCACCCGGTTAGTATGCAGCATAGTTGCCCCTGGAATCTCCTCACCTGCTCTCCACTGCATCACTGCAGAGTAACTGACAATACACAGTATAAAGAATGCTACAGCTTCCTTTGACTTAGCAGTGAAGAAGGTGTGTGGGGCAAAAAACAAAAGCTGAGAATGGGAAAAGTAGATCATTTAATGCTAATACTACCTTAATTCAGTTTGCATCGGTAGTGTCACCCTATTGTTCTCCTACGCTGACGTCAACACCAATGAAACCACAAAAAACACCAGTTCTCCCACAAAGCAATATTTGTTGGGTTCCAATGCCGCTGTTGTGTTTCACTCTCCAGGTTCATAAGAGAACCCTCCAGGAAGCATGACATGAGATTCTCTAAATTGATGGAATTTGCTTATTCTTTTAAAAGAGGCATAAAGAAGTTGGTGCGAGTAGAGGGTGTAACGCTCCTCCGTTTGTGTGTGAGTGACAACTCCTGCCTGTGGCTGACCTGCCCTAAAGCTCCTCGAGGATTCCACCCGAACGTGTCACGCACCATCTCCTCCTCATCCACCTGCAGTCAGGCCTTATCTGCTCCTTGTTCCAGTGTGTGGATATTGGCGATGCACTGTTCTTAAGTGGCTCCCCTGTGTCTCCAGCACACCCGGGCGAGGCAGTGAGACTTTTGTGCCCTAGATCATTACACATCTGTGTTTATTCCATAGAAGTCTGACAAACTAAGAGCAGATACTGCAGTGCATATTGCATTTATGCATTTTTTGGAGGCCGAGCGCTCAATCTTCAGCCATTGTCTTGTATGGTGGCACACAGAAGCTCGCAGTGAAAAAGCCACAACCCTTTGACTGAAAGCCTGCAGGTCTGAGTCCTAGTGGATGATATTTAGCTATTTAACTGACGCTTCTGTTCAGAGTAACTTATAATGTGAGGTGTGAAAATGAGCCAGTGAGTTACCCATTTATGCAGTTGGCTCATTTTTTACTGTGTCAGGGTACCTTGATGGTCCTGCAATAGGGGTGGCCGTTCAGACCTTCATCCAAGTTGAAGGCAGTGGATCTAATGACTCCACTGCCTGCGCTGAATGGCACTTCGCCTCAACACATACCATTTCACCATGGAAACAATTCTGAACCCATGTTTGCTTAAGGTGGGGAAAAGGGCACTGTCAAGGAAAGGCTACCTGTGAGTATGGAAACAATGGCAGCAACGGAGGCTGATGTTTATCACACTGTTGTCACATCTACCCATAAGCTGGAGGGAACAGAAGTGGCTGCGTTCTACTGGGGGCGTGAGGACGATGATGGAGGCTGTCACTGCCTCTTGGACGCGGGGTGGCAAACAACGCCTGGTTGTCTGAACTATGGTCATAGGAGATTAAGGCACATGTGACTGTCAGTCCGTCCTGCCGGTCTCCAGCACAATTTTTCACGCCTGGCAAAATCTTTCCTCCCGTCAGTGTCATGGAGCCCCAATGCAGAACCACATTCAAGCCAATTATCTGTACACGGCTTTAATTTTATGGTTGTTCAATTTGATCCATTTAAATCATTGTGGAGACACAGCAGTCGAAGTATGTAATGAAATTACTAAGAAAGTGTATCAAGGAAAACAGCTTTTTCAGTTTTCACGAAAACAAGTCTAAACTACGAACGAGGTTTCCACGGACCTTCTGCTTACCGCCATAGATGGGGAAGTGCTGCTTAAGGTTCTGCTCCCGGTCGCCACTAAGAATGCGAAGTGAACAAATTCTCATATTCAGTGAATCAAATACTGTTGTTACCAAATCATTGTGCAAAAACTCAACGAGAGGCAACGCTGCACAGCACATCACACCAACAAGACCTGTCAACATTTAATCATCTTTTAGCTGCATCTTACCACTCACCTTCATCCAACTACACCGAGGACGTTTCCACAGACCTGGACTGTACAGCCCTACAATCTTTGGCTGTTATCACATGGCAGAGTTTTAAACTATATGTCACCAACCTGGCGCTTTGTGCCAGGATGAAAATATGACCATTTCTAACTGTTATTGTCACCAGTTCATAAATCAGCAAAAAAACATTCTTACTCCAGAAACAGGGGTCTTCTGAAAGACCCACTAAAGCAGAAGGCTAAAAAAACAGCAGAATTAACAAGGTTAAGTGGACCCCCCTCCCCCCCTTAGGAGGTAAAATAAATCAATAAACAAACATGATCGCAGACCAACACAAAAAATGTTGATCGTGCATAAGGTTATCAATTCCATTTTTATTTAGTCACAGTTATTTCCATTGTTCCACGATTGATTAATTCCATTTATAATAACCTGAGGCCTCCTGTGTTCCGGCAGTGGCCATCGTTCTCCTTTAAAGGCTTTAAACTACACAGACACCTCAGTGTAAAGGTTTCTCAGGCTCAAGACTGGTTCAGCTCACAGTTCAGGATCCACTTTTCCATTTTATTTAGTTTCCATCAGCTTAATCTCACGATGGAGTCTCTGTTTTAAAATGCTAAGATTCATTTGTTGAGTCACTATAAATGAGCACATAAAGAGGCCCCTAAGTGCCAAGAGACAGAAGATGAGCAGGACCAGAGTTGTGCACTGCTGTACGAAGATGAAAACGTACCGTGGTGTCGAACCACAGCCCGTGGCACGGAGGGCCAGGTGAGCACCGCTGAGTGCTTATTGATCGGTGCCACGACATGTAACATTAACATAAAGCTTAGTGTTATTCCTCCAAACATGGAAAATAAAGTACGTCAATAGCCAGAAGATCAGGGGACTTGGAGCCTTCGATTTCCTCAGAGCTTCATTTAAACATGACCACTCCCGTTCAAAGGTTAGCATGCGTTCGCACACTCGGATACCCGTGTGAGTTGCGTGAAGGAACGCCTTTTACTTCTTCTTGATCAGTGTTCGCAAACGCAGCTCTTCTTGCCACATTTTTGCAGTAGATAACATGCATGCGGAGAAGGGAAACCCGTGGCCTTTAATGCCCTCTGAAATACGAAATATTTACGTCGCAGGATATTAATGTGACGGTAAACTGCAACTAGAGGCTTGCGGTTGTGATTCTTATGTGCGTGTATTTTTGTATGTGTTGTAAGGAGTGAAATCTCAGCACTGGTAGTTTGAAGTGAGGTCAGGCTCAGGGTCAGAGATGCCATATGAAGGCCAGAGGAAAAGACACTATAAATGTTTAGAAAACACATGCACCGTCTAAAAGGTGCGACCTGCTGCCCGGCGTCTCCCGGCACGTTCTGCGAACACCTGCTGGGTGTCCGGTGTGAGCGACGGTGGAGAAATGAGTCACGGGACGGATCTCTGTTTCCCATGCCGCTCGGAGGACAGGAGCGCTGCCATCGCAACAGAGCGGGCAGTAAATCTCTCTTACTGCTGCGCTACTGTGATTTACGCAAACCGAACATTCAGACGTCCTCACGTTTAACTAAAGCGTCCAAAACATTTTATTGATGCTCCTGATACTGTGGACTTAAAGAATAACAATGAGGATAATACAGCAGAACGTGCGGTTTTTCAGATTTCACATATTTCCATGGAAAAAATGGCTCCCGCCATGCAGCATCTTTCTGCATTAAAGCAACACCACCTCTTGCCAAGTGTCCGTGTTGAGCACGAGCATTAAGTAAATGAATAATGTACATAAGGAACCTTTTTTTTCCAGAACGATTCCTTGCAGTAGTGCAACACACATCAACATGTTTGTTAATACTGTGCATCACTGCACACATATAATGGAGAAGTGAATACAGGGCAGCAACTAATAGTGAAATAGCTCATTGCTAATGAGTTTGTTCGTGAATTGATCATATCTAGCAGATTCCGATAAGCAAGACTACATGGTGGCCCCGCCCGCATTAACGTGCGTCACGTGTTGGGCACGTGTCCTCACATGTCAAAGCAAAGCTTCTGCAGGCCGTGGTCTAAATAAGCATTTGTGTCCAAGACAGAGTGAAATATTGCAGTCAAAAGTTGGAAAAGGATGCAGGAGTGTCAGCAGAAGATAAAAGCCGTTGAGGAAGGAAAATAGCCACTGGTAACTAAAACCACTGGTGACAAAATATCTGACCCTTCGCTGATGTCTTGAGGAAACTCAAGGAGGTTCATTAGTCTTGAAGGAGACCAGTTCCCATCTTCCTTCGCCACATTTCACCCGTGGGCCATATTTTCCATTTCAGCAGCTTGTGATCATCGGGAGAAGAGCAGAGGCAACCAAGGGGACACATTTCTGATGATTTCCAGCCAAATTCTCAATAATAACTACCTATAAACAACTGCACACTGCAAAGGCTACATTTTTTCAGCATACTGCATACTTACAAGTACCTCACAGTATTCAGACATCATCGTTCCTAGGTGTATCTACCGGTGAAGCTGTCTGTTGAAACGCTTCCGTTTCAGTAAATTCCACGTTGCAGCTCATTCTGATGTCAGCGAGAAACCGACCTGAGAGTCACTGCTGTGAACCAAAACAAGCTTTCCGCGCAAATCCACAAAATCAAAGCGTCGTGTCATGCAACAAATGCGGATTCTTTAGTTGTGCCTCGTTCTGACCTTCTGCAGCTTCCATGACAGCACCTGCGTTTGCCCGGCGCAGAACTGAAAGACTCGGTTGTGCTCAAAACCACAGGCTCTCATGTTTGACTAATAAAGGGAAATCTTGCAGTATAAATAGATACAAATTATATGTAATATAAAACACTAGTAACCAAAGGACTTTTGTTAACCCTCTAACACCCACATCAGTGGGCTATATGTGCATATTCTCTTGAATCAGTTACAAATGTGAATCTGTGCATTTAACAAATCTGGCACAGACTTACTAAAAATAAAGCTTTTATCAGAGCCTAAAACATGCACCATTGTGAGCGAGACCGCCGTTCTCCCAGCCATCCAACCCCCCCAAACTCGATTATCTAGTATCTTATTTGCAGCAGAAAGAAAAAAATAAATAACTTACCTGTTTGCACAGGATTCCACCCGGATGCCATAATAAAAGGGAAGCGGAAAAGAAAGGAGAAACTGCAATTAGAAATGCCAGCCAAAGCAAACACACATAAACACTCTCACAGCATGGAATGTTTGCAGTTGGGGTGTAAAACCCCCCCACGCAGCTGAGGGTCAGAGTCACGGTGACGTTTTAAACTTGGCATCCGGTGATGTGAGTGAGTCACAGCACCTGAGTGGGTCAAAGTGACAGCTGCCGGATCGCTGCCCTGCGGGACGTCAGCAGCGTGACCGATCAGACAGCTGAAGGATGTCGTATATAAGAAGAGGGCGAAAAGCAGACGTCGAACTCTCAAACAAGACGGGGCACGCGGACGGATCACGTCAGAAAAAGCACTGAAAACGGTAAAGTCTGTGACAAACCTGCAGTTTTAGCCCTACTATTTTATTTTAATGAAATCCAAAAAAAGACTAAATAAATGAACAACACAAAAAATTAATAAAAGACAAGTAAACATGCGATAAATTTAAACTTTAAAAAATTTGTCTGGCTGGCAAGTAAGATGCATTTAGTGGTGCTAGAAAACTGGGAACACAACCTTTTATATTTCCTATAACCTCTATCTGTAGCTGCACTGTTATCCGTTCTGTTGTCTCGAGCTGCTGATCACTGAGTCACTGAGGGAGAAGAAGCCTCTGTAAGAACAAACTGAATCGAATATTTATCATAAAAACAACATTAAGTGTTATGCACGTATAGTTCACAGACAGAGAATCTATAGCTGCTGTCCACAGGATACTTGGGCAGGTGAGAAGGGGAGCTGAGGAGGCGAAAGGAGGCGAAAGGAGGCCATGTTTGCTTGCTTGCTGTGAAGAAGCTCACCACGTCTTCGTGGCCGTCTCCACGGCAGGATCGGAGCACCGCGGGGCTCGGAGGGAACAGGGAACAGTCGCTGCCACCGCAGCTCATCTACACATCTGCTGGAGCACATGAACAACGGCAGCTTCCGCTGGACCCACGTCACGTTTCTCTAGCTGAGCCGCTCAGGAGCAAATATTTTGGATAATGCTGTAGATGTGGCGGCTTTAATGGGGGTTTAATTGCAGGTGTGTAAAAGATAGCATTTCTCATTTACCATCCTCACGTTGCACATTCTATTTATTTGTGGAAAAAATGAGATGCTTAGAAAGAGCTCAAGCTTCCCTCCCGCCTTCACTTTAACTAGGGTTCTCCATAATGGAAATGGATTGCAAAAAAAAAAAAAAAACACCATTAACTATACCCTTGTAATACAAAAACAGTTATTTAACCTTTTATTATACCCTGACAACTTTAGTAAGAGCTTTGGCAAATTACAGAGAAATCCTATCTGGCATTTCTTTCCTTGCTTATGTGAAAGTTTGCTGCACAACTCAGTGTCAAACAACAATGGAAATTGATCAGAAGCATGAGAATTTCACACACTTAGCAGCACTGCGCCAGGTAAGCACATTTTATTAGAAATAACAAATCATTTCAATACTTGAAACAGATATAAATATTTATTTCAATAAACATGTGACTCCCTGCATGAAATGACACAGCGAACGAGGGCGGAAAAACACCGGTTCCTGCCACCCGTGTGACTCACATCAGATCCAGCTTCTCCACCGTCGAAGCTATAACACTAGTTTGTCCTGAGAAGAAGAATGTAACTTGGATTTTCCCGTAAACCGACGGCAACTTAAAACCTGCAAAATAATTTAAACTTAAACATCTTTCCCCCCATTGTCAGAATGAAAATGTACGCTCTGAAGTGAAAACAATTGAACTTATCTGCAATTACGGCCTTTCTCTCAAGCGTAATTAAACTGCTTGTTCAGAAAAGGAGGTTATTAAGGATAAAAATGAATCGGTAGAAAGAATCAGCTTTTCTGCATGAGTGGAATGGGAAGCAGGGCAATGAGTTGTGGACATAACATAAATCACTGCTGTTCATTGTACAACTGGGGCCTAATCATTTCTACACAGATTAAATCCCAAATACACCAGAACTCTTTGTTTCACAGAAACCATCAAATGTTCCTTATCAACTGCTAAGAGCTAAGAATGACTGCGTTCACACCTGAACGCACTGTGACGGTAAGACGGGGTACAGCTATAAAAACTGTGATGATTAAAAGGTAAATGAGACAATAGGGATAGAGCACACGACCCTCTTCTGTATTTTTTTGTATGTCAGGTAGGTAGAATCTGACGAAAATTGTTTATAATTTAAATTAGGATTAGGAATAGGTTTAGTGGTTAGTGTTAGGGTTAGGATTACGGTTAGGATTAGGATTAGGAATAGGTCTAGTGCTTAGTGTTAGGGTTAGGATTACGGTTAGGATTAGGAATAGGTCTAGTGGTTAGGGTTAGGGTTCGGATTATGGTTAGGGTTTTGTCTACTGTCAGAACAATATGTGCATATATTGGCTACGGAGTCTCCAGCAAGGGCAAGAAGTACTGGATCATTAAGAACAGGTTGGTTGTGCTCTTCAAGGCCAGTGCAGATCAAGGAGAAATGAAACCTACTTAGAGCTACTATAACTAAACTAGCTAGACTATCACGCTACTCCAGATTTACGGGCAATGTTTCCCATCACAACTCGTGACAGATTCCAACAGAAACCTGTTCGACCTCTTCAAGAGAGCAGGCTGTTGTGTCACACAATTTCATTGCAGGATGTTAACAGGCTAGAACAACCACTTCTACATATATGCAGTACTGTGCAAAAGTCTTAGGCACCTGTGGGAAAAATGCTATAAGATGAGGACGATTCCAAAAATAATGCCATGAATACTTATTATTCAATAAACCTTCTAAAAAGTGCAGTACACAAAAAAACCTCAATCAATATTTGGTGGGACCACCCTTTGCCTTTAAAGCAGCATCAGTTCTCTTATGCAAACTTGCATGCAGTTTAAGGTAGAGGTTGGTAGGTTCTTCCAAACTGGCCACAGTTCTCCTGCACACTTTGACGGTCTCTGTATGTCCTCCCAGACTGACTTGATCATGTTGAGACCAGGGCTCTGTGGGGACCAGACCATCTGTTGCAGGGTTCCTTCTTTTTGCTCAGTATAGTTGTGTATGACTGAGACTGGGTGTTTGAGCTCATTCTCAGGCTGCACAATGAATTTNGTTCCTTCTTTTTGCTCAGTATAGTTGTGTATGACTGAGACTGGGTGTTTGAGCTCATTCTCAGGCTGCACAATGAATTTGGGATCAACCAGAAACCCCCCTGATGGTAGATAAGAATCTACCTGCACTTCTCAACACACATTCCAGTTGCATGCCTAAGACTTTTGCACAGTACTGTATGTATAAATACACACACACACACACACATATATACAGTCGTAAAAGAATCTTCAAACTGAAATTCTGGGAATTTCTGCCTCTCTGCCCAGGTAGACCAGAGCTGGCAAAGTTGCAAATCCTTGAGTAGGAGTAGATCTCTCCTTGTACTTCAGAGTGTCACTCATGTTATCAAAAGACAGTGAGGTCACCACTGCCCTTGGTCAAAATTGCCCCCCACATCTGCTGCAAATCAGATACCTTTCATTCCCCCAGTTGTTCCTTACATCACTATGCACTCAGTCTCCCTCCATGCTAATATATATCCCTTATCTGAGAACCATTAGCATTTCCAGCTACGCCTAAGTGTCTCGTGCAGAAAATGACCCCATCTGTCGTTCTGCTTTCACCCTCTTCTCCCGTGTTGTAACTTTAGCCTTCGGGGCAAAGTGCTGGAAATCAATTGCAATCTGTATTGGTATGTATAGTAAGTGATAGACTGTGCACACAAAGCCTGATATGAACCACTTCTGTGACATGTAAAATAACACCAAAGCAATAGTTTGCCATTGACAGAATCAATACAGTTAATTAAAAGATTTAGGAACATCAGATGTAATTTGATCCTACAAGAGTATAACACACAAAGCACACTTACAATACAATAAACCCAGCAAAAGAAATAATCACCGTCTGGAGGACAGTTTAACATCTTGTAAACGTCAAGCTTATTTGACACCAAACCCTGATGTATCCCATAGGAAATTTTATTGCTGCACCACTGAAGTGCTTTTTTTATTATTTTTATTTCTGGTAGTAGAATGCGGTATCACCACGTCAATTATAAAGCTCTTCCGGCACTTTAGGTCCGAGCTCAAATAACTTGGCGACATACAAGAAGCGCGAGATCGTATAAGTGAACAGTAATCGATACCCTAAAAGGGTTTGGCTCCAACTTCTGAATGTGGTATTGAAATTTTGTTGTGTTTCCACGAATGGATACTTGAATGGCACATGTCTCAATCCAAGGCAGTATTTGTTTCTTTGTGAAAAATTAATTTCTTCATATTTATATAGGAGGGTATTTACTAAAACCGCAGGTGAGGTTTAGTACCTGTCCCCTCTGAGGGAGCTGGTGCAGAACAGAGGAAAGAGGATCGTGAATCACTGCTGTCATTATTTTTGTAAAGTTCGCAGTAGCGGCAGTCTGACATAACGCCTTTAAGGCGACAAACCGTATTATTTGGATCCAAAAATGTGACAAAAATGTTGCGGAGTGTCAGCTTGAACTTTAGAGAATCTTCAGCAGTACATTTACCAATGCAGGGTCCTCACAACTAATTTCACAGTCTGGGAACACAAAGGTAACAGATATTTATAAGAAAAGAACTATTAGCAGTGGTTTTAATCTAAGTGTCATACTTAAGAATATGTCCTTCATAAGAAATCATGAGCAAACGTTTAATGACTGTTTACACCTGTTCTCAATGAGTTTTCAGAAGGTATTATCTGTATCTCTGTTTGACCCACTGATCACATAATTCTCATCTGCATTCATATTATTTATTGTTATGTTAATGTTACCTCCTTGGGATCAGTGGTGCAACCCTCATTGCCTTCATACCGTTCTTCTCTGACACAGATGTGGTCAAAAGGAGGACGAGGATAAGCTGAAAAATGGATGGCATTTGAGGTAAATAATATTAAGTCGCCATTTTCAAGGGGCTTGATTTAGATAAACTTGGCTCTCTTTCCAAATGTCTTTGAGTCGCAGCCGGAACACAGAATTTGTTTTGCAATTTCATTTGTGCGTCAGATGGAATCTGCTGGGATTTGGAGAGAAAGTGACCACCCCTCTCTCGCGGCTGGAGGAAATTCAGGGGCCGTTGGATGCAGGGTGCTGTGCTGGCGAGAAGTAGCAGGCAGCCCTGGGGACTGGCGGTGAGACAGGGAGGTACTGGCAACACAAAACCCATCACGTTCAACTGTAATGAGGCGATGCCCTCTGCTCGGCAGGCCTACGGCCCGGAACCCGGGCACTTACTGAGAACAAGAGTCCGTGCAGCAGGCAGCTTGACTAGCTGGTTACGCTCAGAATATGAGCACCACAAACAAGGTTTTTGGCCCCTCACTACTGTTTATCTTTAATTCAGTAAGTCCAGCTAGAAACCCACATTGGTGCACAAAAGCTAATCACCATTAAACTCCTTACTCTTATACCGCTGTAGAAGGCACGATAAATAAAGTGCCAGGGTGCTTGTTTCTGGGGTCTTTGGCCTTAACTGCAGTCCTCTGGTTTTCCAGCTCATAAAGGTTATTTACAACAAAACCCACTTGCACCTTATCCCACAGGTTAGGGATTATTCAATTACAGAGCAGCTAAATACAGTATTTCAGCAGACATTAATCAGACAGAACAATCTCATTCCTTATCCACCTAAATTCATACCATTTACAGATGGACACCCAGAGAACATGTGGTGACTGCAAGTGCACACAGCAAATAAAAAATTCCACTTAATCTCATCATAGGGCCTTCAATCCCTATCATTTCCTCAAAAGCAAAATGTTTTCTTTATTGATGAGATTCATTTACTTGCACTGTGCCAAATAAAGTCACGAGCTCAACAGAGAGACTCGTTGAGATGTTTGGGAAAACAGCTCGGCACATGTATTCATTCACTTTTTGTGCCACAGCCGGTATGAGATCAGTGCTGGAAAACCCGGAATATTAAGAGTGAACGCAGCTGTTGGACAGAGTAAACTGGATAGAGGACAACACACCCTTCACCGCTGGTCCAACTATCCGAAGGCACAGCACTGGTGTCACTTCTTCTTCAGCTGAAGGGTGGCGTAAAAGTGACTGTGATTTATCATAATTTACAGGTTCACACAGATTTACACACAATTCGTGTCTGAAAACACCACACGTATGGAAATTGCATTGACCCTGTATCCGAACGTTCGTTGTAATGGCTCTTGAAAATTAATACCTATATAGTGGTATCTCAATGGCTACTTTTGCTATCGTTGATTTTCATCCACACAGCACAAACACACGGGGGACGGCGACGCTTTAATTATGAGATTAAAATGGAGACACGGCACAAACGCGCAGAAACAAAGCAAACATGAGACACAAAACTGTAAAGATATTTGCAAAGTGTGTCGCTTGAATACCGAATGGTAGTAAGTCCCAAGGCAGAGTGGAGCAGGAACAAAGCAGGCGAAACACAGAAACTTTGAATGTCTTGACTTCTTGTGAGCAAATTCCTGTCGCTGAGTTACGGCTCCGTGTTTTAGCGGGACATTGATGAAACCGTAAGCTGATATTGAAAGATTAGCTGCATTACAGTGAAACTGCATATACTGGGGTTTACCTGTATTTAACCTTGTGTGTCAGTGGATATTTTTCCTTCCATGTTTGTTTAGCAAAAATTTTTAACCACAGGAACTTATACTACCAGGCCGACTAATACGGGTGGGTGATTCAAGGTAAGTACCTTACTTAGGGGTGTTCAAACAGCTTAGAGCAAGTCTAGAAACTGTAACATGCCAGTAATAAGACCATGTAATGAACTGCTATGTTTCCAGATAAAAAAAGCAATTTTTACTACAGAAATTCAGTTCCTTTATGAAGGGTGCAGGAGCAGTGTGGGGATACAAGCTTTTTGTCATTTAACCACTTTGCTACAGAACCCCTGGTTGAACAGGAATCTATCCATCAAACCGAGAGGACAAAACCTGTGGCTGTAACTGAACTTCACTGCTGTCAGCTTTTGCTAAGAACAAAATCATGAAAATAAAGTGCACCTGACATCCAAATCTGTACTGTTTTTTAGTTCTGAAATATTCTTTCACAAATGTCTTCTTCCACATCTTCTTATTCAGTCCACCAGAACAGATCTGTTTATGAAGTGTTGGTGTTTATTCGACCTCTGAGTCCACATTAATTTTAAAACTCTGTGTCTGTAGCACCTCAAGAGACGGAGAAAGTAGGAGGCAAAAGGTCTAAATTTTAAATGGCGCTTCTTACAAAATTTGACAAAATGTTTTAACACAAATATGAATCATTTAGAACGATATTCCTAGATCAGCCTAGTTGTTTAATCGGTTATTACAGTTCAATAAGATACATATATATATAAACAAAAGAAACAGATGTACTAATAAAACAGAAAGTAGGCACACAGTTTTCTCCAGCTCTCA
>UFQX01000818.1:0-16650 GCA_900497675.1 Arapaima gigas
TGTGTGTGTGTGTGTAGTAGATATGTAGGTAGTTTCCTGATGTGGATCCTGTCTCCCCAAGACTGTTCTGGTCCCACTCAAAGGGACACGACTTTGGATGAGTGGAAAACTGTGTTTGGTGGGTAAAACGCTGCAATTCGTCCCTCCTTGGAAGGGAGTAAAGGGGTCAACCCTGGAGCTGACCGGCCACTGAAATCCAAAGAATCCCGCCGGTTTCGAGACAGTTTTACTGGTTCACCTCGACTGAGAGCCGCCAGCATTCAGCGAAATCCACAAGACCCCTCATGGCCCCTGGTAACACGGACGATCAATTTTTAAGGATGAAAAGGTAACTAATGGCAACGTCGCCAAGCATTACTGCTGGACTTACTGGGGGGCCGACTTAGGTTCGGGTCCCGGGTGGAGGGTTTATTACAGTATATTACAGAGCTAGCGGAGGGACAGCGAAATGTCGCCCCTCTCGACCCCACGCGGAGCGACCCGCACCCCCGCTTTACTCCACCTTTTGCTCCGTGCTTGAAGGTGAGCGCCAGCTTTCTCCTCTGGAACTCCTGCAGCTTGATCACATCTTCCGACAGGAGATGCCGCCTGGCTGCATTGGTCACCCGGTGTATGGAGATCAGCGACAGGGGAAACGAACAGAAAAGTAGAAAAACACAGTAAACATGGAGTCCACGTTCACCGTCCGATCGGCTGCTGTCCGCAGTCGTTTCACGTCACGTCACGTCACTCTCTAGACAGGTTCCCAGCTAGATTCCATAATTTAACCCAGCAGTTAAATCATTCGAAGGGAACGGGAGGCAGAGGAGGCCGGTTGTGGGGTAGATGTTGTGTTTTTGCAGCTGAAGACAGGAGCGCACGTGTGGGGGAAATGGTAAACAACCCGAGACCAGCAAACGGCGTCTGCATCAGAATCTGGGAATTACAGCTGGCGGCAACGACGGAGAGCAAAGCTGTGTTACATCGAATAAAGCACTGACCTCCCAGTCGAGTTGACCAGCTGCTGGGTTCTCCGACACCGCATTTCACCCCTTTTAACTTCACGTGGAGCAGAAAGAGCCTCACGCAGGACCCGGCCGCTGTGACCGCCATGCTGTCCGCGGACTCTACCACGCCGGAACGCAGGGCTAAATCGACGGGATGGACTTCAACGCAAACGTTTTAAAAGCGAAAACTGTTGTATAGACTTGATATGAATGCGAATCACGTTCATTTCCCCCTTTTAAAATATTTGTTTTCACATAAAAACTGGCAGTGCAACGTATATGTGCCGTTGCAAAGCCGCCCTCCCCCTCGCAACCGGTGCATTTGGTGCGTCCCAACATGTCCGCTTCCATATGAATGATAAACTCTGTTTGGAAAAGCATCCCTTCGACATTTAAACGCCACACAAGCCTCTCCACGTTTTTAAAAGTTCTCCAAGCAGTTACGACTGAATCTTTTCCACTAGTATTTAAAAGTCCTCCCCTCTCCTATGCCATCTAATTCTAATTTCATTAGGATGTCACGTTTTCCCCAAATTTATAGAAATGCCTATCCGTATATCATATTTTCAATTTTATTTCAAATAGCAACCTCTGCTAAATGACTAAAATTGGACTTTTTTGGGCGCGAGTTTCGATCGTGTCATTTATAGGACGGATCGTCGTTTCACCAGAAATTGTCCGCTTCGGCCGCGAGGCGTCAGTGCAGACTGTGCTGTTCCGAGGGATGACCACCAGGGGGCGGCACGACTTTTGCCTTCAAATAGGCCTCAAAGGGTATTTGAATGAATGAATGAATGAATGAATGAATGAAAGTGTCAATCACAGCAGCATGGAATAAAAAAAATTCATAGAGACATATGAAATATATACATAGAGACACAGCGATCAGACATAGAAAAACAATGACTATTTTGAACATTTATACCCAAGACCGGGCAGTCGGAAGTGAGGTGGTGCGACAGTATAAATGAAGGTCAGAATCCCTCTGTTAAGGGGTCATTAATAGGGTCCCACCCTGGTGCCACGAGGACGGTGTACAGCCTGAAGGCGGCTGTAGGAAAGACCCCCTGCAGCACTCCTCGGAACGCCACACGCCTGTTGCTGAAGGTGCTGATGTGTTTGCCCCACTCTGACAATTCCGCCTCTGCGTGGTTTAGAAAAGACTTTAGCGAAAGGTTTTATTTGTGTTTTCTTTCCTAAGGGAAAAAGTTGTTTCGATCTTAAGGTGCTGGTCTGGGCACTGTTTTTATTCTCTGTGTAAAGAAACGGTGGCAACAGCGAGTAAAGCACTGATCCGAGTTAAACCCGGTTTAATAATCGAACTGACTGTAAAATTGTTTACAATCTCTTGTATACTAAATTATATGGAAAAACAAGTACTGAAGTATGGCTTATAGGTATAGCAAGATCTTTTAGTTGTTTTTCCTTTCATTATTTCTAGTAAGGGATTTTTATATCTCTGTATTCTGGCTGGTGGATACATTTGTCCATATAGGCCAGTGAGAGACCTTCCTCACAAAAACATGTCAGAATTATCATCTGCTGCTCAGGAAGACCTGGTAAGGAGCAGATGTTTGAAAGTTGTTGAACGGACGTAGCCAAAGATTTCGTACATTAATTCTCCGTGGTGCAGAAATTTGATGTGGTCCGCCGTTCAGGGCAGCTTCCCAAAGGTACAGCAAAGTTTTCCAAAAACCAACATTATTTGTGGAATTCACTCATTTGCATATTCATTTGGTTTATTATGGTAAACAAGCATTTCCCGAGCTCAGCCAGGGCGGCACAGTTCTTCTAAAGCAAAGGTATCCGAACGATAAGGGGCTTCCGACGCGGCTCAGCAGCGTCGTTGTTCAGTTCACCGGGGGCCGACAGCCTTTTCACAACCGATGTTATCTTATCAGGTCTTTTTTTTAAGCTCCTGCCTGGAACTTCTGACTCAGGCTTCCTGGGTCTTCTCTTTCTGAGAAATGCAGCCATTCATTTTCATTGTGTTAAAGAGAGAGAAAACATTGTTTGCACTTTATGGCAACGTTTCGACTGGCAAAAATGACTTGTGAAACATGTTGATACTTATTAGGCAATGAAGCACAGCTGCTTTCTGGAATAACACTACGGACCGCTCGTATGTGGAAAAATCCGAATATACGCTAGCCGGTTTGAAGGTGTCGCCGAACAAATGTTGACGTGAGGGAATTTAACGGAGGGCGGCCGTCGCTCACGCCTTTTGCAACAAAAGCCCAGTGAGTCAAAATTAAATCACAGTTTTGTGGCTCACGAATTGCTGCTTCTAAAATAAGGGGCACATCTGGAAAAATACCAGCATCGTAAAGCATCGTATCATGTGTGCGCTGCAGTTGTGTTGTTAAAAAACCCGTTGTGGTCCTTCAGGTCCTATGGTTTTAAGATCGCGAGTTGACACAGGATAAAAGGACAGCTGTGAAATAAATATGTAGCCTGGCGGCACCAGTACCGAGCAGCGTCGTACTCGCACGACGTCGGCACAAGATCTCACTGAACTTGTTTCGATTTGTTTGTGTCGCTATAGCTTTGATCAGACTTAATTGCCCTCCGGATCCCCCCGTGGAAAGGACAGAACTTTCTAGACTTACCCTGCAAACAGTCATTGCGCCGTTAATCTCCTTTGTCCTTCGAGCATCTTTGGTTGCTGCCGATATTGAAAGCAGGGTCTCAGAGTCGAATAAATTTGCCAGCATGAACATATTTGTCTGAACGCCCTGGAGAATATTGTGTGGAAATAAATACTTTTGAGGCACAGATGAAAACAAGTCAAATTCAAGTTTGTCTCTGGAAATAATACAATTTCAACTCTCCTAATTCCCAAAGTGTCCAGAGATTTTCCCCCCCCACTTTTTATTAACAGCCACGTAACCAGTGTTATGCAAGCGTGAATAAATGCTGACATACGTGGTTTTGGCAAATTGGTGCCATTTAAAACCGGAGAAGTTTCTCTACTCCAAAACCAGTTCTGTACTAAGACAAGGAAACGAAACGTTAAGCCATGAAACATTTTTATTGACTCTGTTCCCCTGCTTGCTCTGCATAAATTTGCTCTAAACCGGCCACTTTTGTTTAATACACGGTTCCTGTTTTACATGCCAGATGAAAGGCGCATAAATTATACCTTAAGGCCCTGGAGCCCCATTTTGCGGTTCCTATCTGCAAAGGTTTTGTATGCAGCAAAAGCAAAAATGTTTAGTGAGCCCAGCGGTACAGACAGCGAAATGAAATCTGTACGGCGACATGCGAAAGGAGATGGGGAAAAATAAGGGGGTCGCTTTTCACGGCGCAATGTGACCAAAACTCCCCGCGTGTCACTGACCTGCCGTCAACGGGCTCTCTGGCGACAGGACGTCCAGAAACGCACGGATCTGACTTACTGCCATGCTGACGCTGCAAATAAAGAGAGACAGACAGACAGACAGGCAGAGAAAGGGAGAGATAGAGAGAGACGGAGAGAGAGACAGAGAAAGAGAGAGAAACAGACAGATAGAGAAAGAGAGAGAGACAGACAGATAGAAAAAGGGAAAGATAGAGAGAGGGATAGAGAGACAGACAGGTAGAGAAAGAGAGAGAGAGCAGAGTCCTTTTTTATACAGGGGTTGTAAAGTGAAATAATGCACGAATGTCTCCAAATAACATTCAGCATCACAGATAAAACCAACACTAACTGAACCCTTCTGAACTAGTCTGGCACCTCGGCCTACCAGCTCTTACTCCTGCGTGGACACACTCGACACGGAGGACTTCAGGCTGCGTGTCAGCGCCGAAAAAACCCCAGAAGACATCAGACGGGGCGTGTCGAGCCCCCCAAGCAGAGGGTGGGCGCTTTCTTTTTCATTTTGTTTCTTCCTCGAGCAGTAAGAGCATCTAAGGCTGTCGAGGTGACGCCCGGCACGGCGCTGATTAATAACAGAGACTGCGGGGGGCTAGGGGGCTGCTGAGGCATGCTGGGACTGCCGCTCTCAGGCTGTCACCTGCTGGGCCTCTAAAGGGCGCTGCAGACGTGCCTCCAAAGCAAAGGGCTACACATCTTATGTATAAACACTGGAAAAAAGCATCTTCACACACATGACTTTTACAGATTTGACCCAATTTTTTTGACAAAAGCAGCGTTATTGATGATCTTACTGCTCCGAATGACAAAAATCTGCTTGTGGCTGTTTGTCTCCAATCGGTTGTGAATAAGGAGAATTTCCTCAGGCCAAACGTGGCAAACGTTCACACTGCAGGGACAATATTTGGGTTGTTTTTCACGTTAATGAGCAAACAGCCGCATGACGTGGGACGTGTTTGAGGCCCGATTGTCAGAAGCTTCTAAGCACCTCGGCTGGTTGGAGCTTTTAGCGCCTTGGAAAGAACGGATGGAAGGAGCTTATGGAAGCAAGGTGGCGAGGTGTGAGGACCTGATGGAGCGCCGGCGCTCGGAAGGCTGGAGGGAAAGGTGTGTGGGCCATTGAAGGGGTCTGATCAACCCCAGTTACGCCGCCTGGGCGAAGGTGTCTGAAGACGAAAGGCGTCTGGTGATCTCAAATAGTACAGCCGATGATGTATTCCGGCGCATCGAAGACGTGTGATGAAAAACATCACGTCGATGAACCCACGTCTGCTTAAAGAAGGAAACATCACCGCACCTGCCGGGTTCCCGCCATAATTCAGAGGTGGATCCCAGAGGCTCATTGGATTCTCCTTTCCTGATTCTGCTCTCTTTGCAGAAGAAAATGGAAGGAAACACCAGACAGCACAGGAACGCTAGGAAGGTACAGTAAGGAGACACATGTCCACTTGCAGCCATGTTGGGAATTTTGCCATCGCAGAAGCACCAGGTCTGTGAGTAACTTTTCGCTTTTGTGTCTGGATTTTTTTTGTACCGCCTGCTTCTGCTTCACACGTTCGCCGCTCCTTTCCCGGAAGCCGCCGCTGGCTTTCGTCCTGCGGGGAACAGACTCGGAAAATGAGGACGACGCGCGGCGAATGTTAATGAGGGTCCCGGGACGGTGTTAACATCCCGGCACTTGCCGCATGTCCTGCTAGCTATTATTTTTCTCTATTTATCCATTTCTTTTGTCGGGTGGCTTAGGTGGCCGGTTCAGTTCAGTTTGTTTTCCAGTGAGAATCACTGACCGCCGTCCACCGTCCTCTGTGATAAGACGACCTGTTTGCGTTACGTCGTTGTTACATCTAATGGTGGGAGTCATTCCAGGGTCGGTATTTCCAGAAGGGCAAGCAACAGCCGTCGGCTCAGCATCTGGCACACATCTGGTCAGTGATATCAAACCGCCCTGTGTGGATTTTTGAAGCAATTTGTCATTCGATCTGTGCTTAGAACTTCGAACATCATCGCGCAAACTTCTGCAAACGTTCCCCGGGCGAGGAGGACCTGACTTTCGTCTCCGAAAGTCCAACTCACGGATCACAGAGCGGGGGGGGTCAAAACGAAGGGGGATTCGATGCGAGAAGCAGTCCACGCGAAGCTGGATGATACCGTGGTTGGGGGTTACGCTGCCTGTGGAACCGGTTTTCCACACCTGCTGCGCGGTGTAGAAGGAGTTAACAAGGTTTGCAAGCCACTCCCTGCAAGTAGGTCTGAAGCTCAGAGCTGGGTTGCGATGGCCTTCCTTTCCGCCTTATCTCCCCCGCTCACACACATTAGCCTCTGAGCGGGTTCCTCTCAAGAACAAATATGGGGCACATCACAAACTCCCGGATCAATATCTCGTCATACTTTGTCCACTGATGTTCGCCTTTAAACGCTCAGCACGTCGCTCTGCTTTTTTTTTTATTCCTATAACCGATATTACCAGCTTTCTCCTTTTTGTCGACTGCAGTGATTTAAACCCCCCCAGTTGCAACCGGGCAGTTTGTCAGTTTTGCTTTTTCTCTGCCGTGGAATATTTTTTATTGTGGTAGACGGACCGGAGCTCTCCGGGGTCCCAGACAAAGGCTGATTTGAATCCGATTCCCTTGTGGAGAAGAGTGGGAGGAAGACGGGGAGCCCACGGTAGGGAGTGTCTGTGGAGCACACAGGCGCCGATCTCCTCTGAGATGCCGTATTGGCAGGGGAGCCAGCAGACCCTCTCCTCGTAATGACACAGCTGTTCGCACCCGGGCTAAATGGACGCCCGACATGCAGAACGTGGCGGCAGGATGGGGGGTCTGAAGGGACTGCAGCAGGAGTGTCTTGGCAACCGGCGAGGATGTCTGTGCCAGTCCTCATAACCGCTGCTCGGATCAGCAGTTTTCTGGAAGGCCTTAGCAGACTGGCGTCCAGGTTCACTTTCGCTACCTTCTCAGAAAGGAGTAACACTTGTATCAGTGCAGTCGTGTTGAAAAATAAGGGTTCGAATGGGTGCTAATACATTCCATACGTCACGTTACAGAAGATGAGGGGCACAGTGGCGCAGCAGGTGGAGCTGCTGCCTCCCGGCACCTGGGTTTCAATCCAGCTCGGTCTTTGTGGAGTTTGCAAGTTCTCCCCCTGCCTGCGTGGGTTTTGTCTGGCTGCTCTGGTTTCTTCCCACAGTCAGGTTAACTGGCCAGCAGTGTGTGTGTGTGTGTGTGTGTGTGTGTGTGTGTGTGAGAGACCACCCTGCGATGCTGGGATAGGACACACCTGACATATAATGAACAGGTGAACAATTAGTTTAGTTTTCAAAACAAACGTCAGTTTTGAAACCTCGTAAAACGAAATAAGGGCAAAGTCACACTGCAGACTGACCCAGCAGTGGAGACTAAAAGAAACATGCAGGTTATGATTTATGGAAACATCTATATGAGAGCACGAAGGGATTATTTATTAGGACGGCGCTGGAGCCGTGGTGTGAGAGTGCATGCGAGGTCTCAGTTCCAGGACCACATTGACTGAAAAAGCCCGCGAGGGTTAGACAAGGACATTTATTTTTGGGCTTTTCAATTTGATTGTTGGCCACACTCCTGCTGGTGTCTGGTAGTTCACGCACGAGGCAGCCGCCGTCCACCGACCACAGATTTATTCGGTAAGAGGCCGTTGGAGGTCAAACATAGTTTCTTATTACTCTCCAACAGCGTGAACCGGTGTAGGTCTTGTGACGGGTGGTCAGCAGCTCCGCCTGCGTCAGGCCGGTCGTCTCTCTCTCCGCCGCTCCGGCGGCAAATTATGGCGACGATAAATCTGAGAGCAGCGCTATCCTGGGAGCGCCGTCACCAGACAGATGGGGAAGTCTTACCCTCACGTTGCCATAGAGACAGCAGCTCACCCCATCGGTCCGCTTCCCCGTTTGGCCAATCAGAGGCCGGAGATTTTAAAACATCAAACCTTGGACGAGACGCGAGGTCTGCGGAGTGGACAGGATGAAAGTGACTTGGTCGCACCTTGACGCTGCTTCTAAACCATCTTCTCAAATGAAGGCGGAGTAGCCGGGACGCGGAACCCGCGAAGCTCACGGTTCTTCCTGATCCACGTTTAATGGTCATTAATGAAATATACATACAAATCTATGCGAATCGCTATTTATCATCTTAGTTACATCTTTGTTGGGCCATCGATTCATCTGGAAAAAGGGGGGGGGGGGTGAACAGTAAGTTAAAACTGTTAAGGATCTCTGTTTATTGTTTGCATTCATTACACGATAACAGATGGAAGAAACATAGATATTCTCAATTTTTTTTTACTTTTCACTTTCACACAGTACGGTATTTCGCTAAAATGTGCCTAAAAAAATGGAAGCGCCGCCGGACGATATACCGTACATACAGGGGTGTGAAAACCGGTCAGTTACTTTTTTACCGCAGAGTATGGAAAATATATGACAACAACGGTATCGTTCACGGTATCTCTGAAAAACAAAAAAAAACATTTCTGTGTTTTGTAGCCTGACACATGGCCTGAGCTTCCTGGAACGAATAACTATCACTGGAACACTGGTTCGACAGTTATTTACCGAACGTTGATCGATGGACTGATGTACATTTGAATACTTTATTACCTTCACCGCTTTGTCCTGCTCAGGGCTGTGGTGGTTCAGAGCCTATCCAGGAATCGCTTAGTGCCGGGCCACGAAACTACACACACAGCCACACACACGCACAACAGGCAACTTACAGCGAGCAACCTGAAAGGCGTGACTTTGAATTGTGGGAGGAAACAGGAGCACCGGGAGGAAATCCACACAAACATGGGGAGAACATGCGAACCACACAGACTGAGCTGCATTCAAACCTACACCTGAACAGCCCAGGTGCTGTGAGGAAACCACGTCTGATAATGTACGAACGATGACGCACACACACACACACACACACACACACACACACACACACACACACACACACACACACAAATTGCAAATGTTTTACTGGAACAAAACTTCTGAACACAATTTCTCAGTAAGCTGGATCAACAGAAAGTTCATCGTCTCACAGGTTTCCTTGCCCTCTGAGTCTAAAGTTGAAGTGAAACATCACGATGGAAGATATTTCCTTCTAGGCTGAGATGCTGACGAAACTTCTGCGTGTTTTTTGGACAGGATTTTTATCAGCTCGTCTCCTGGATCTAATCTGAAGGCAGATTTAACCCTCCTGTTACATCCAAGTTCTAGAAAAAGATCTACGTCTGAAGCCACGGAAGCTGCAATATTGACAACTCGGTCTTTTCTCACTGCAGTTGCAATAAACAAAATAAACCGAAAAAAAACACCCAGAATCCTTCATCACTGTGGTCTCTGTCCCCCCACCTCAGCCGGGTGAAATCCATCCCGGCGCCGTAGGCCGAGCATCGGTATATCAGCAGTCTTAGTAAACAGCCAAATGTTTGGAATACAAAAGTGTTTCCCTGATCTTATGACTGACTCTTGTTCTGAAAAGCATGTGCCAGATATCAGCTTTTATACTACTTTTACAATCGATTATTTTTATGAATCTCACTGCCTAGAAGAGAAATTTGCATTGTCCTGCTCCTGGGCAGGAGTTCTCTAGGAAATCAGCCTGGAAAGGTGGGAGGTCTGTGCTAATAATAATAATAATAATAATAATAATAATAATAACAATAAAAGTCTCGAATAATGATGTCGTGATTAACTGGCGTAGTTAAACTTATCCCACGTCTGTAAAGGTGTCCCGGAGGCCTGCAGTCTGTGGCACCATTTTAAATGAAATTTAAATGGAGTGTCAAACATTATACATTAATGCGTTACTATATTTTTAAATATGTTTAAATTTTTAAATGTTGTAATGCAAGGCAGGAATATATATATATATATATGTATATATTTATTTTTGCAGCACAGTCTTTCGGAGCACGACCGAAGGGAAACTGAAGCGTAACCTTCACGAGGCCTCCTGATGGAGGCACGTGGGGACAGGCGTGGCCTTCGGCCGGTTTTCTGCAGCGTCTCGGAGCGAGGAAACAAGGTCGCTTTGGACAGAAGAGCAGAGCGAGCGAGCAGGGCTGGCGCTGGCCTCAGCTCCCCTCGGTGAAGGCCCCTGCGGTCGGGTTCACCCGGGCCCAGCTCTGAGGTCAGCGGTTCAGCCGCGTCCTCTCATCACTGTAATGTAATTTAAAGGGAATCTATAACGGAGGGGGTCCGCAGGACCATTCGGCCGTGGCTCCGGCTTCGTATCTGAGAGAGGATGTCTGAAGGAAACCAGCCTCTATTTATTCGTGCGGTCGTGTCATTCGGGAAGATTATCTATTGACCGACGGGTTAATCGGAACGGCATCGCAGGGGAGCGTCGACCGGGCCGTCGATATTTCGTGCCGCCGAGGGATCGGTGAATGAAGGGCCTTTGCTGGACCGCACCGCCGAAATATTTCCATTCTGCGTGTTGGATTTTGATTTGAGCTCCAGGTTGTTGCTTATATTTCACTATATATGTTGGCCGAGCTGAATATTGATGCATTTGCGCCTCAGCCGCGTGAACACAGCCTTTCGGCGCTCGTGTTTAACAGCGCCGGGCGACAATATCGACCGGGCGGGGATCTGCTCAGGCCTCCTGAAACGCCGCCAAGGTTTCCGCCGGCAGAGTTTCCCGCTTTAATTTGTCCGACCGGATCCGGGCGACACCGGAAAGTGCCGGAGGTCCCCCTTCGTCATTGTTTCGCGTCCTTGTGACCGCGACACGTTTTGTCGCCTGGTTCGTTGGCTGCTGGGTTTTCAGGCCCCCTGTTTTCAACAGCATACATGCGAGGGAGGGGTCAACACAACTTCCAGCATAAAAAAATACAAAAATCGCACAAGAAACGGCGCAACAAAAAAATTTGTTTCCGATAAATGCAACTAAGAGCAACGCGTGTGTGTTTTATATCCCTGCGCGTGTACGTATGGAAGTAATTGTATGGTTTTCAAAATTAAACAAATAAGTGATGGTACAGTATGGATATTTTCTGTTTTCTTCTGGACAGTATCTATCCTGCTTAAAAGAAACTTAGGAGCTCTTAAGAGAGAAGCTGCTGCGGATATTTCCGTGTATCGAAACGCAAGGCTGATCCACGTGTGGAAGCGACGTCCCTCCTTCCGACGTCCGTCCTGAGACGATGCGCAAAATTCTTCATCCGCGTCTGTCGTTTCAAACGTTCGCTGACAAAGCGTCCGCTGTGATCTGCGAAAGGCTTGGCTGCTCCCTGGGGTCGAAAAGCGCCGCCGCCGCCTGAGAGCTTCGTCTCGTAAATAACGTAGCTCCACAACACACTGCAACAATACGTTATTCTTTTGCTACAACATATTTACAGGATGCTGCGCAGTTACATGAACATTTGTGCTTCTGCATTTTTACCGTGATGTCCTGCTCCTCCACCCCATTGTTTAACACGGAGCTCATCTGGCACAAGTTTTACAATCGTTTCTTTCTACAGCTGGGAAGCCTGGAGAAGATTTCAGACAAAAGGCCCCGAAGCTACCGAGCTATCTGAGGAAGGGAAGGAGGAACATCTGGCCACGACAAAGCTCCTGCAGATGTCTGCAGCTGCAGCTTGGGAAGTGGGTGCAGGCGGGGAATTAGGGGTGTCTATCTAAAGCCATTTTCTCAGTTGGTTTAGTGGCGCCGCCTGGTACGAAGACGGCGTCGTGTAAATGAAGTCAAGTCAGGAAGAGTAAACATTAAGGATCATTCCTTGCTGCTTCTCCATCGGCCCCAGACCAGTGACCCAACGCCAGGGCCGCTTGCGCTGCATCTCCGACCGATTCCACGCTCCGCCTTAGACGGTTCTAATCTGTGGTTCCACGGTCCTCCGCAGAACTCATCCCACCTCCCACTATTTCAGGTTCTTTCTTACTGTGCTGCAAACATTAGATCACAGGCTTGACGCTGTTTTTAATCAGGTTACAATATCACGCGTAATGGATGTTTCAAGTATTTTAAAAAAGTCTTCATACATCACTGTAAAAGTTTCGTTTTATTTGTTTTCTGCCTCCGTAACCAGTTCCTCGCCGGTCGCTGGTTCTGTAAAATTATTGGACGAAACGTCGGAGACGGCAACTTGATGACAGCGGATGACGCCGTAAAGGTCCGGCTCCCGCGTCGTAACAATCGAAAGCGTCGTCTCGAAACGCTTCGGCGCAGCAAGTGTCCGAACGGCGTGGATCCTGGATATTTTGTTATGTTCTTTTACTTCCGGGCGAAAAAAATACGCGGACGGAGATCCAGCGAGGAATAATGGGGAAGAACCGCAGCGTTTCTGTCAAAAGCGACGGCGATCGCGGTTTTTCCTCCTTTCTTTTTGCTCTGGGCTCACAGGCGTCACCGGTTTCCAGCTGTGATCTCAGGGCGCAGCTTCTCCATTCTCTCCTTTGCACTTCCGCCGCATCTGGCAGCTGCGCTTTATGGCCACTCTTCCCGTAAATAGGCATCCGTTCGAGTGCCACTTTGTATGTGGTCCGTGGTCCGAAAAGTCGTATTTATCAGCAGCGTGTCACTTTTCACATTTCTGCTTTTTTAAATAAAAATGACCCGGGGCAGTTTTGCCCACTGTTTTCGGGGCGCGTCGCCGACTGCCCTCCGTTGTGTTTCATGCTGACCCGTCTGCGAACCCCGGGCTGTGTTCTTTTCCGCTCACGGGTGCCTTCCTCTCGTCCAACACTGGCCGAAGTGACAGCAAACGTGGAAAATAGTGGTCATTGTTTGGTAGTTATGCAAACTGGCAGAGAGGTAAAAGTGGGGACTGTTACCAGTGTCCTCGGAACTGTGAAATGTATTTCATTTGCTGTTCCCTCTGAATAAAACTGAATATGTTTAACCGGAGCTCTGTGCCACATCTAGCTGTGGTGCACCGGGATGTTCCAGGTCCACGGAATGACCGGGTAGAGCGTGGGAGGATTTGTACCTTTTATTCAGGCAGCTATTTCATACAACAAACACAAGCTCGGTATCATCAAGGACTAGGCCAGACCAGGCCAGAATGGACCATCCGAACCAGGCCAGATGAGACCAGAATAGACCAGATCAGGCCAAGCCAGACCAAACCAGACCAGACCAGACCAGGCGAGGCCAGACCAGACAAGACCAGGCCAGAACAGACCATCCAGACCAGGCTAGATGAGCCCAGAATAGACCAGGCCAGACTAGGCCAGACCAGGCCAGACCAGGCCAGACCAAACCAGGTCAGAATAGACCATCCAAACCAGGCCAGATGAGGCCAGAATAAACCAGGTCAGGCCAAGCCAGACCAGATAAGGCCCTTAATCCCTACCCCCAGCGCCCATTGTCTCCCCACTGGGCCGTGTAATGCTGAGCTTTTATCTTGTTCTCAGGCCCATGATTTTTCACCCCTGTCGTCTGTTTACATTGACTGGGTTCCTCCTGATGCAGCTATCACTCACGCACGAGGGGCGTGTCGGGGCGTGGCCAGAACACAGTATCCCACACTGACCTACTACATATAAGAGGTCCTGGAACAGCTAAGACCACAGGAATCTGAACTTTTGGCCTCCTGGGAAAAAAAAACAAATAAATAAAACCAAGAAATCACCGCACGCAAAAAATAAACCGTCTACAACCTAATTTATTCACTTCGCCAGGACGACGTTCTGGTCCTTCACAACAGGTAAAGCCAACGCTCACTAAGACCAGGGCTTCCACCCAAGACTCAAACCAGACTCCATCTTGAGCTGTGAAATGAGAACCGGACCAAGGAGGTTAAAAAAAAAACAAAAAAAACAGACCAACGCAGGCATATGAATTCCCACAAAACGTGATTTATTGTGGATTTTTCAGTTACCTGTTTAATAGCAGTTGCCTTTACATCAAATGCTTCATTGGGAGAGGGAGATATTGCACACATATATCAGAAAAGCACTAAGTTAATACTTCCACTTGAAACTAACCTCTACATTAGATATGACTTGGAAAAGGATCGGAAGGATGCAAGGTTACAAGACGAACACCATACACGGCTGCTGACAGTAACAATCACTCGGGAGGAGAGAGGACAGTGAGGTGAGTCTCTGAGGGCAGATATAGAGCAGTGTTGCCAGTTTCTTCACGGTGACACAACCCAGACGTTCATGCGAGTGTTTAAAGGGACTGCTGGAAGCAACACTTCTACATCGGGTTCCGGTGCGTGGGTCAAATGAGAGAAAATGTGTGATTTATTTATAGTGCTGCCTCTCACGTTTGGGCTGTGGCTCCAACGTATGACTTTCGGGTTCTTCCAAAGCGACCGCCGGCTGCATACGGGTTCAACCACAGGTGATCGACAGCGGACTACAGCGCTCTTTCGTCCAAGCATGGATAACGTCAAAATTATGAAACAGGCTCATCAGCTACAATCCACGTGTTTCTGTTCCTTTATCGATTCTTTAAAATCCTCCTGGGTCCTCGTACCCATCCTTAACCTCACGCGAGGCCCTAAAACAGCGAACTGTTCTGCTGATGAACATTGCAGCATTATGACTTCAGGGCAACTGAGTGTTTGAAGTTTTACTAGCTCCATATCCCTGCTGGAGCGCCGGAGCACAGGTCTCCTGGCTTTGCCCGTCATTTTGCACACAGAAATCTTTTTGCACGTTAAAAAAAAAGAAAAAAAAGAAAACAAACAAAAAAAAAACAACAAAACAAAACAAAAAAAAACCTTTCGGTCCGTATAGAGTTTCACTCAGCATGTGCGGTAGAAAAATGACAGGAATCACACAGGGCGCGATGTTACCTATTGTTTCCCTCCGTTTTTTTTTTGTTGGCAGTTCAGAACTACTTTTCCCTCTTAAAAAATTCAGAGTATATTACATTACACATGCACATTTTTCTAAACCACTCACCCTGCCGCAGTTTTATTTATAATTATAGTACAGTTTAAAAAAGTATTATGTTTCACGAACCAAAGTGCCACGATCTACCAGGCCTCGACTCAGTAGTTTGAGGTTTTTTTTTTCCTTTTGTCCGAAAGCTGAAATATTTGACAGATTAAAACGCGTTCGGTCTTTGAACTGCTACGCCGTCCCTTTCGAACCGTAACGTAAAAATGTGGGCGATGAGCGAATCGGCCGCCGAATTCCGTACAAAGCCGCCGTTCTGTTGTGTAAGTGTTTGTAAAAAGCGCGGGGACCCGCTTGGGTGTTCCAGTACCGAAAAATAAACTTAAATAAAGCTGAAAACAAAAGGAAAACAACCGGCTCGGTCCCCTCAAAAGGCTTACAAGTAATTTAAGTGCAAAAATGCGCAAACGCACGCTTATGCTAAACAGTCGTAGATGCAGGTAAAACACCGATGCGAAACCAACAGAGCGGAAGACTGCCGCCTAAATACTGAACGTTTTCCGCCTTTAAAAGCTCCCTAGAAACTGCTATTCGCAGCAATTCCGCCTGCGGCTTTCTGCACCCTGAACGGAATATATTACAAGAAACAGGCAGTGGCCTAATAAATTATTTGCTTGTGTAAAAGCAGCATAAACAGTGCTAAGCAACCGCAGCGAAAATATTGACCGCTCTTCGTCTTCCGAACGAAACGCCGAATCGCGTCCCCCGTGGCTCGATTTCGATACGTCGCCCTTAAAAGCTAATCGTGACTCTTACAACCTTAAAATAAGTATAATTTAACATTAAAAACGTCGTTTCAAACCTTTCTTCTTAAAATTTTTTTACTAACGTTAAAAAAAAAAAACGAATTTAAAAAAAAATCCCAAGAGGGAACGAAATCAAATATTGCAAAATGTTCTCGCCGCAAAAAACGCTCAGTCGGACATTCAGAAGGTTTTATTTGGGATCACGCAAAGATTCTTTTCAGCGGACCAGACTCTTCCTCGGACGCCGGCTGCTTCTGTTGTCGTGAACGTGCATCTGAGACACCTGCGAAGTCTAAGTGCATCGCGACTCTTGTACATTCACATCACTTTCTAAGGCATAAGAAATATGTACTGTCTTATCCTTTGGTGTATGCTTTCGAGAAAAAGTCAACAATGTTCACGTCAATTCTGTCGTGGATATTAGGTGTTCTGTCTGATATGCATTGTACTGATTTATCCGGCAAAAGAAATTCAACGATACCCGAAGGCAACTTGAGATTTTCCCTCCATTACGTCCAGTATGACCAGCTACTATGTATGATTTTAAGGCGTAGAACCGTTCCAGTGATCCCGTTTCGGAGAGCGTGCAGGTTTTCTGAGAACCAGGAGCCGGTCGCGTTGGACCCGTATTGACGGAAGACGCCTCGCTTAATCCCCCCCCCCCCCCCCCCCCCCCCC
>UFQX01000818.1:16698-81035 GCA_900497675.1 Arapaima gigas
CCCCCCCCCCCCCCCCAATCTCAAATTGCCCGATTTTGCTCTGATCAAGAGGAGTTGAAACCGCTGTACATGTCACTGATCTTCAGACTGCACATCCACCGCGGTGCTATAACAGCTGCGCTATTCTAGTGACGTTTTTCTACATAGATGAACAAATACACACCCACCAGCATTTTAAGTACGCAACTCCAAATAACTCCTAGCGGTCGGAGATTCGGTAACACCGTGAGCCTTTGCGTTCACCCACAAGCGACTCGCTAAGTTTTACGGCTATTTTGGTAAAGTACTTTTGGCAATATTTTTTTTTGCTGTAACCGTATTCGCTTTTTGACTACATTTGAAATTTTACAGTCCGAATTTACAAAAAGCTCAGGATTCTGGGAGTGCTGTGAGGACCCCCCCACCCACCCCCGCCCACCGCCGCAATTTACAGTTCGATCTTGCAGGCGGGGAAGGACTCGTCCTGCATGACCACGGTGCTGCTGCTGGCCAGCACCATGATGTTGAGATCCTGTTGCTTCTCGTGCGTCTGCTGGTACCACTCTCTCATGACCTCGGAGTCGTGGGTCGGGATCAAAGTAACCTATCGTGAGGAAAAGAAGATATCTGTAAGCCAAAAGCAGGGTTTCATAAGGAAGCGGTCCTGAGGTCACGTCCTTCATCAGACGTATCCCTGCGAAAAATCCGTGATGGGAGTTGCACGCTTATGATGTTGAAGGCACATCTTTTAAAAAGTCGATGGCGGCTTACCTGCATATTATTGCCCCACTGAGATTTCCCTTCCAGCAAGGCATCCAAAACTGCTTTACTGGGTTCTTCTGACCCCAGGTCATTGCCGCTCACCACGTAGTAAGATGATCTGACTCGTTTGAAAAACTCTGCGTCAACATTCTTGGCACTGCAGTGGTTGGGGATATAGACCAAGTCCAGGTACACTGGGGGGCAGTTGGGGGTAGAGAGTCCTCCAGAAGTCTTTGCGCTGCCAGAGGCTTAAACACACAAATTCGGCAAGTGAGCGACCGGAACACAGTCCCAAACGCGTAAAAACAAGCAGTGCACGTGTGTGATGGCTTTCATGAGATACAGTGGGAAGATTCAAAAATGCATATCTAGCAATAAACCCCGAACACCAGGTGAGGATAAACAGAACTTGGGGCATTTTCTAGTAAAGACGGAATTTTTTCCAACTTCAGGAATGTTTGCAGAATTACCTGATGTGGAACTTTTTGAACCTTTCGACGCGGAAGTATTGGTTGCGTTTTTGGCGTCCTTATATTCTCCGCTCTTGACATCAGCACCAACATGGGTCTTGGACTTTGAGGGGTCCTTTTTGGGTGACAAAGTTTTCGCAACTTTATCCGATTCCTTTGTAGCGCTTACTTTCGCATTGCTGCTCTTCCTGGCTGGCGAAGATGATTTTGTTTTGCTTCCAATTTTCTTCTTCTTTGTCTTTTCACTGCCTTCTTTCTTTGGGGTTTTTGGGAGGTTTTGGTCCACTGGAATTGCTTCTGGGTCCACCATACAGACATCAGGGTGAGGCTGAGATGGAGCCACATCCCGCATAGTGACAGGCGGGGGATCTGCGTGCCTGTAAGTGAGCGTTCTGTCCGTCGGGAGAGTTTCAGAATCGTCTTCGGAGTCGATGTTGGCATCGGCAGTGATGGATGGACATTCTTCTGTGCCCGGCGGCACGTCAGAATCAGTCTGCGAAGGAGCAGATTCGCTTATGGAAGTCGGTGGGGTTTCCTCGCATTGTTTGGCATGATGCTTCCCACCAGGAGGGGGGTGTCCCCCCCCAGACTTAGTGATTGGTTTTTCATCTTCTTGACCGTCCTCTTCATTAATAAAGTATTCCATCGGATTCGGGTTGATAAAGGATGGCGAAAGTTCCGTTTTCGGATGACGGTATTCACAAGAAGTAACTAAACATAAATCAACATCAGTTCTAGACTGTGGTGAAAGAGTCTTTTTCGAGCCATCTTGCTCTCCCGAGCCTCCTGTGAACTTCTGGCTCCCTTGTTTGTCACTCTGCAATTTCTCCGTGTGAGAGGAGCTAAACTGAAGTCCTTGAGTGTAAGATGCTGATTTTGGTGAGGTGCAAACCTTGCTTTGACTGTCAGATAAATTAGGGGAAAGTGGCAAAGTTACAGGAGATGATGTTTTAGGACTCACAGGAGATTTTGACTGGTCAGAGGTTTCTTCACATTTGAATGGATTAGTCTCTGACGCCAAAGTCATTGCAGCTGTTTTCTGAGCAAAAGAGGGACATGGTGACAGAGAAGGGGCTTCTAATTCAGTAGGAGAAGGTGAAGTTTCAAACTTCTGCTTACTTTCATCAGCTTTAAAGTGGAGTCCTTCTTGGCTGTCACTGCCTAATGGTTCCCAGGCGGAAGGGCTTACTTTAGGACTCGGAGTCTTTTCCTGCTCCTGTGTAGATTCCATAACATCAAGGGATACATTTTCCAAAGCAATAGGGCATCCTGACACTAGTGAAGAATCAGAAGATACTGGAGAATGGGTGAGAGAAGACATTTTTGGAGTGACAGGGGATTTGTCTTGTTGTTCGGACTTTTCTTCAACTTTTATCACTAAACTCTCTGGAGAGATCGGGCTACTGGCATTGCATACAGCAGCTTCACTGTGTGCTGAGGCTCTCATAAGGAACTCCTCTTTCACAGGAGAGGAAGTCTGCGAGGGGGTGTTAACAGATGGGGTTGATTGTGAACCTTCTGAAGGAGAAGCTGAGGCAACACGAGTTGAATCACTTTCTTTGAACAGAACAGCCTGCTCTGCTGCAGAGTTGTACTGCCTCACAAATGTTTGGCAAGCGGTATCAGAAGGACTATAATCTACTTCGGTAGGTCCATTTTCAGTGACTTGTTGGTGCTGCTGGTTGTCGCTGGGTGTAGGATGTTCAGGAGACTGTCTGCTAAAGTCTAGGGCGAAGGAATGATCAGGAGATTCTTGACCAAATTCCACTGACATTGTGGACTGCTCTGGGGATTTTGAGTCCTGTACAGGAGTTCTTGATTTTGCGGTTTTTGGAGAGAAGTCTGGAGAAATTGACATTGGCCTAGGGCTGTCCTCTTTGGAGGGCGAGATTTCTGTTTCCTGAAATGCAGTTGGGGTCTGAACCATAGACACAGACAGGGATTCGTCTACTTCTGTTGAATGAGGAGAACCAACTTCTGCATGTAGTGAAGGGGACACATCATCTGCTGTGGGTTCAGGGAAAGAACTAGTGGCTAAAGAAGCCGTTGAGGCAGACGCAATATGAGAAAACGTGTCTTCGGCCACGACTTCGTCGACCGGAGTGGCTGACTTATCAGAAGTAGTCCCTTCTGATATTGACATTTTACTCTCATCTTTAGTAGCTCCAAAGGTAGTGGTGTCTCCTAATGTTGGTGAGAGATCTTTAGTAGTTTTCATTAGTCCTTCTTCTTTTTCCTGTGAAGTGCTCTCAGCACCGGAGGGCTCTTTACTTAGACCTGTCGTTAAATCCGAGGGTTCCTTTTGAGCCGGTGTTCCAGCAGGTGAGACCGAAGCAACATCAACTAATGGGCTTTGAGCCTGTGGCGACGTCTCCTCCTCATCTTTTAATTCCACCGGTGACTGTCCCTGATCAAAATCAGTTTTTTCATGTAGAGACAACGCTTCTGGTGAACCGGTTCCAACAGATGGTGGGCTACAAAGAGGAGAGGCTACTTTTTCGGTGGGTGATGAGGGGGCAACTTCGTCCAAAGGACTGCTTTTGTTGGACTCATCCTTCTCGCTCGTTACTTCAACAATAACTGGACCGTGGCTTTTTATGTCAGCGTCGGATGCTATAGCACCAGCCGTTTCATCTACAGGTGACTGATAATAAGGTGTGTGACCAGGACTTCCCGGGGCAGACTGTGAAGATGAAGCGCCTTCAAGTGTCTTGTCATCTGGACTATTTGAAGGTTCTGCCACATCGCTCGGTAATCCCGTAAGAGTTGTACCCAATTCAATTGGTGCCGCAACAGCAGTGGGAGTTAAGTCAAAATTCACATTTCTGTCAGTGACAGGACTCTTTATGACTGGAGAATGTGGAGCTGAAGCAGGTTTTCCTGTGTCAAGTGTACATTTATCTGGACTTTCTAGGGCTGATTTATATCCTCCTTCTTTCTCCTTTTCTGCTATGGGTTCTGATTCATACAGGTTGCAGGACTTGTCTTCCTCTAATAATGATGGTGGTGATATAGTAGCAGCTGATGGATGATAATCCTTACCTTCTGTGGCATCACTCTTTGAATGGTCTGATTCTGGACTATCATGAAGTGGGGAAAGCTTTGGTCTCTCATAGTCAATTGATGGCATAGCCCCTCCAAACTTGGATACCTCCTGAGAGGGAGACTCTGTTTCATCATTAGTGGTCTCATCGCTCATAATATCCCTTGGGGTTGACATATCATCTATTGGTGTTGGCACACTGGAAATCTCAATGGTAGACTGGGTATAGCCAGAAGTGGCAGTGTATTCTTCCTGAGGCTCATCTCTGTTCTCCTCATCGGACGCTGCTTCACTTTCGGGACCTGTCGGAAAAGTTTCCTCATGGATGAAGGCAGGTTCAGCTGAAGGAGACTGAGCACCCGAGAATTTTACTGAGCTGGTGATGAACGAACTCTTCTGCTCCACCTCTGACTCACCTTCCTGACTCTTATCATCCAATCCATATTTCACAGGTGGCATGCTTTCTTCTTCTATTTCTTCTTCTGTTTCTTGATCTTCTTTTTCAGATGCCTCAACGTGTTCATCTGGTTCTTCCTGGGACGTAATATGGGTTGGGATGGCTAAAGGAGGACAAGTTTTGCTTTCCTTGTCTTCTAAGACTTCATCATCACTATATTTTGCGACATCCTGTTTGTCGTTCCTTTCCTGAAGGACTTGCTGCTCGTCAACTTCTTCAGTTTCTCCCTTTTCTTCGTAGTCTCCAGCTTCCGAAGACTCTTCCAAGCCTGTGCCCTCATCCTCAAATTTCTCATTGGCATCAATATGTATTTTATCTTTAAGTTCCAGTTCATCTGGGGTCTCGCCACATTCTCCCTCTGCCTCAGTTGTTATTCCCTCATCTAGAGATTCTCCACGTTCATCTGCTTCTGGGGATTTTTTGAAGAGCACACTGTCTTCAGGCTGAATGATCTCTGCCGACTCTGGCTCTAGTTGTTTACTTTGTGGCACTGTCTCGTTCTCGTCGACTGTCTGCTCCGCTTTAAGCTCCTCAAAGTCCTTCGTGAGGTCCTCTGGTGACGACATTAAAGATCTCTCCGCTTCAAGTACTTTGGCAACACTGGGGGCTGTGGCTATTGCAACTGATGGTTCAGCAGCACTGTCAACTTTGGACTCGCTGACCTTAGACCCTTTTTTAGTGGTTTTGATTTTCCCCTTGTCTTTGGATTTCTCTGGGGTTGCAGTGTCCTTCTTTGAGACGTCTTCTTTTTTTGGAACTTTAGGTTTTGTCAGCGACTTTTTGGCCTCTCCGGTGAGAGATGAGGTTTTCTTCACATCCTTAGTAGGCTTCTTGGCCTCTTTCTTTGGTTCTTTGTCTTCCTTCTTTATTTCCTTCTTTTCTTCTTTCTTTACTGGAGAATCCCTTTTTGTATCCTTTTTTATTTCCTTTTTAATTTCTTTTTTGGGTTCTTCCTTTATTGCTTTTTCATCCTTTTTGGGTTTTTCCTCTTTTTTAGGTACCAGCTTCTCCTCTTTCTTAACCACTTCCGTCTTGGATTCTTTTTCTTCTGTTTTCTTTTCCACAGTTTTCTTGACTTCTTTTTTGACTACCTTTTCCTTTGGTGCCTTTGGTTTTGTTTCTAATTTTTTTTCTACCAGTTCAACTTTGGATGCTGGCTCTGACTTCACTTTGATGTCTTTTTCTGTTGTCTGAGCTACCGGCTTTTCTTTTTTCACAATTTTATCTTTCTTCTCCGGTTTTTGTGTCTTCTCCTGTGCGACTTCAGTATCGGTTTTTGCTTTTTCTGGAGTCTCTTCTTTTGATTCCTTCCTGAAACCTCGACTTGACGATGGCCTCGAGGTTGACTTCAGGCTTTCCTTGCTGTCGCTTTTGTGTTTCATTTTGGCTTGCTTTAGTGCTGGAGTCAAGTCTGAGGACAGTTCTTTCTGAGTGACCACGGGCTGCTTCAGGAAGTCTAAATGTTTGAGCTTTTCCAACCCTTCGAGAATACTGTGCTGTGCAGCATTGCCAGGAAACAGGACACGGACTATCTTCTCTGTGGGGCTGGCTGGGTGCCACACTATCAGGGACGATATTGAGGTTAAATAAGAAATGGGAATCTCAGACTCTTTTCCATTTGGAAGAAGCACAGATGCTTTGTCTTTCTCACTACCTGTCCACTGCTTCATGAAGTACTGCAGCTCTTTACTGTTCTTAGCCGGGTTCAGCACATACATCTCTAACTTGCCAACACCCATCTTCTGAAATAGTATTATGGGCTCTATGGTGTTCCCCACTGGTCTCTGAAGAGGTTCTGGCTTTAGAGAAAGCTTGTTCAAGAACTGCAGTGTGAAAAACGCCTCTTCGATGTTTCTCCTCACTCTGTAGTTGGGTTCCGGCTTTTCGAGATTTTCTGGAATATTCAGGAACACGACTCCCAGATCTGGGGAAATCAGATTTTTCATCCAGTCACTGTTAGTGGTGGAACCCTGTGACTGTTCCTCTTCCAGTTCTGCTATTTTCCGCTGAAGCATACTGTTGATCCCCGGTAGATTGTCGTGTCCGATGTGCGTCAGCAGAATGGAGTCGACACGGTCCAAATGTCGGACCAATTTCCAGAAACAGGACTTTCGGTCCGAACCGCCGTTAATTAGCATGTTGAACCCGTTTACGGCGAATAAAGCAGAATCTCCACGTCCACCAGGGAAAATGTAGCAACATGGCTTGGAGAGCTTTAAGAAGCCCCCTGACGTGGGTGGCTCCAGCATGTCAAACGGCGACGAAATCTCCACGGATTCGGACAAATACTCCGTAAACTCCAAGAGGCCCTCCATTTCGGGAAGTATCTGGGCGGAGTTCAGTTTTAAATTGATGAAATCCTGCAGATTGTGTCTATCCAGGTTAGAGTTTTTCCAGTCCCCTTCCTCAGGGCCGAACAAAGTGAGGCTCGCTTTATTTGCTGGATGTGTGGTACTGAGAAGTTCTCCAATCTGTTGAAGAAAAAAGATGACAGCAATCTAGCTTTTGGGAGGGAATCTTCCTAGTAGAACAATGCACACCACAGAAATATAAAGCAGACTAAATAATACTGAAAATCTGGCATAGACGCACATATAGAGGATTTATAACGTTAGTCTGCCTGCGGTGTTTTAAACCATACTTTCCTATTCACTGGAAACCGGTAGCATTTCTCGTACAGAAACGTGACCAAAACAAAACAAAGATCTGTGACACACCAATGGTTGGGTCAGTAGAGCTGTGGTCCACTCACCTCCTGGTCAGTGAAAATATCTATGAAGTTCAGGAAAGAAAAGGAGCCAGACTGAAGAATAAGCTCTCCTGTGTTTTCAAAACACTGTCCCGACAGCACCAACAGTTTGTGTCTGGCCGTGTCTGAGACCATCAGCCGAACCTGAAGAAAACAGCAAATGTAACGTAGAAGAAGTTGTGTGGTTATGAAATTACTATACGCCCAGAACTACAGCTATGATGTAAACATAAAAACACAGTTTAAAATAACTACATATGACAGCGTCATTTTAACACGGCTTCAACTCGTAAGAACAAAGAAATAAAATAAATCATCTATACGGAACTGCTACAATAGTGTCATATTGGAATTCACGGCTTCGATCCATGTTTTTCTTTTTTGGTAATGTGTTTACTTTATATGTCTGTCTGCCGTCAAAAATACGAAGTGACGATCGGCATCGAAACTCACTGGAAATGTGAGAGCAGCATGAAAAGTACAGTAAAACAGTTCCACGGTCCCTGGTGCCTCTTCCTGACAACGTTTTATCACATTTTAAACTAAAACGTCCCGCTTAACATTTCTCACCAGCTATCATGTGCACCACGTCGGGGCATAAAAGATAACAGCGAAACACACACACACACACACACACACACACACACACACACACACACACAATATATCCAGCTGCTGCTGTGTCAGGCCCTTTAGTGTCTCTCTTTCTTTGCCACCATTGTCCCTGCTGGGTGCTGTGCCAGTACCAAAACTGCATCGCTGTGCGATATTCCTGATGGACAGAGCCACCGAAGACAGACCATAGAGGAGAAGACCAGGAGGTGGGCTTCACCCCTCAGAAGCGTCACTCTCTATCTTGAGTGAAGTCACTGTCACTTGTCACTACGGTCCTGTTTACAAACCGGGACATTTGAAATGAGCAGGGTAGTTTGACGGTGGTCAAAGGGGTTGGATTTCTCTTTGGCTAAAAGTGAAGACAGAGCAAAATGCACATTTTCGCTGCCAAATTCACGGTGAGGCCTAATATGTTGGACCTCCGGGGGCCGTGATGCTCTATGACAGACTTGTATCTGCAAGTCTGTGGTGGGCAACAGTTCAAGGACGATAAACAGCTCCGGGTGCCAGATAGGGAGAATTCTGCAGATCTGTTAGAAAGTCTGCTTTTGAGCACATACAACACAGACAAAATACACCAGAACGTGAGAAAAACAAAAGCGAACGTGGCTTTCGCAGCAGAATCAGTCCTTATGACAAAAAGCGTTCAGAAAATTCTCCTAGGCGGCATGTAAACATATGAGGGAAATAAAGGCGCTCATCACAGCGCGGGATGCGATTTTAGTTGGAAAAACAAAACATTCGCAGCATCTTTAACGGCACAAACGTGCTGGGATGAAGCCCAGTGGCGACTGGTGCGTTTTCACTGTTTCATTGTTCGATGTTTGGTAAAACCTCCTGGTCTTATAACTAAAGTCCCCGACTGAGCAATATTAAAACAGCCGAAAAGCTGCTTCGGAAACACGTTAAAAGTACGCAGCAGAGCTTCTGCACGAGACACGGTTCCCCGGAGGAACACTTACTTCGGTGCTGACTGCTTCGTGCGAAGGGTTGATCAACACCACCGTTTCCAGGACACTGCTTTTGTGGTGGAGGATCTTCTGACCTGAAATGACATAGAAGAAAAAAGCACAGAACAAAGTGGCTGTGCTCGTGATCTTCTTCTACTCTCTTCAGACAACACATGCAGGAGTAGACTCGCCATGAGGCGAACGTAAGCGAGTGCCTTCAAGAATTCTGGAGGCCTGCAAAGCGAGTTTCTGCATTTATACGTGTGTCTATAAACCGATATGCCAAATATATCAAAATTGACTTCACAGCTATTATTTTTAGTTGTCTACTGCCGCTGTGGGCCCCGTAATGGACTAGTTCATGTTGTTACAGAGAGAACTAACAACCAACCAAAGGCAGCGACCTTGTAACGTCACGGCGTGGATCGCTTTACGCACCAAGGATCCCGCTACACGACCGTTGCAGGTCGGAACGGCCAAAATCGGCTGTTGGCCGGTTGCTAACCTGGTCTAGAGAGGGACCGCAGGTGTGAAGACGCCGCCTGCTTTTTTAACAGCAAAACCAAAATATCCGTGTTTTCGTCTTATTTTAATCGCCAGATGTCCTCTCCTGTTACCAGTGCACAAATGAAACCGCGCTAAACAGCCGGTCACACTCGGGCACAACCGGTTTAACCGCCGAAACGCCTTTAACGTTGCGAACAGGCAGTAAATCCACTTCATCCTCACTTCTGATAAATGCGAAGGACTCGGCTGCGCAGATTTATTTCGGGGTTTTTGCGGTAAAATTTGTTCCCCAAACGCTTCTGTTAGATATGTTGCTGGGAAAGGCACATTTAGCATTAATGGTTTAAAAATGACTTATACAAATACTCAAAATGAAGACGGCGGACGTGACGGTTAGTATGAAAATTATTTCTTTAATCGGTCCAGGCAGCTCGAGCAAAGAACAAGGTAGGCGAATGGATTTCACAGTTTACAGCGGGTTGCAAATTCAAATTTCAAACTGTCCAATTCATGCTTCACAAATGACCGAGTACACTGTTATTTTATCCAGGGACCACCGAAAAGACATTTGTCCTACAAGGCCGGGTCGTTCGTGCTAATAAGTTCGGATTCGGGTGAGAATTGGGATTGATGAGGGTCCCGTTCCTATCTTTGCCTTGGGGCCCAAAACCATTAACCCCCCCCTGTCGTGAAACCATGTGTAATAGAGTAAATCACCTCGCGGCAAACAAAACTGCCTCTTTTGTTTCTTCAGCAACAAAACACACGTTTTTTGCGGCCTCAATAACCCTCAACAAACCCTCGGTTCTGCATAACCGTCCTCTTGTATGAGCCACGAAAACCGGCTCAAATGACTACCGAAGCTGAGAAGTCCAAAATTCTTGAACTTTTAACTTAGAAAAGTGACTGCGACGACAGCCCTAACCAAACTGCACGGAAAACACGGCAATTTACGTTAAATGTTACATAAAACTTTATACCCCCACCGAGAACCCAACCATGTCCCACGCAAGGCATTTTCTTTAAGTGCACATTTAATAAACGCTTAATATTATTTGGAATAAAATGTTCAACAAATATACTGAGATGATTTCATGCGAGAGATGGAAGTTATAAAACACGAACTTGAAGGTCTGGACAGAACTTCTATGTACTTTTGTACTGTTATCCATGTACCAAGAATACGCGGCCCCAAGTCACTCCTCGTAATGCACAAAAACATTTTTGAAACAGCAGCTGCTCGAGACGGTCGTTTCATTTATTTTGAAACAAGGCTAATCGGTGTTTATGAAATGCAAATGTAGCCCTAAATCTGGAAAAGTCTACAGGGGGGATCCCAGCAGAGACAAGCATTAGGCCGTCGAGATGCGACTGCCCCCGACGCACAAATCCCATTTAATCCCCGGTGTTTGTGCCACGGACGGGGCCTCGAACCCCCCAGTCAATCGCCGCGCCACATTCAGTGCTGTACATTCCGCAGCAGCGGCGCTGAAATTCACCGGGGGGGAAAAAAAACCCTTAACCATTTATTGTTCTCGGTCTCCTGGTCCTGCGTAGCGCCGTTTTGCTTTCATTTCACACAGCTGCTCGACTGGCAAATCGTAAAAAGAACAAAACGGATCGCCTAGAAGTAATATGTTCAAACGTGCGGCGTTTCCACAAAATGGAATTGAACATTTTGTTTTTTCAGCCGCTCAGAGTCGGGACTTTCAAAGCACCGCCGTTACCGCGAGACACACATCAGTCCTACTGGTTCCGCAGCTGCCTGGAGAAGATGAGCAACTTTTAAGTGATATTTATACGTTTATTAGTCACCGACGCCATAAGCAAGGTTACATCTCTGTCAGCGTTGTTTTGGACCGGACCGATGTGTATTTTCATAACTGTGCTATTATATCATTATGAGGCCCCCTTGGGTTCACCCCCACGGCTGCTGGTTGAAAATGACGGATGAACTCGGCTCACATTGGCACTTAAAACCTGCTCACATCACATATTACCTTCATACACACTGCGCCGCTGCAGGGAGAGCATACAGCACACACAGCATAAACGCACCCTCTTCACACAGATATTTTCGACTTTTGACGTGCGGTACACTCGGCAGAATCACAGGTTGGGGTTCGGAGACAACGAAACACGTAAGGTATAAACACACAAGACAGCAGTTTACTGTTAAAAGTAGGTATCTTGGCAAGCAGCAAGAAGGACTGAAGATGACTGCAGGGTTTTAGGTCTCTAAAGATGCAGCCAGATCCTCAAGACTAAATAACACGCTTTTCAAGTGCTGCTCTTAAATTTCACAAACTTGTTTGCAAAATTATGTATGTTTTTTTTCTGTTCAGTTTTAGTACATCAATTCATCAAATGACAAGTTGCAGAACATGTTCACAAATGTTTACTGGGAGAAGGTGAAACGTTCTGTCGCCAGGGATGCTCTAGAGCATCATTTCTATTGGGTTTAGGTGTAAATGTCCTCCAATGTAACACGATATCTACTTGCTACGTTTGCATCTATGCTTCTGTCTACGTTTGCATCATCACCCATCCACGCTGTGAGACTACATCCTGGATGGGATGTCAGACCGTCGCTCAGAAGCCTCGACAGTTACACCCGTTTTTTTTTGCCGGATGCTTTTCCTTTTCGAATGCTGGGGATTCAGCTGCTCTGAGGGGGGGAGGGAGGGAGGGAGGGAGTTTATTCCACCAAGGCAACCAATAACCATTTTGGACTGATCATGGTAAAATAAGCAAGTGCCCAAAGATCAAGGCCACGATGATGTTTTCAGCAAACATGCAAAGAAAGTACTTTTAGGGCTTCCTTTTGTAGGAGCATGTACAGAAGACTGGGAAAACTAAGCTAACTTTCACACCTGGAAGACAAAGACAAGGTATCAGAGAAAAAAAAAAACATCTAATGTAAGTTACACGTCAACCTGGCAATTTACAGAAGACCGGGAGCTTGGAGGTTGACACTGGTGTAGCAGGGTGTTCAGCAGCACATTCTGCAACAGACCAAATATCCCTGTTTAAAGGGACCTCTAGTTTGGTTTCCAAGGCTGTAATGTAGTTTCACAGCGTTTGCTTTTTGCCAGTTCCTTTAGCTTAAAGTAAAGCCGCGTATCCTGGTTAACCGGACATCACTCCCTGAACGAAAGCCACTGAGCAGTTATAACCCCACCAGTACACCACACGCAGATTTATCCGGATTCTACAGAGAAAGACCTAGGAGTGAATTCTCCCAAGCCTGTCTTTGGCAGCATCTGTAAAACGCAAATCCAAACCATCTGAGGTCACAATTCCTACAGCATGTTTGCTGAAAGGCAGTGGAATCTGTTCCAAAGAGGCCTCTAGATAGTGGCCATACTGACCACAGTCGATCTGCTGTAGCTAGTTTATGTGAAGAACTTTTCAATATACTTATGGCTCCAATGATATAATAGAATTACAATTTATAACATTCAAAAAGTTCGCTTGATATGTGTCGCCAGCATTCCGAGACCCCAAATACAAATTAAGCAGATTTTTTCTTTAGAATTTATTTCTGTTCACTTCATTATTGCCCAGCACTATGTACAGTATTCTCTTCTGCCGCTATTGAAAGCAGCAGCTTAAAAAGGTGTGAATAATAATAAATTCGTAAATCAGGGCTGCAGTTTTTACAGTTCTTTACAGTTTATAATATTGCACCATGTTAGCCAGATATTTTGGTAAAATAAAATAAACACGATTAGCAGAATATATATTGCATGTGTGGTATTTTTTGGGGCTCCAATGAAGCCGATGTTCTCACAAACTCCACTAGTGCGCTAGTGCTGAAGAACCGAGTGCTAACATCTTCCCTCTTTATTCCCTCTTTGGAATAAAATATCTCTGAAAAGAAGCATGAGAGCAGTTTGAGACAAAGAAGGAGCATTAAGATTTCATTTTTCCTCAAATAGTCTCGCAATGGAACATTAGGAAATGAGCACTCGTTCACTATTTAACACCATAAAGGCGAAGGAACGTGACGTCCGTGTCCCATGAGGATCTAGCGACGAACCATTTCTCGGGCAGAAAACATGAGTGAGAAACTAAAATGGCCAAGAGTGGATCCCTGAAGGACCCCATTCTAAACAACAGAAACAAGGTCTGCTCAGCAGCATTTTCCAGCCCAGATTTGCGATAGATTCTACAAAGCTTTGCAGGCCAGGAGAAAAGTATGACGAACGGTATGAAAAAATATAATACGGGAAAACGTATTTTTTGCACGGTACTGTCCGGAACAACATAAAGTGTGTGAGCTGACATCTGTAAGCTGGCAAGCAAATATGTTATAAAAAACAGATGTGACGTATGATATTATTTTAGCAGTTGTGTGACACGCATGCAAATTATTCACCCATTAACATCAAAATAAGTGACCAAACGTTAATATAAAAAATAGCTCAACATTAACTTTGTCTGACGTGGTCTAATTGATGAAATGTGTCTGTGATAAACGGTATATAGGATGGAATGGCTTAAAATAAAGCAGTCAGTCATATGTATATGTTTAACATGATTTTTGTCACACGGGCTCCGCAGAGCGAGACAACTTTTCTCTCAGGGTTCGGCGGTTGATGGCAACCGATGGATGGATGGCATCTTAAAAAACTGCCTCAGATTTATTTGTAGCCCAGGAAGCACAATTTCGCCAAAAGAAACTGATGTCCGTTCTGAACAATTGCGCTTTTCCCTACTTAAACACTTAACTTTCTGGGGCCGCAAATGACACGACTCGCTGCCACACATCAGGATGTAGGCCACCTTAAAATGTTTAAAAACCACCTTACAGTAAACAAATGTGCGGTTAATCATTTATCCACACAGACTTTAAGAAGCTTTTAAAAAATTAGTGAAACTATAAGGACGACGAAGAATAGCAGTCATGCTATTTCGGCAACTCAGGTTTAAGGCCTCGGGGCGGAGACTATTTGGACGTGTTCTTTTGCGGAAAACCCGATGTGACGTCCGTCCATATCGGGTGGCTGCGTTTCCCCTTCGGAGTTTAACGTCACAGCGGGGTGAATTTAGACACCGGAAGAGAACCGGACCGCCGATCGATGCAAAGAATTCCCGAGACGAATCCCTTTCTGCTGACCTTTACCGTGGTCCACGTAAGGTCCGTTCCCCATCACTGTCACTGCTCCTGCTGTGTTCAACACCTCACTCCACAGGCCTGAGCTGCGAACGTAACACTTCTATCTGCTTATATTACCCGACTGCATAACTGGCGCCAGTTCAGCCCCGAACCGTCTTATGAAACTTTAGCGCTGGATCATTTCAATTTTTGCCAGATACTCATGAATTCCAGGGATTTGCCATAAGAGGATAGTTGGCCAAAACGTTGGCAGCTTCTCAATCTGCTGCATCACATCAAATGGGGCAATAAATGGAGAAGGAAAGTGACTTTAAGGCTTTTGGAATTTGCTGCGTGTTTTCTGAACCCTCAGTGTCCAACCACATTAGCCTCTGACCAGCCTTCTTCAGGAAGGTCATACACTCCAGTCCCAGAACACCAGTGGGCACTATGGGAAGCTGCCCATTACACGACTGGGTTCCCATAATCCCTTTAATTACCGTGGTAACAGGCTGGGTGCAACCCTGGTAAATAAATCATCAAAAAGACTGGGTTCAAAATGCAACCCGCTGTCACAGAACAACAATAACAGAAACACAACAGTTTCTACTCTCAGTTCTGGAGACTACAGAACACTGAGGAGAATAAGGACATTTTTAAAGGACATCATGTCAGCAAGAATCTTATGTTTTAGAAGATTGTTTCTGTTGTTGCCTTTCCAGGAAAAGTTCACATGAAAGCGGGTTTGTGTCTGCCAGGATCACAGCAAATATCGAGGTTTAATCTAAGGACTACAAAATGACTGAAGTCCTTCGATGCGCTTCAGGTTTGTAAAAAGGCCTGGATGTTCCCTGCTGCTCGCAGAATGAAATGACACATTTAATCATAACTGACAAGGCCTTTTAAATGGGTCCAGAAAAAAAAAATTTTTTTTTTTACATTGCAGGTACTTTGCCTGCTTTGTCTGAGATCCAGACAAAAGCAAATAAATAAATAGACAAAAAAGGTAAGCAAATAAATAACAGCGTGAGAAGGTGCGAAGTGGCTCAAAAGGAAGCTGCAGGGACAATGTCGGTGCCGCTGGCGGGGTGGGGGGGGGGCTCAGTGCGTGGAAAACGTACGAGCGTAAGGAGAAAAAACGTCGCTGGTTTTGTTTTTCTGCGGCACGAACCATCAGAGACAAAGGTAAACAGGGACTTTGTTGCTAACTTCGCCCCTGTGCCGCGTTGCAAGGCAACCATTTCAGCTGGGAGGGACTCAAGGACAAATACGGCGGCGTATCCATCTCGGGTCAGACAACCACCGAGGGGGGCCGAGGAAGTCAGACAGGATTTCGGAGGCCTGCTGCCGGGCAGGTCAGATTTATTTCGGTGGCCACTCCGCTCCACTCTGTTCTTCAGCCAAAAACATCACCTCTCGCCGTCAGTTTGCTTTGCATTTGCGTCGGTCCTCGGCAGAGGCTGTTTAGCTGGGATGAGAGCTTTCATTCAGCACCACACTAGGCGAGCAGAGAGAACCACAGACTGAGCAGGTGCTGCACTGAATGCAAGAAGAATCAAACCCTCTGTCAGGAAGGAAGAACTAAAACAGCAACACATATTGCTGGTTGTCTCCTCTAACTGCCCTGATAACCCGTAACAAGAAGTGGATAAACTGCAATTTTCTGGGAAAGGTTTAAAACCACATCGCAGTTTCACCCTTTCAGTGCCGAAGAAGAAAAACAAGACCATCTCATTCGAAGGAGGTCTGAATTTAGCTGATATTTCCTCGCACTGCCTACAGAAGAAGCCGCAACGTGTTGGCTAAAAGAATAAAACTGCCGATGAACTCGGCTGTAGTGGATTTTGCGTGAAACTTTTAATGCTGCATCACATACCACCTAAACCGGATGTGTCTGAATAAATGTTTAAATCGGGAGATAAAAGCTACAGAAAATTGCTTTTGCTTCACTAACTAAAAAGCTTTAAAACATACCAGCAACTCCACTTCATTATAAATGTCACAGATACAGAAATTTTTGCTCAGTGACTCAGGGACTCTAATATTGCAAGGATTTCGGGAAAATTATTGTCAGTCAACCAGGGATTCCCAATGCATTTCCATGGCCCACAAAGCAGTGGTTAGAAGAACGCATCGACAGCGAACGTGCACGACGCCTATGAGGAGAACCAGATCACTGAACACCACCGCCAGCCATGGCCAAAATGGACAGCAGTCAACGAAAGGCTCACGTTTCTATGCTCAAGGTCACGTTACCCTCCGACTTCCAGGTCTTCTGTCCTCGAGACCCTGACCGGTTTTCGTCCGACTTCAAGCTGTTTTTCCTTTGCAAAAAGCTGCTGACAACGTCAATTTAGAAGAAAACATCAAAACGTGGAAAAGATTATGGATGCCAATAACTAAAAAAAAAAAAAAAAAAAAAAAAAAANAAAAGCTGCTGACAACGTCAATTTAGAAGAAAACATCAAAACGTGGAAAAGATTATGGATGCCAATAACTAAAAAAAAAAAAAAAAAAAAAAAAAGACCACCGTGGAAGTGATACTGCCTTGAAGGGACAAATATTTTCCAGTCACCCACACATTTGCAACCCTGGCTACTGATAAATTCCAACAGCCATGGCTGCCAGTGTCCTTTTATGGTTTAAAGACTTGAACCCAGCTATAAAAATGAAACAAAGACTTCAGCACATTGTTTCTGAATAAAATAGCTAATATGCAAATACGGGGGTACAGTATTGCAGCGTCTAAAATCGTTCTTTCTCATCATTAAGCTCAAAAGGGATTACAGTTGAAAAGTGTTGCTATGGCTGGTGTAGTTGCACCCCACAAGTGTTTATTAGCCAAATTAAACATTTTGCACTGGGAAAAAAAAAAACAGGTCTAGTGTCTGACTCTGATTTACCTCGAACGTCAGGTGAAAATCTTGCCGAGTGACGGGAAACAAAGAGCTTGAGCTCCTGGTCCAAGTTGCAGCTGATGAGGTTTGTGTCCCATGAGCGGATTCCTGTGAAGCAGGGTGAAAATTCACATAAATTGTACAGCGTGGGCAGAAGCTCAAAACCTCACCCTCCAAAGTCACCTTGTTTTTAATCGCTGGAAGAAAAGAGCGAAGCAAACATTCAAGGACAGATGTACCGTTATTCTCCAGCGCTTCAATGCTGTTTGACTGCATAGCAGAACATTTGATTTAGCTTGTATGTTTTAAGGAAAAGAACTATTTTATGTCAGCTTTGCGATTGTAAATGTGGACCTCATACCTATAAAAAGAGAAATTTACAGAATATGACAAGTAATAAAATATTATCTTCAGTAAATTTCTGTAAGCTACCAATCTGTGTCAAAAGCACACAATGTGTAATTTTGGAAGAAACATTTTTAACACCATAAGTGTGATGGACCTCATGACTATTTAAAAAAAAGTGCGTCATTTAGGACCAAAAGTGCATCATAGCTTAACAAATACATAAAGGGCAGCCATCAGTTTAAATTATTTTGCTGTCTCACCTCTCAATGCCCTAGTGAGAAGTTTCCTTTCGGTTGTTGAAGCACATCATTTGTGATGACATTTTGATCACGTATGCTGTCTGTTTGTGTCCATTTTGACAAACTGATATGTCAATAGTTGTCTGTTTCCCCGAACAGAAAACACACGAGTAAATCAAGGGACCGGCTATTTACCCGCAAAAACAAGAAAGGACAGAACATATCACCGTAGAAGTTATAATAGTACTGCATATTAGTTTTCTTTACCGCATTTTATTAAAAAAAAAAAAAAAAACTCTGCATTTGTCACTAGCCAAAAATAAATGACTCAGCTTAATAAGATTTAACTCGTTTTTTTCTTTTTCATTCAAAATATGTCGAGAAGCTGCTTTGCTGTGAAAGTGACTCAGACTTCAGGCCTCTGTGATCTGGTTCTTTTTGGCTTTCATTTTCATTTCCTACATACCCATTATTGTTTTAAACTAATAGAAGTCATTTAAAATAATTCAAGCTATGGAAGCGGACCGTGACACAGCTATTCAAGGGATTTCTTCTTAGCCCCTTCACTGCTGTTTATTCATTTTTTAATGATTTTTTGCAAACGAAAAAGCTTGCAGAAATAGAGGCAGGAACTGGATTCAAGAGGTATAAAACGCTTATTTTGTCATGTAGATAATAATGCGCCCATATATAATAAGCTTTTGTCCGTAAGACAAAATATAGGCGCAGATATACAGGCCTGATCATGTCAGTATTGCTACTACAGGTTAGTTAACTGCTTTGTCATATCAACTGTCTTAACCACAAGTCCTGTCGCTTTATGCCTTCCTGTCCCAGCCCTGATTCAGCAACACTGGTTACGGATCTTCACAGAAATCACAGCATCAGTGATGGGGTCCCTGAGGAAGCTGCTGCGTCTCTTCCCACCCTGGATCCACCCACAATTATCTTCAGACCATAACGAAACGCCAAGCGGCCGGCAGACGAAGATTGTCCGCGGCGAGTTTCCGTAGGGACCGCAGTGCGGACTTGGCCACGCCCACATGCCGGTATCTGCTGAAGAGAGTCGGGACGCAGAGATGCTTTGTTTTCAACGCACAATGCTGCGGGGGAAAAGAGCGCAGCAGACGGCGCAAAACGCACTTTATGACTGAAAAGTGCGGTAGAAAATCCCCGATGATGTCTGGCACCGCTGGTACCTCCCAGTAATCGCAATTCTCAACAAATGCAGGCAATGAAAATGATTAGTTGTGTCCTGTAAGTAAGAAATTATTCTGACATGATCAATGGTTTCAGATCTGCATATTCGGGGGGGGGGGGGTCTGTCAACGAAGCAGCAAAAATAGCAGCAAGCAAAATGAGCAGATATTTCAGTGTATTGAAAATAAAAATGTTTAAATATTTTAAGTTCAAGCCACTGTTATCTCAGTGCTGACTGGGTGCGTAAAGTCAATGTTAGCCCAATGTTAAACCGCCGCCACGAAAGTGGCTACAGTCTTCTGACGCACACAAAATAAGATGCTGAATCATGAACTACACAAGAAGTAGAACTTTGGCCGCAAAAATAAAAACGACGTTCCCGCATCGCTTCTGCGCACTGTCACCTTCGATTTCCTGGAAAATCTTTTTTTAAACCACATCGGGGATAAACATCGTGACGGCGTTTGCGGGATTTGTCACAGTCGGGCTGCCGGGCGCAGGGAGGGGCGCTGCCGCAGGTTTCCATCACTACACGAGTGGAGAACAATGAAACCTGCACGAAATATCAATAAGAAACTTTTCTCCAGTCAACACTGCAAGTTGCAGCATGACGGCGCATTTTAAAGTGCGCAGCGAAGGCGACGCGGAATACCTTTAAAATTGGTGCAGAATTGCCGTTGAGCAAAACATTTTTTTTTAAAAAAAAAAAAGATAAAATAAAATAAACAAACGAAACGGTCATGACATTTGCGTTGTTCAGAGGGCGGCGGACGTGCGCCGCCAACAAAGCGCGCGCTCACCTCGCTCCACGTCCGCAATGGCACAGCGCAGATGCTCCTCGGTCACCAGCTCCCCGATCACGACCAGAAGGTAGAACCTGTCGTCGAAAAAGCGGTGCGAGAGGCTGGGTGGCGATGCGGTGACGCTGCACGAGGGCTGCGTGTCCGCCGCCGGTTCCACGCGTGTCGCCATCCTCGCCCGTCACGAGTGTCAGCAGCGGCTGAGGCGCGAGAAGCGGGTTCACAGGGAGCGGTTCCCTTTTATAGCCCCGCGCGCACCCGCGGCGCCCACCGGGAGCGGGACCGGGAGAGGAGAGTCCTTCCAGCCGGCTGATGTCATCCGACACCCCACCCCCACTCGAAATAAAATAAAACCCACCGGTGAAGGTCTAAACATGTGACAGGTACGAGAAAAAGCACCGAGTTCTGGTCACGGTTTCATTTGCATATCAAATAATATAAGCTACAAGTGATAAACGCCGCAGAAAAGCTTCGCATTTAGCTAAAACAATCAAATTTTATTTAATTCTCTGCTTTGCTTATTCATTGTATTTCTTTGATCCGCGTCTTCAGTGAACTATTTAAAACAGCAAGTGAGAAAAATGCGTCATCATCCCGTTTGGAGACCCGCAGTAATTTCGCACTACAGTCCTGTGCAAAAGTCTTAGGCAATGGTGGGAAAAACGCTATAAAGCGAGGATGGTTCCAGAAATAATGGCATGAATACTTATTAATCAATAAACCTTCTAAAAAGTGCAGGAGACAAAAAAAACCTCAGTCAGATCAATATTCGGTGGGACCACCCTTTGCCTTTAAAACAGCGTCAGTTCTCTTATGCAAACTTGCATGCAGTTTAAGGTAGAGGTCGGTAGGATCTTCCAAACATTTTGAGGAACTGGCCACAGTTGTTCTGCAGACTTTGACTGTCTCTGCATGTCCTCCCACACTGACTGGATCATGTTGAGATGAGGGCTCTGTGGGGACCTGTGGGGGATCTGTTGCTGAAGATAGTTGTGTATGACTGAGATTGGGTGTTTGAGGTCATTCTCAGGCTGCACAATGAATTTGGAACCAACCAGAAACCCCCCCGATGGTGGATAAGAATCTACCTGTACTTCTCAACACACATTCAAGTTGCATGACTGACACTTTTGCACTGTACTGTAGTTGGGATGTTTAGGCAACTTTAGCACATATAACAAAATTAATGGTGGTATTGAAAGGTGGACAAGCAACATTTAATCGTACAAATGATATTGTTGCAGAGAATTTAATTAATTTCTGCATTAATTTATCGTGGTGTTTATTGTTCTGGAAGCAAACCCCACCCACGTGTGTCATTATGCATACCTGATAAAAAAAAAACTTGGATCCAGGGCCACTAAGTCTGGAGAAAGTTCTTTTGACACCTGTCGGTGTTCAAAGGTGACTGTTTGTTGTCACTGTGATTGAGGTTCATCTGGTTGCTGGTCGTTCTCTTGTTCATTTTTTTTAAGGATTTGATCCCATCCTTTGAGCTTCTTCTGAGACTTCCATTCAGGATTTGCTCCAATATCCATTAGTTCCTTTAAAACTCTCCCCGGGGACCACAGTTCCAAGGAGACAGCATTTTTCCCTGCACGGTTTTTTTTGTTGTTTTTAAGTGCAGTGTTCACCTGCATATATTGTTACACAAGTACCATTGTTGAATAATTCTGTTCTTTGAGGACTTTTTCCAGAGGAGGTGCAACTTTACAGCTGCAAAGGGTTTGGTAAGAACGTGTTAACTACCAGAACCCACTGCCACCCTTTTCTGTCCCTTTTACCTCGTCACACTGGCTGCCTGAAATCCTGAAACCACTGGATTCGGGATCTCTGCAGACATCTCCCTCTCCTGTTTCTCCTCCTGCTCAGTTGAGCTTGTTTTTGGTGTTTGGCCACAAAGAGGGGAGGTGTCAATTTTTATGCAAATTCAGAGCAAAGTCATCTCTTGTCACTGGCCAAAACAGATACAAACTATGCATAAACCTAATTAATATTTTCCCTCATTTTAGTTCCGGACAAAAAAGTATTGGCACCCACAGTTGCGATAATCCTTCGCCAAGAGACGTAATTCTCCAGTGGTTTGTTCAACCTGCGAATAACGGGGACGGTGAAGTTGTGAATAAGAAGCGTGCGGAGCTGTAAAAGTGAGCAGCAATTTCAAAATTTTTCATCTGTCCACATGTGTATGGTGCTGCCACACAGTGTAGCTCCAGCAGCGGTCTAATTGGCACGGTCAGAAGGTCATGTTTTACCCTCCTCCCTCCGAGATGTCCTCTAGCTGCCGGCGCTTTGATTTTTTCTTCCTTCTTCTTATACTGTAATCACAGCGCATCATACATTAACCACGAGGTTCTCCTGAATGTGCCTTGTTTGGTGGAAACTGAGAACATTGAAAGAAGCTCAAAGACGGTCTTCAAAGAGCAAAGACGAAGGGCGGTTTTGCCGTGAACAGAAAGGTTGGACAAAACTGCTGGGGTTCTGCAACGAGCAGCATCAGCAGCGCTGAGGTGAAATTATGAATGGGAAGCAGAAGGACGAGGGGGACGGAACTCTGCCGAGAGGAAAGCGTGAGGGTTTCGGATTGTGACCCCCACATTACCTTGGGGTGAGGAGAGCGGGTCAGGGGAGTACGTGGGGTGGCAACCTTCCCTGGAGACATCCAGGTTTCTGAAAAGCGACGAGGCGTTGAAGGAAAAAAAAGGGAAGCATAATCAGATGTGAAGCCGGTCCTAATCCACGGCCTTCCCAGCAGCCTCTGGGCAGCGCAGACGTGCTCTGCGAGATGCACGGCATTGTGGGTCAGCAAGGTTGTGGCACCGAAACCTCCCGGCCGAATGCTGGAACGCAGCTCCGTGATGGGAAATCTCGAGGCCGTGGAACGGTGTCCCCGGTTAACCCCAGCTGAAGATGGCCTGGTGGCAGCTCCTCTCTTCCACGGAGCAGGATGAACATCCTCAGCTGAACTCCTGCTCCGTTTGCCGTCCCGTCGCGACTAGAGGGACGTGTTACAGAGCCTTTGTTTGAAGCGTATCAGAGATGTTACGCACATTTCGGGGTGTCTCTACCTATCCATCGTCACCGAATCCTGCTGCTTAAACACATCGCAAACCCTGCTAGAAACAAAGCCCCAGAAGACATAGAAAGACAACGGCAGAGCAGTAATGTGTACAGATGGAGATCAACAAAGAATTCTAGTGCTGCAAAGTTGCTGCGTGAGAAGTCCAGCTCAGCATTTCCAGATGTTTTGTGTTAAACTTAAACGTCACAGCTAAGGGTGCCTGAACCTGACAGCAGCTTCGGCAGAGATGTTCGTCTCGGGTTCAGCACATGAAGGCTGTTCTGCATCGTGGTGATTCTAGACACGCCGGTCTCGCGTACAGTGATGAACAAAGATGTCAGCTGCTTATTCTACTGCACTTGTGAACACTGGGCTAACACTTTTGCACAGTACTGCATAATAATTTCACACCCGTTCCCACGAAGAAGGCAACGCAAGGTAGCGGTGCCTGGCCGAAGAACCTTCTGAGATGGCGTAGCACCGCTGTTTAGTCTGAGATGATCATCAGAACCAGGTTTTGAGAAGAAAACGCTCGGGTCACATCACACGAAGACGGTTAAGCTGTTGTGCAGGAGCCACAAACATACAAATCCGGAAGCCTGGAGATGTTCCTGCAACATTTATGAGGAGAAGCTTGTGGCTGCACTTTCCAATTTACTTCATACGGTTTCATTATCAGTGTTGTGGCTTCTCTTTCTCCAACCAGAAACGCCACCACGAACCTACCTCCATTACCCACCTTCACGGTAGTTAAGAATCCCGAAGACCTGCGGTTACTATGCACGAGCGTGTGGTGCTCACACCCTCAACAGCCGCTGCCTTTGGAGCTGCTGGGTGCATCGCAGAGTGAGAGGCGGGCGAGATGGCAGCGTTGCCGTGGCGGTGAGTGGGCTCACACATCAGACAGACATCTCCAGGCCAGCTGGACAGTGGCCTGTTCTTCTCAGACCTCCTGATCTCATTAACTTCCCACTGTTTGCGCAGCCGCGGGAGTCGTGGAGGAAATTTTATTTTTGTAGATATGTGTGCAGCAGAAGGTTAACCAGTGTGCATTTAAGCCCCGTTCGCTTGGCGTTCGCCTGAGGCTGAGGATGTTCACTGACGTCCAGAAACGTTTTCGCTCACTTTGACGTTGCAGATGTGGCCACATCTCGCTTAAAGCTGCTAAATTCTTTGGGTTTGTGTTTTTTTTTTTTTTTTTTACCTATCAGTGCGTCATTCTTAAAACCTGGAATATCTGGAAAGCAGAATAATGCGTTCAGATAAAACATATTAATTGTAATTTTACTCTGGATGTTTTTGGCATTGAAACGACGAGTAAAAACGAAAATAAGCAATTTTGTGGAATCCCGTGATGAAAACGTCCGAATATCACGCGCTGTTTGAGAAATCCTTGCGTTGCTCCGCATTTTGCTACGACCCGGGTTTATTCCATCCTCTTTTCACACGTGAATTTAACTGTGGCTCCAGGATAATCCAGCGTGTGCGACGGGTGCAAGCGGACCCCCACCCCCCCCAGTTTCAGGTTCCGTTCAGTGTTTCAGTAAATAACTGTGTTCATGTGTGCCGACCCGCTAATGTTTTCCCAAACTCGCCTGAGACCTTTGATGATACAGCGCATGAAATATTTATCCCTCGTGATGGAAACGCCGCCGCCGCTGTGCAGTTAAACTTGCATCACCTCGAGGAGACGTTTTAATAAGCTCGACACACGGGTATGTGCATCTCACCTGTTTTTTTGAACCAAAAACAATTGGAAAAAATGTTAAGTTTCCACTGCACTCAAATCCAAATCCGTTTTATTTTAACGCTTCCATTAGAAAAATATTTAGCGTTTAATAAATAATGAATAATAACTGGAGGAACTCCGACGGAAGCCTTATTGTTGGTTCCGGTGGCCTCCGGGTCATGTGATTAAAACCCACCAATCACTCCGTTCGCTGTCCAGACCCCCTCCCCCCCCTCACAGCAGGTGGGTGAAAACAATCGATGCTTTATTACGTTAAAGCAAAGTTAGTGATGAACGACAGGGGTACGGAGCGCGAGTGTCTCTCTGTCACCTGCCTTCGCGGGGAGGCCTGCAGGCTGTGCCAGCAGGTAGATGGAAGTTCCAGGCTGCTGGAGAATCTAGGGCAGTGGGGGCTACCTATCTCTTTGCAGTACAACACACACACACACACACACACACACACACACACACACACACACACCCAGACGCTCGGCTTGGTAAAGAGACAGCACTGCAATGCAGATGGCAAATGCTTGGCCTCCCATCGATTAGCTGGGGGGGGAGGCATTTTGCTCACAAGAAGAAGAAAACTGGCACCTGCTTTCTGCCGTGCTGCTCACCTCTGGTTCATCAGGAGCCTGTTAAACCAAAGCAAATTTTTATGGATTAGGAATTTAATTTGTGGAAATAAGTTGCACGCGGCCCCTCCGCTGTGCTTCCGTGACCCCATGGTCACAACACGGCCACCGTTTGCCAGTCTCTCCACGTGGTGCTACAGGGTGAGCTGGACAAAACGTCACGAATGAGTGTGTGTGCAGTGTGGTGAAGGAGACAGTAGGGCTCTGCTCCCAGGAGCAAGTGCTGCTTCAGCAGTGTGTGTGTGTGTGTGTGTGTGTGTGTGTGTGTGTGTGTGTGTGTGCGTGCATACCAGGTCAGGGGTTTGTTAGGGTAACAGGTCGTGGTTCACCTCCCGACATCATATTACTGCGGTCATTTTAAACCGTTGCCTCCCGGTTGCACAGACGCGCCGGAGAGTAAGATGGCTTTTTCCTTTCCTCAAAGGCCGAGCCCGTGGAAAAGACCGGAAGTCAGAAGATAAGATGCAGTCCCTTTAAAATAATTTTATTCTGGTAATCTGAATCGAAGGGGGACATTTTTTCCCAACACTCAGCAACATCTCCTCAGATTAAACCAGACTGTAATTTGCTTTGGTGTCAGTTAAACTGGACATACTATAAGTAAGGTGGATGTGTTATGGGTGAAGCCCTCCGCCATCCACCTCGGACCCGGATTCTGCACGGCTCCGGGAGACACGCCCACCCCTGGGTGAAAGAGTTTGAAGACATAAAAGTAAAACCTGGCTGCTTAAAGATAAACATACAGTATCTGGCTGCCCGACTGAAATTTCAAGTCCGTCCAGGCTGAGCGCACAGTGAGATGGTGATTCTGCAGATCACGTGACGCAAATATGTGTAAATCCGTATAAAAGGTGTGTTTTCCTACCTGTAGCCTGTCGGTGTGAAAGATCCATTAATGGCTCCCTTACTGTTCGGCACGGAGTTTGTTTCCGTTAACGCAGTTCGCACAGCGCATCCGAGTTAGGTCTTCCCGGCAGTTTTCCACGATCGCAAAAGAAACGACTGACTTGAACAATAAAGGCCAAAAACCAGACAAGCGGAGAGCGTCCAGAAACGGCGCCGAGCTGTCCTTTCGTTCACGGCCTTTTCTCTGGTGCAGCCAAAGGCTTTCGATTAAGACAATTCATCTTTTGTGCAAAAATAAGAGCAGAAAAATAAAATGTGCCACCTTGGAAATAGAGAAGTTCGACTTTCAGCATTCGGTCATAATACCACGTGCCATGACTCGGTAAAACGCATTAACTTTGCTGAGTCACTGTGCAGAATTTGCTGACTTGTCCCCGATCCCAAGCGTGCTGTGTCTGCTGTCGAACCGGGGACCGTTGACCGTCGTCGCCCGGCGTTCGGAAAGCGTTGATAACGCAGGAGGTCGCTCTGAAGGAAGCTGCTGGGAAGCGTTCGGAACGACAGCAGCTACGGCACTCACACAACTGTCGCGGCGTTTGGTAGCGCTGCCCGAAGTTCTCCCACCTCCCGGGTCGAAGCTCCGGCTCAAACCACAGGGGGGGAAAGTACGAGTGTAAGAGTCGGAATTGGGGATCGCGTCTGCTGCAGCCTCGCGGCCTCCGTGTTGTGTTCTCTGGCGACTTTGGGGACTGAACTCGGCTGTGTGCGAACGGAACCTCTCAGATATGAGTGAAAATGCGTTTTCGGAAGGACCTCACGCCCTACTAACCCTCTGCTTCCTGCACCTGCCAGCCAGACCACTTCTTAGCCATCTTCTGGATATAAAGCCTTCAAAGTCTAATGTGATGTGACAAGTTATATCAACTAGGCCTTTGTGATATTCCTAGAGGTCCACATGCCCCACCGCCCAACCCAACCCAACCCCACCCCCCGCTTCCGCCCTCCGTCTCCCAAAGGATCCGTGTTTGTGGTGTGACCTAAATACAGGCGCTGCGGTTCGACAAGGAGGTTCACACAACGGAGGTGATGGTTTAATTGTTATGTGCGTCACCTTTATCAAGTCCCTCCATGTTTATTCGGGTAACAGCCAAACCATGGCACAAGTACCCTCCTTCAGCTTCAAAGTCGCCCGAGATCCGGACTCATTATGAGCCTGTATGAGTGGAGAAAAGGAGAACTGTGGGGTAGGAGGCACAACTTTATGAAATGCTGTAAATGATTTTTGTCTGGGACTCAGTGCTAAGATTTGTTGGGTTGGGCTGCTTACTGGGGAACGCTGTGGCTATTTTACGACTGTGGAAGTTCCCACCAGAGTTTGTTTAGGAAATATGGCAGTTTTTGGAAGTGGGTCATCGAAATTATTATTTGTCTCCTGTAACGCTTGGGCGCCGCTTGCGCTTGTCCGGATCTGACAGTAAAATTACAGCCGGGCCACGTAACGCCGGCCCCCCTCGGCTCCTCCCTTACCCTCACGTTGACTGTCACTGTTAGCAAGGTACCGGGTGACTTACACCCCCGGCGTTGGGCTCGCAGACACGCTCGCTCCCTCTGTAAAAGCACAACGTGGCGAGGAGCCAGATCTGCTCCTTCTCCGACACGGCCAGGGAGGCTCCGCAGTTATCGTTCTCCCGAAGCAGCACGACACAGCCACGTATTTTATATAATCCATTCATCGGGCATTTATATTAATATCTGCCATCGTTTCACTGGACTTTTAACAAATGGTACGTGATCGTGAGTGCAGTTGAACCCCGTCAGACTGATCACTGTGGGACACGGATGTCCCTGCGGAGGGCAATGCCGCCAGGGCGTCTGGCTGGCAGCTCCCTGGGTGCTGCGGAATGAGGCCGGCGAACCCGGGCACTGCGCTCAGCAGCTGACGCCTCCGATACATCAACCTGGATTCGCTTCCGTCTCCTCGGCTCTCACGATACAGTGGGAAACAAAGCCAAGAAGAGGCGCACGTTTAAAAGGAGCGACCGCAAGTTTAAAAGCAAGCCTTACGTCAGCAACTCTGAAGAACAAACTGCATAGGAAGTTTACCTGCACGTAACCCTTACCCCGACCCCTAACCCTAACAATTAACCACTAACCCCTAACCCTAACCCCTACTAACCCCTAACTGTAACCCGAACCCTAACAATTAACCACTAACCCCTAACCCTAACCCCTACTAACCCCTAACCCTGACCACTAACTGTAACCCAAACCCTAACAACTAACCCCTAACCCTAATCCTGACACCAAACTGTAATCCCTACCCCACACCCCCAACCCTAACCTTCAGTTGGCCCACACATAACCCTTACTCTAACAACTAACCACTAACCCTAACCTTCAGTTTACCCACGTGTAACACTAACCCTATCGCTAATCCTAGCAACTAACCACTAACCCCTAACCTAATCCTAACACTAACCACTAAACCCTAACCCCAACCCTAACCACTAACCACTAACCCCTAACCTGCGCATAACCCTTACCCTTACACTAAACCCCTTACCCTAACAACTAACCACTAACCCTTACCCTAACCTTCAGTTTACCCACAGGTAACACTAACCCTATCCCTAATCCTAACAACTAACCACTAACCCCTAACCTGTGCGTAACCCTTACCCTTACACTAAACCCCTTACCCTAACAACTAACCACTAACCCTAACCCTAACCTTCAGTTGACCCACAGGTAACACTAACCCTATCCCTAATCCTACCAACTAACCACTAACCCCTAACCATAACCCCCAACCCCCTAATCCTAACCTTCAGTTTGCCCACGCGTAACCCTTACCCTAACAACTTAACCAGTAACCACTAACCCTAACCCCTATTTCCATTTTTGCCTAATTTTGTTGTAATAAATACCGTGTTATACATCCTGGTGTCTTTGTTTACCCCATTGGGACCCATAGTCCCACCAGCCCCAGTCTCTATATCATTAAAGTTCGATCTCTGTTTGTCCGTTTGTTTGTCCTTTAGGCCTGGTTTTATTTTCCAGCTGCTACTGGATTTACAATGATTTACCCATTCTGAACAGTTCTCACCGGGAACCATCCGGGTTAAGCACCTTCCTCAAGGAAGGTGGGACTCAAACCTGCGTCCTTCAAGTCTGAGGCTTTAGCTCAAAACGCTGCGAAACCTGCAGCCTCCACACCAAAGTGCAAAACGGGTCAGACTAAAAAAAAAACCATCGACATGCGGCGGCGATGTGTCACAGTTATCAAAGTCCAACTTCAGCGACCATTCAGACGTTCTCCACGGGGAGAAATTCACGCCGTATTTCTCCCGCACGTCATATAATCGTGTTGCAAAGTAAAAGTTCTTCTTCTGTTTTTACTTTGCTCTGCAAACTGTGAGAAAATCGATATCTTACAGAAGGATAGCGGCTCCCCTACGTACATAATGGCTTTGCTGGCTTCCCACCAGGAACGGGTCGGGTTTCGCCGTAGGCCACTGTTTTTATTCGGGACGGATCCCACCTTCTGCGTAAGACCAGCAGGGGTGCAGACCTCATACCCACACGGATCGCCCTGCACCTTCCAACGTCGTTTTTCTAACTCTTTAATTCACCTTCAACTCTCTTCATCTAGCTGAAGCTTTAATCCAAACTGATTTGAAGTGTTAAGCAACTTTTAGCGGATTTACCACTTTAAACAGCTGGGTGATGTTGACAAGTTAATAGTCTGTAGGAAAAGTTGAGGGGAACCAATACACTTGGGGGAGACGGGGGCACTAGAGCCCCCTGTTCACGTGAAATATTGTTTTTTTCTGCTCAGGCTTTGAGTTCTGCCTGAAGGAACAGTCAAGATGTATATTACAGAACCACACAGGACCACCCTGCTGCCCCCCCCACAGCCAGCGCTCCTCAAAATGGCCGCTTAATAAAATGGCTGCTACAGAAACTGAAAACGGCGATTATGCTTTAAAAAAGGCAGCAGAACAAAAGCGCAGCAATGTTGGCCCCTTTTGGGAAATCGGGGAAGGGTGACTTGTTTAGGGGTCCTGTGACTTTTTTTCGGGAGGAAAAACGCAATCGATAATACCCCCCCCCCAAAAACAGTGGCACACGAGGGAATTTCACGCACGGAAATCGTCGCATCGGCACGTCGTGTAACGTTTTGTCTTTGCTGATATTTAAATATTTTATATTTTGTGTCTCTCGTTCATTCATTATTAACTTCTCGCCCAGGTCAGGGCCGCTGTGGGCCCCAGGCCCCCCGGTAAGCGCTGCCTCTTATAAAAGGTTACAGAAGAGGAGACGTTTTGCTCATCCGAGTCGCTGACGTTTGTAATATAAAGAAATGAAATTCACTGCCTGTGTCTTTCACCATGCCGCGTAACCTTATTAACACGGCCGTTTTTCTTTGATCCTTGAGGCTTTTTTTTAACGGTAGGATATAGGTTCTCATACAAACGTTGTGCTATTTAAATAACTGGATCGAAAGTTACATAATGATCTGGTGTATTTGAGGACAGCGGTTCCATCCCCAGCTCCTGCTGCGCTTTGGTTACTGTAAATCACCGAAAACACGTAAAGGTCGCAAGTTGCCGAGGAGGAGAAGCTGCAGCTGAATTAATGTATAGTGTTAATAGTATCAAAACTGTTTTTAGTCTTTTATGTTTGCCTCGTGCTCCTTTGTCGCCCCCTGGGATCCCCGCCACGGGAATTCCGATAAAGGCACGAAAACGCGTCCCACCAAAGCGACTGTGTAAACTGCATTCCGTCAAACTACGTCTGCTTAAGACGTTAAATAAAATCGTCTCAAGGATTTTTTCATTCGGAGACATTATTGCACCGCTGGTACCTAAATGTGGGATCAAATTGAATTATTTGAAAGCGATCTTAGGCACTTAAGCGCTGGGGATCCGCGTGCAGGTCTAGACAGTTGTTTTAAAGTGATTACGTCTTATAATGGAATTTATTTGTTGCTTTGGATGGAGCAGGAAAGGCCGCGGCTTCAGGGGAGGCACTTCTGTGTTACTGGAGATCTGCTGCCCTCATGTGATGTGACATATAAAAATGCCGACACTTTCCTGAAAACTCTACATCTGTGCTGGGTTAAAACGGTGTGTTTATACAACCCACACTGACGGATGTAAAATTGTTTCACTTGTTTCAATCCCTGACTTGACAATTACTCATTTCTCATATAACTTCAGATCAAACACTAAAAAAACACATCGAGAAATAAATCTAGTGGCGACAAACATTACAGTTACATTTGTCCAACAGTCACAACTGTCCTTATTTTCCAGAAGAACTTTCAGTTCCATAGACAAGCTGATATAAACAGACAGACAGACAAAAAGACAGACAGATAGACATACAGACAGAGGGACAGACAGACAGATAGATAGACAGACAGGCAGAGGGACAGACAGACAGGCAGAGGGACAGACAGATAGACATATAGATAGGGCACTGGGTACAGTTCAGAACTGTCATCTTCCTGTGGCAGAACATGGGTTCGAATCACCCTGATCTGCTCCAGGAAAAGATCCAGTTGCTTAACACAGAACACCAACAGTGCAGGAGGCTTCAGGGGAAAGACTGTCAGCAAAATGAGCTTAAAAATAATAACTGACAAAAGAACAAACAGATAGATAGAGGGGTGCCGTTTCATGACTTGTCTTTATTCACACACACACACACACACACACACACACACACACACACACACACACACACGCCTATGATGGCTATGAACATCTGGAGCAGTGCACACCTCCTGTAAACCCTGACCAGTCTTGACCCTCAAAGAACACCACACATGACACACCTCATACCAGCACTGGCAGAACAACATGTTCCTTCACCTGGAGCCTGAGGGTGTGTGTGTGTGTGTGTGTGTGTGTGTCCTCCTACATTCCCAAGAGTTTGTGAGGAACCTCTCAGAACATCCAGCCTCCTTCCTTATCTTTGAGTGAGTTAATAGGGGTGGTTTAACTCTGAAGAAATACATCATAAATCATCATACAATCCAACTGTTAGTACAAAATAAAAGTTGTCTTCTCACAGTCCAAACACGTGTGATTCAGTTGAACTGGTCACTCTAGACTGTCCACAAGTGTGTGTGCGTGTGTGTATGTGTGTGTGTGTGTGCGTGTGTGTATGTGTGTGTGTGTGTGTGCGTGTGTGCGTGTGTGTGTGTTTCCAGGACAGGCCGCAGTGACAACAGAGCTGCAGGAAATGTACACAGACTGGCCGACAGGTGGCGATGTTTCCCGTGCTGACGTGACTCGGTGTGACGGAGGTGCCGGAATCCTGTTCAAACACACCTGATCCGATCGTTTTGCATAACAAAACACCGACGATCATATTAAATAGATTGAATCCTTTGCAAAATTTGAACCGTAAAGTAACTGCAGCCCTACAGGCAGATTTTCTGTCATTGTCTTCATTCCTAATCCAGCTTTATACATCTTATTAGTCATGTTGCATTCAGGATTCCCCAAACTACAGTCACTTTTAAATACGCAAAAATCTGTAATATTGTCTCATAAATATTATTACATATAAATGTTAGTTTAGGTAACTTTTAAATAAATTGGAAAATCAGACCATTTTAGTACATATACAATATTGACAAATATTCATTTAGAGTACATGTTTCCATTAATAATTTCCATTGAGAACAAACACATTTTACTGTCTAACTTCATAGGAATGTTAGATATATAGGATGGTGGTTCTTCAACTTATAAACACAACTTTTTTAACTCCTCTTTTGTCCAAAGTCCCTTTGACTGCAGTCAATAAACAAATAAATCTGTGCAAGACTTGTGTCAATTTGGTTCATTTGAAATGAAAGGGAATCAAAAAAAGGGTCATTTCCGTAAATGGCTACCGAATGCTGTGCCCATCAGCATCTGGCCACTTTTTTACTTTTTATTTAAACATATTTATTTATTCTGAACTGCACTGACATGAAAATAAACTTTAAATGTTTAAAAAAAGATGCACAATGCCCGCAAACCCTTGCTGACCGATGGCCGTTTCGTCAAAAACGTCTTTTTCCACCAGCGAAGAGCCGGATGCAGAAACGCAGGGGTGAAAACAGGGTGGAAAAACAGTAAAACCTCCACTAATGCCCCAGTTCATTTGTAGAAATAAAAATCTTAATAAAACAGCCCTATTATTGGCTCATTTATACAGCACACGGCCTAAAAGGAGCTTGGAAGCTGTGCAACGAAACGAAACAAACACAGAAAAGACTCTAATCTCTAGATAGCAAATATAAAATTGCAAAAAAAGTTGTTTTGGAATATTTTTGGATATTCTTCCAATTTAGGGTAAATCTCTAAGATAAATCACTGAAAGAGCACTATTGTGAGGCGGCACAACGCTAAAACGTACGAAAAAGAATGGCGCTCAAATTGTTATTTCAGACCAAGCAGACGAACTTCTTAACAAACAACAGAGCAGAAACACAGCGAAGACTTGTCCTCCTGGGGGGCAACAGACGGGGTCACACTTCTTGAGATAATAAAAGAACCAGTTTTGCATGTAGCAGCTTCCGGTTACAAGGTGTTTCTTTCAGCGGTAGTTTTGCATGTGTTGACTTCTAAGAAACAGTGAGAGGTGCAGATCTGTAGATATCGTTTCAAGGAATCAGATGAAACAAGCATATGCAAGGAGACCAGCGCAGGCGAGGGGGGTGTACCCACGAGGCCTCCCACAGCGGCAGCCTGTGCTCAACGCTCAGATTTAGCGGGCGGTGAATACGAAAAAATGGCTTTTCCACTTTCACTTAGTCGACCACTAGTAACGGAGGCCGGAGAAGAGAAAAGTGGCGTCTGCTAAAGCACAAAACAAAACGTTTAACAGTATCTACTTCAGACCAACAGTAGATGAGAAACTATCTTTAAGTGGCCATTTTTTCCATGAAAATCCCCCCCACGCCCATTTAAGCAAGACAGGTGTACAACGTCTTATTCCAAAACCCGCTTCCAAAACACTTTGGCTTTTGCTACGGCTGAACGGAAGCCGTTTTCAAAACCCGGTCTGTTTGCTTTCGCTTGTCAGCCGGTTTATGTGCTCGTAACAGAAACAAGGACTACAAATGTTTGACGAAACATCCACTTCTAAAACACTCGCGGAGCTGTTAGCCAAGACAAAATTACACAAATCTCGAAACGTGTCATGTGGTTTGCCCGAAAAGAAAACTTTTCACATTTTTGCTTGCCCACATTCTCATTTCACAATAACTTGGGATTCAGTGAGTTGAGCTTTTCATTATGCCGGCCACATCACTATAGTTATGCTTCTTGTTGATTTTTAAAATGTTGGGAGAATTTTATTCAGGGGAATAAGACAGGGCAGATGAATCAGTGCGGTGCAGTTTAATGGCTATGGCAGTAATCCCACAACTGAAGGACCTCCCATAGAGCCTTTGAGTAAGGATCTAACTCCCAAAGGACTGGTAAACCATTGCAAGGACCTCAGTGTAACAGACAATAAGAAGGCGAGGGACAAAGGAGTTTGCTGAATAATGGTTAACAACTGCTGACTTTTCACGCTGTTCTCCAACAAATACAAATAAAGCAAGTAGCAATAGCTGAACTCAGTCACAACAGTGGAATATCACTAACCGCTTTATGCGTTGTGAGCGTTTGCCATCGTGGGGCAGATGTTGTCAGCGCACCACACTGGGTGCACGCCAGGCGGGATAAAGTCGCACTCTCATTCACACCGAATCGAAAGCTCGGAACTAGTGATGTCTCCAACAAACCTGTCTAGATGCTGCTTATTAAACTTGACCCCACGCAACGGTAATCGGTCTTAAGTTTTGCTTCTATTCCAGGGAAGAATGAGGCCCTTTGCCTTTCTGCGGGCTTGAGGCAACCGACAACTTTGAGAAGAAACTTCAAACTGGAGATACGGATTTAATAATGGGTTTACGAGGGGTACAGAAGACGGATCCAGGCGAGTAAAATGCTATTTAGCAATCAGTTGCAGAAAAGCATCTGTTAAAATGAATAAATGTTATTATAGTAATTGCAAGCCGAAGTATTCTTGTCTAATGTTTGCCGTGTATGTATCACAAAACCCGCTAGAGGTGCTACTGGTGACAAAAGCGAAGCATGAAACCTGAAATGATCCTGAACGTCACTTCTGAAACGCTGTTTTGATCATCTGGTCCAAAACAAATGAATCTGGGATTTTCGCACGTATCAAGCCGGACATTTTCCTCCCAGGAAAACTGGTCAAAGTTCACATTTCTACCATTGCTTCTAACTTCACGTCCCAGAATCTGAATTCAAATTAGCTGAACAAACCTCCCCGGAAGCACAAACAACGTGGTTAAAGTCACATCACACGTGAGCCACGCAACTGGGAAACTGGAAGGAAAACGACAAAGAGGACGACCAGCAACCAGACAGACGGAGTCAGTCACAGTGAGTGTTCACACTCCTTCCAACAGTACGGACTCAAGTCAAGGGCAGAACCTTCTGCCTGCTCTCCGTCACAGTATGTCGGCACTGAGAAGAAAGAGGCTGTGATTCGGTGGCACCTAATAACACCCCCAAGGAGAGGCACTGCAGATTCTCACAGTTTTCAAATTGTATCACAGCACATGGACCCTCTTGAATGCCTGGAAATGGCAGCATCAGCATTTCCAGTGTTTTTTTTTTAATCGGCAAAGCACTTTTTTTTCCGCTGCAACTTTACCCCACGGAATACGGCTCAGCGGCGTAAACAAGTGAACATCTGCATTGTCGCCGAAATAAAAAACGGTTAATTTGCCATGGTGAATATTTTGCCAAATCTGATCTTACGCCAGCCGTGTTTCCACACTTGCCCAGAAGAATGTGGAACGTTTAGCCCGGGGAAGTGTGCTGAGACGCTGAAAGCCCTGACTTGGAGTGGTGTCTTGGTGTTGTGACCAGGCATGACTTAAATTTCCCAAATATGTTAAAGAAGACAAGTGTGTGACAGGCCTCGCGGATCTGAGGTCAGAAACATCCAGATTAGTTTTCCTAAGTAGGGGCTTAATGACAGCGAGTTTTGTGGGATTTGCCCTGTAGCTGTAGGTAAGCTCATAAATATTAGTATGTGGGATCCCGACCGAGGAAGGAGATGCTTTAAAACCTCCCCTGGTTTTGCGTCCAAGTGGATGCAAGTGGGTGAGTTGGAAAACATAATTAGCGCATTAACTTCTTCAAGATGGGCTGTTGAGAAAACATCCAGCGTTAATAGTCACCGGGAAACAATGTCGAGGACGTTGCTGAGGGAAAACACAAACACAAAGACACGGGAAGAGCAGCAACCGCGCCACATGTACGATAAACCTGTGGCGAACGTAAGCACACTTCTTTGCGCAAAACCTCGGATAAGGTGGGTCGCCGATCAGTTCCGTGGGGGCAAACCGATAAGACGTCGAAAATTTCACGAACCGACGTTTCCGGAAGCGGCGGGACGACGATTTTCCGCACTTAACCACCACATTAACCAAACCGCCGAATGAATCAAACAAATCCAAACGAAAATACTCGGTGGCCGAAGTGACCAATTTAATTGTTCCGTTTTTTTTTTTGGTTTCCTAAGTGGGAACCTAAGACGTAAGAAAGAGTGGCAACCTTCCCAAGAACTCTTCAGCTCTTCTTTTACATTCTGTTCACACTGTCCGTTCGCCTTATACCTCAACGACCTTGAAGCCACGTGGTTTTCCAGGTGTTATTTAGACCAGTGCAGAAGTGCCGCTGGAACTCGCACTTGCACACCTCTTTACTGTCTGTTACTGGACAAGCTGTGTTTTTCGGTCAGCTGAGCCTCTTCCTCTAGCTGTTTACATTGGCATCTTGACTTGAGGCCTGCGTTTAGCAGGAACGCGTCTTGGGAAAAGCTCCCGTCGGAAATGCCGCAGAGCGTCTCGAGGCCCAAACCTGGTTAGCACGAAGCCCTTCGCTCGCCTTGCTGGCAGCGATGCCAGCTTGCGTCGCCTGTGCACCCTCTAAAACCACAGCATATTTGGACAGTCTGTTTATAACAGAAGGCTTGTGAGAGACCATGGGATAAAAATGCTTGGGAAAATTTGGACTCTTCAGCCAGATGTTGCACCGAGACTCCGACGGTGAACTTTGTGAGATCCAGTATCGGGGAAGTTTACACTCTTTCGGCATAAATAGATGTTGTTTATCGTCAGTCCCTTTGCCTAAATAAGACCTGTTTTTGATTATGGGCAACAAAGGAGGGACGTTCAGATGTTTCTTCTTGTCTTTCTGGGAACAGCTCAAAGCTTTTGCTCAAAAAATCTTTTCTCTACACCTTAAACATAAACACGCACTTCAGTTCATTTAAACAACTGAGACGTCACATTCCGACGGTCATTCGTGTGGTTTGTGTTACTTCAATTTGGATTTCGAATTGCTTGTTCACCAGAACTTGTTCCCCATTAGTCACGTTTTTCTGCAACCTGCAGATATAAGTCCTGCGACTCAACGCTGCTGCATTAACGTTCATTAAAAATACACCCCGATAAGGTTCAAAAATACCGTGTGTTATGATATTACCTGCTATGTGATATTACCTGCTATGGCAGCTAATATCCCAGTAAACTTGTGTGTCACGTTACTGTTTCCCTCCATCTACAGTACAGTGCAAAAGTGTTAGGCATGCAACTTGAATGTGTGCTGAGAAGTACAGGTAGATTCTTATCTACCATCAGGGAGGTTTCTCATTGGTCCCAAATTCATTGTGCAGCCTGAGAATGACCTCAAACACCCAACCTCAGTCATACACAACTATCTTGAGCAACAGGTGGACTGGACCCCACAGAGCCCTGATCTCAACATGATCCAGTCAGTCTGGGAGGACATGCAGAGACTGTGAACTGTGGCCAGTTTGGAAGAACCTGCCAACCTCCACCTTAAACTGCATGCAAGTTTGCATGAGAGAATTGATGGTGTTTTAAAGGCAAAGGGTGGTCCCACCAAATATTGATCTGACTGAGGTTTTTTTGTCTACAGCACTTTTTTTTTATTGATTAATAAGTATTCGTGGCATTATTTTTGGAACCATCCTCGCTTTATAGCATTTTTCCCACAGGTGCCTAAGACTTTTGCACAGGACTGTATGTGTCTTTTCAAGGTCACCTGAAAGTAACTTCAAAATGGGTGACAATTTTAAAGATGACTGTTTTTTTTCAGGGATCTGTAGGAAATTTTGCCATTACATCACATGCCAAGTGAACAGTTAACTTATGGTCTCCTGAAGACAAGGATCACTTTGATTTGCCAGTAAAAACAGGGGATCATCCAAAGTCCTCTACAAGCCTATCTCTTTTCCCATGGGATAGTCCAGCTAAAACTGCAGCCACAAAAATCAAGTCCGTGTTCTGGGAAGCCAAAGAAAAGTGTATGACAAATTAGATTTTTTGTTATTACTGGATTGAACCCATTTACTGAAAGCTTCCAACTTGCTGTTACCATCCATTTATCATCCGCTGTATTTTTATTTTTTTTTGCATATTTCAAACGTGAAAAGTTCATCATTACCGAGTCTCTGCGTTGCCGATCGGGTTTTGAGGGGATGATATCCATCAAAACCACAGGATTACATGGGGGGGCACACACTCAGCCTGTGTGTGCGTGAGGGGCATCCTGGGCAGCCTTGACCTGACCTGACCTCTTCAAAATGAAAGAACGGGGCAAACAAAGGGCATAAAACTGAAGGGATGCAGAAAAATGAGGCAAATCCTGGAGACGCAGAAAGACGATTTGCAGGCTGGCACTGAAGCGTCAGCAAAATGCGAACAAACAACAAACCGGACCTCAAGCCACTGGATGCTTAAGTAGATTAACCCACCGAGTTCCAACCTGGCAGATCTGTGCTGCAGAATATTTCTCTGGCTGTTTTGCATTAGTTTAATGTTACACGGCATTAGTGAAAGATAATATTTAATTATTTTGTGGCCAATACACATCACTTTTAACTGAAATATTTATATAGCAACACATTTCCTCGTGACATTCGCATCGTGGCAAATGGCAGACAAAAAAACAACGTGTTTGTTGAGCACAAAATATTTTCTGAGTCAGAGACTCGCAGCTCCGCAGATAGAAGATCTAATGACATATCAGGAGGACGCATTACGTAAATGTGTCTGTTTCACCGCAGTGCTTTTGACTGTTGAATGAACCCAATCTGAAAAAAGACCCCATTTGAAAAGTGCTTGCATGACGTATCAAAAATAATAGCCGCAAAAAATGAGTTTTTTCATTGTTTCCGGAACTTCCTGCACCACCCTTCCCCCGGGGATCATATTAAAAACATATTTACCTTTCTACTTCCATAGCGTCCGCCTCTCTTTTCCAGCAAAATAAACACCGTTTTAATAATCCGCTGACAGGTCCAACCTGTAAAGTCCCCAGATTTCATAAGGCTTTATTTTCTGCCCCAACGATGCATTTGAGCTTCTACCTCGACTCTATCCTCAGTTCCTCTTCCCAGAGCCGCGAACCTGTTTTAGGAGACAACAGATACCTGGACGTTCGGCAGCGACCAGGGACCCGTCTCTCGTGACACGATAAGAGAAGGTGCCATCGAACTAAATCCACAAAGTTAGCAAATTTAAACAATGATCTCACACATTATAAACAGGGGTTCAGGACCAAGATTTACACACCCCGGCTGGAACGTAACAAATCAGAAACACACGATGCGGAGCCTCCGAATCTGCTGCCTTTTTCAGCAGAGAAGCAAAGCGAAAATGACAACAGATTTATTTTCCGTCAACCGGTATGTCTGAGCGGTAATAATAATAATAGTCGGTATTATTAATTCTATCGCTAATAATGGATAATAGTTTTCAAGCATTTCCGAATGACCTGATCCGTTTGCCAAAGGAAATATAACAAAAAAAAGTTCTCCGTCAGTACAGTAAAGAGGAAGACGAGCTTTTCATACAATAGAGGCTCTGAGAGAGTGAAACCTTACGAATTTAAACTGGTGGAAGCTCTTTAAAATGATCATTAGCAAAAATACAGAGTGACCGAAATGAACCGGCTTATATAACTGCGGAAACATTTGCTTAAACACGGGACAGCAAATCCACTCGCCGTCATCATTAATTCGGAATTATCTCAGGTTAAAGGGAATTTCCCTCTGAGTTTCACTGTAATTCAGACTTTTTATTCAAAGTATTAGCAATTTACTCAGCTTCATTAACTGCTGATCCTGGTCAAGGTCACGATGGTTCAGCCCATCACACACACACACACACACACACACACACACACACACACACACAAATGAACAGGCGTTCGTGCTGTGTAATATCATGGCCCTGCTGTGCGCTGGCGGTGGGGCTGAGGTTCAGTAAAGTGGTGATTTAAAAACACCCTTCAAGTCAGTCCTAGAAGTATTGAGTCACGGCTTTTTAATTTGTCCGTTTATTAAAGCCAGAAATTACCTGCTAATCTATAGTGACCAATCAACCTGAAACACATGTCTGGACTGAAGGAGGAAACTTGAGCATACAGATCAACTAGGATTCAAACCCACAGCCAAACAGCCAGGGCAGGGCACCACTGTGCTCCTGTGCCGCACATTACTAAACCTACCTGTCTATTTTTACGCACCTCACTAAAAAACTCAAGACTAGTAAACGTTCGGTCGTCAACAGGCAGCAAATAGGAAGTATTAACAACCAAATACCGACAATCAATAGTTATAAGTTAACTGCTCAACTGAAAAATGTCACTTGGGTTTAATTTTGACTGAAGTTTTATAAAGGATGAATTTTGGAGGGAAGTGTTGGACCCAACACCCAGCCATGCCCCGCTATCAACCACGTGTGGTGCATATATGTGCACTTCGCTACTCCAACCTACCAACCAGCTTCTGTCTTCTGTACCACCGGGGCTCAACACCCTCTCCGGCAGGCAGGTTCAAGCCCTCAGGTGGACTCCACCCCCCAGCCAGGCTGGACAGCCCACCAAGCATTCTTCCAAATGCTCAAACCAGTCCAATCCTTAAATCTCCTGAAAGACCTTTTGCTTACTTCCCCATTAAGGTACAACTGACTAAAAATAATCACCCACAACTTTTTTTTCCCCGGGCTTCAACTCAAAACTTCTGCTTTTTGCAGCATAAAATTTACAGTATAACACTGTAACACAAGACGAGCAAACAGGGTCACCAGAGCTCTTCCTGTGAGTATCTGGAGATGAGATACTGATCTGTTGCAGCAGTGTTCAGCCATGAGACACCCACCCACATGTGTGGGTTCGATATCACCATGACTGGTTTTCCATCCCAAAATGTGACTCACAAGTACCCGGACCCCACAGGATGCTTCAGCTCACACGCCCCCCCCCCCCCCCCCCCCCCCCCCCCCCCCCCCCCCCCCCCCCCCCCCNTACCCGGACCCCACAGGATGCTTCAGCTCACACGCCCCCCCCCCCCCCCGCTATTTATAAAACATTAATGAATCTATCGGTTGAATGACAGAAGGTATTTCTTCTTATTTGCAGCAGCTCTGCTAAAAATGGACTGTGCAAAAATAGGATTATATAAGTAAAAAGTCCGATTTTCACCAGGTGGCGACTGCAGAGAAGATACAGAGCGTGTGCACTACCCCGTGCCACGTGCACACGCTCTGACACGGCAAACCCCTATAAATGAGCACAGGGGGTTTGCAGGCGAATTGCTGGTGTAGAACTTCTGAAACGTGTCCCGCAAACGTGGGGACCCTGTCTAAACACGCCCCTGCAGGCCTGTTGTTCAGCCTGCCCTGCACGCGCAGTCTGGACACAAGAAAGAAAACTTTTCAGCTCACGTTGCGGCCAGCGTTTTAAACTGTGACCTGAAATAACAAATACAGCCGTTTTTTTTTTTTTAATGGTGAATGGGGAAGTTTCACGGTGATTTTTAGTGATCGGCAGTCTGAAAGCACCCAGAATTATTCAGGAAGCAAATTCTTTGTCATCCATTGAGGTCAAATAGGATTTTTTTTTAAACAGTTTGTGCTAAAAAAATTGCAGGAAAGGTTAATCTAGCAAGTCGTCTTAAAGTGTGTTTGTGGGGTTGTTTGTGTGCTGGCAGTCTGTACCTTTTAGTCACTGGTTTGGGAAATGCTGGTTACTGGTGCTGGAAAGGTGGCCTTGGAGATGAGCGCCGTTCAGCAGTAAGTGTTTAGAGGACATCTGAAGATATTCGACTTCTGACACAGGTGCTAATAATCTGCTTTGCTTTTTTTCCCCCCACAGATAAGGGGCATTTTGTCTCCGGGTTTGTAAAATAACAATGAGTCACTAAAGGGATGTGTTTACAAGGGTATTATAAACTATTAGGAGCAGTTTATTCGGAGATGCTCTCTGTATACTTTCGGCACATTTCTAAAGCTGACCGGGAAATGTCCACAATTCCACCAAACACATCTTCAGTAGGACCTTAATAAGGAACGTCCCTTCAGAAATTCCACGAAATGGCCATTGTGTCAGCATTTGCATTCCTGTGTTTGTGTCCAACTGATCAAAGGGTGAACCAGCTTGGAAAGGCAGCAGTTATGACACTGAACAAAGTGTGACATTTCCCACCATCCAAAGACTTTGGGTTTTTCAGTGCTGGCAAAGTCAAATTTATCCTCTTGATGAACCTGGAGACACGACACTGTTTGTTATATACAGTACTGTGCAAAAGTGTTAGACATGCAACTTGAATGTGTGTTGAGAAGTTCAGGTAGATTCTTATCTACCATCAGGGAGGTTTCTCATTGGTCCCAAATTCATTGTGCAGCCTGAGAATGACCTCAAACACCCAATCTCAGTCATACACAACTATGTTGAGCAAAAAGAAGGAATCCTGCAACAGATGGTCTGGTCCCCACAGAGTCCTGATCTCAACATGATCCAGTCAGTCTGGGAGGACATGCAGAGACAGTCAAAGTCTGCAGAAGAACTGTGGCCAGTTCCCCAAAATGTTTGGAAGAACCTCCCAACCTCTACCTTAAACTGCATGCAAGTTTGCATAACAGAATTGATCCATCAGGACGGGGGTGACGGCATTCAGGGCACACGGCGCCTGCCTGGGACTAATGCATGCTGGGAGGTGACCATTAAATTAGATCTCTCACTGGGTCTTCTGCACAGGACAACGGGTGACAATGTGGTCTTACTGGGTGGTCTGTGTGATGCTGGCCTGCACTTTTTTTTTAACCATAAATCACGTCGAGACGTTGAAGCTCAAAACTACAATTCCTTTGTTCGTTCGATTCTGTGGCAGGTTCTGTCGACGTTACTGGATTTAATCCCCTTATCGGAATGTTTTGTTTACTGTGACTCGTTCTTCTAACGCTCACTTGACAAACGGTATTAAAAGCTGGTCACCACTTTACCAAACACCAGTTTCCCTGTTATTGCCCAACAGGGTCGAGATATCACACAGTGTTTTCTCCCCCGAAACCCGGCATTACGTATCTCACCAGGGAGCAAATGACAACGAATCACAGGACAAGTGAACCGAGTTCAGGAGAACAGCTTTATGGTCACCCAACACAGAAGAAGTGCGTGCTCAAAAACACGTTACGGCCCCAAAAAAACCTTTTCCAGGCGCCTGTGACAAAAATCTCAATCACCACTAAAACAGAAGTGAAAAAACACCCCCCGCCCCTGATTGTAGCCTTTGTTTGGACTTTTTTGAGGAGCCGTCTTTCAATAAGATGCACCTGGAGTCGTCTTCACAGTCGCTTTTCTATAGCATCGAATAATAGTTTGGCGAAGTGGCGGGTGAATTTTGACATATCACCAAATGTGATGAGCCAGTCTGCATGGCAAGTTAGAATTAAAAATACAAGCAGTTTCTGAAAAGAAGTAATGCCTTGGAGAGAACGACTTCTGGACTTTTCTTTCATGGTAAAAGGGCATGGGTAAGGCATGAACTTTGTTTTGGGAGTCCAGCTCCATGCCAGGAATCTAAAGAATGGTTTTTATGGAGAGCTCAGGGTTAAAAAGAGTTAAGATTCTCAAATATGTCTGCTAAGTCATAACAGAGGTTTGAAAAGTGAAGTAATGTACAAATCACTCTGCTGTCTTTAATGTTTACCGAGACGTCGTGAAAAAGGACCAAAATAAGCCGGCGGACCCCTTTTTGCCAGTAACTCCATTGGCACATTTCTCCTTTTGACTTTCGGTTGAATGATAGCAGCAGAGTGTGTTTCTGTAAGGAATATAGTCGCCCGCCATCCTCTGTGTGACACGTGGTCCTTTTGCCTGTGTTTGGCTTCTAAGGCACTGTTAAAATATGGAAAATGCAGAAGGCAATATTGTACGTTTAACCTTTTAAACATGAGTTATAAATCAGTTTGTAGGGCACGTAGGTGCACAGTAAGTGTATTCATGGCCCGAAAGATGCCCACGGTCAACACAAACTACAAAGTTGCATTTATCTGAAATAATGCAGAGAACATTATGGATAGACATTATCCATAGACGTAACATTTGGCATGGAATCCAGGCGGCAAATGTTTGAGCTCCTCATCAGACTGACTTCATGATGATGTTCAGCAAAGCAGCACTGAGATGCAGAGGAAAAGCAGATATTCCTGCTGTCTTGTACTTGAAGGACCCAGATTCAAATCCCACCTCCTGCTGTTGTATCCTTGAGGGAAGCAGTTACCTTAAGAGGTTCCAGTAAAATATTCCCCTGCTGTGTAAATAAGTAAAGTCTTTTAAGAGAAAAGTAAATGTAAACCATGCAAGTATCAACCTCATGCTGAAAAAAAAGTTGGCTCTTCTAAGTCACAGACCTCCAGCAGCTCTAGTGTGAGGCCGAGAAGGTCTTTGACTTAGAGCCTGAAATCTAGGGTCTGGACACCTTTTCAGTGAGTGCAGCAGATTGTCAAGTAGGTGCATAGTGAGCTCAGAATGAGAAGGTTAACATGGGCAGGTTTCCAGGCTACAATGAGGTGGGAGATGACAAGATGGACCTCATTTACACCTCTCCTCATCCTCGTCTCCAGCGCAGTCCAAGCCAAGGTGGATGGATCACTAAGCTTCGATCCCCACTCAACACTTTCTGCTCCCAAATGATTACCTGACAAAGTCAAGGATGCAGCCATTGCCTGATTTACTTTATTTTGTGCAGTGTAAGGCAGGCGGAAGGTTTTCATTCATAAAGTCAAAACATGAATACTTTTCATGTGTGAAATGTTGATGTTGTCAAAACAGTATACAGCATTTTGAAGGCACGTAGGTAGCAGAAAAAAAACAAGGTACACTGGGAGATTTGAGTCAGATGTGACTCAGTGATTTGTAAAGGTCTCACCAAACTGAAATATGTAGAACGTATAAAAGGGTGGGGGGGGGTACCAAGAACAGTATAAAAATTGTAAATGTAATCTGAAATTTTCTGGTTTGAATCACACTTCTGCTGTACTAAGTTTGACCAACAAACTGAACCTGCATGGATACAGAAAGAATATCCTGCTGTATAAATGTTTTGGATTTCATAATATTAGTGACCTTTATTTAACTGGTACTTTTACCATAACCAACTGTTTAACAAATGGCACCTGTCACACCTGCTGCTCACATTTACTACAGTAGGAATGAGATTCAGGCCAGAAAGTTTCAGATCACAAGATGAAGGACCTGGGGTCCCTAATATCTATCAATCATAATCCATATTATTTAAGGAATTGTTTATTAATTATTTAATTAGGGAAGATCATTTAATTCTCCTCACCAGCTCCCGGGTCCTCAGAAATGCATCTCTTCGTGAGGTTCAGGAGAGGTGACCAGGACGTCTAACATTTAATTTGCATTTTTAACTTCACATCACTGGAACTACAGTCACTGCAGAGGAAAGAGCGAAATTTAACAGCAGCACAACACTGTTCATAAAAGGTGGCAAAATATTTAGAAACGTTCTGTTAAACTTTAGAGGAATCGAAGGGGTTTTGATCATTGGTCAAGTTTAGCTCTGCTGTTAGGGAAGGTTTATTTTTATGCTTTCATCACAAGCTTCTGCACGGAGGGGAGTAAAAATTTTACGGCGAGATGGTTGTCTGTCGGAACGGGAGAGGTCAGCGGCTTCAAACTTAAAGACAAATTTTCTCCTGCGGTGTCCCGGTGGCACAGTATTTCCCATCCTCCTGCGAACAGCTCCTCGCCAGCAGGCCTCAAGCCGCGGCTGTTACTGATACGTAGCAACAAAGCGAAGTGGGACGACTCAGAACGTCTGACGTCACGAGAGGTGAGGAACGTGAGAGGCCAGCATTCCTCCCGGTCCACGATCAAGAAAGACGTGACACAGCAGAGACGTGTTAATTTGGTTGCCGTGCACCGTCAGCACCGAGGCTGTGACACCCACGTGGCGGACGAGCGCCAGTCTCGCCCTGCAGCCGTATTTACCCGTTAAAAAAGGAGTAAAGCCGCGTTGAAGTGTAGGTAGGGTAGCGTAGGACGGGTTTGTAGCATTGGGGGATTTTCTGCATATGGTGAGGTGTTTTACAGCACTGCTCAAAGTTATGCATATTAACTTTGATAAAGAGGTATGTTTGGATGTATGAAAATCCTGCTCTGTATGACTTTCTCGCTATTCTAAGACAATGCCGGGTTATGTTGCCAGCATGGAGTAAACGAGAAACTTCCAGCAAACAATAAATCAATTTAGGCATTAAAAAGGTGGCTGTGTTGTGCTGGGTAGGCACTGTAAATGCGTGAAAGTATGAATTTAAAGAGCAAGAAGATTAGGAATCGAAAAGCTCCTTTCGGAGTTCCGCTTCCACAACGAGCCTGAGAAACTGAGTTGCGTGACAGAGGCTCCCTTTGTGGTAACGTCTGGCATGTGTGAAGAGCATTGCTCCCCAAGGGGGGGAGGGGGGTCACAAAAACAGCCACAAGTAAGAAAGGGCTCGAGCGGCGTCGTCACTGGCGGATCGCGACCCAGTGGCCCAGCATGTAGATTCTGCTTTGACAGATTTCACTGGATTACAGAGCGACTGTGAAACAGGAACTGACAGGTAGATCATGAAGCAGGAAAGAGAATGTGAGCAGCTTGAAGCTCAGCACTGCAACTCCTGATAGCACACTGTACTACTCCACACTACACTACACTGTACTACTCCACACTACACAACACTGTACTACTCCACACTACACTACACTGTACTACTCTACACAACACTGTACTACTCCACACTACACAACACTGTACTACTCCACACTACACTACACTGTACTACTCCACACAACACTGTACTACTCCACACTACACTACACTGAGACTGTACTGCACTACACAACACTGTACTGTGACAACAGACAGAGATGGTTTCTTAACTATTTCCCTGCGAAAACTGCCACCACGTCAGAGCAGGTGATGTTAGAGCCTGACAGAAGAAAAGATGAGGAAACATCAAGTGTGACGTGAAGATCGGCGTTTTCAGCCCTGAGAGATGTTTTCAGGCAGGCGGCTTAACGGGGGAAAATGAGGAAAGTAACGGAGCCAAAAGAGGCGGCGAGCTGCACCGACTGGGGACACGCTGGTGGCCTGAGAGGAGGTCGTGCTGCCAGATGGGGGGGGGAGGGCTTCCTCTCCGCTCTGTTTTTGTGTGGTTAAGGCATTCGGGGCAGAGCCTCAGGACCACTGCGGGAAGAGCAACGTGTTCATCACATTGAACGGGGGTGGAGGGTGAGATGGCCAGATAGGAGGGTGAGGTCGCGAGTGGGAGATGGAAATGAGGACGTGGTGCATTGTGCAGCGATTTAGGGGAAATACCTTCCAAATTCTTCCGAAAATCACATCCTTTCCCTGAAAACACCGATAACACCGAGGACGTGACTCTCCTCGCCGCTGTCCACCTTGAAGCTGCGCAGTATCACCTGTCCAGCAGGAGGAAGGATGAATAATTGAAAAAGCCAAGTTGTGAACAAAAGGCGGCTGACAAGAGCCCTGCAGCAGGTGGTCACCTTGTTACAGGTGTCCGCTTGCGATTAAAAGCCACGGGTTTCAACCCCCACTCCCACTCCACAAAACGGCTCGTGGAACAATTCTATAAATGGGCAAATAACTGTAGACAGGTTAGCAAACAAGCACAATGCAACGAGGCGCCTTAGAAACAGGTAAACAAAGAGATGGAGATGTTAAAACTGTAGGTAGTGACTCTGAAAAACCTCACGTTAAAAACATTTCTCTGACTGTTAAGTGAATGAAGCTGTTCTGATGTAGCTCACTGTCCTCAACAAGACCCTCCTCACGTTTACAAGCTGCTCTCCTGACTCAGTAGCACTAACTCTCGCTTTCAGCAGCGTGCCCTTGTCAGGGTTGAGGTCTGCAGCCGATGCCAGAGGAGCTGGGCGCCAGACTGTTGCCGGGCAACCAGCTTAGTCACCCTGAAACACGTCTTTGGACTATGGGAGGAAACCGGAGGGCCTGAGTAAACCCACTCGGACGTGAGGAGAACGTGCCAGCTGCGCAGAGGCCGAGATGGATTTCAGCAGGTGTTGTGAGGGCACGGCAACACCTACCAAGTGCCAGTGACTCAGGGACATTATTATGGAGGTTGTAACCGAATCAAAAATGGGGAGAAGCCGAGGAGTCGGTTCTGGGCCTGGACGTTCTCTGAGCCGCTGAAGCTTGGAACACCTCCCAAGGATTCGTGAGAGGATGAGAACTTTGCGGTGCTTAAATACTCTCTGCAGAGTTGGTAGAAGGTAAAGACAATTTCTATGTTTTTGTTACGTTTTTGATTTTTTTTTAACTTTAATAAGTAGTTAATGGTTTTATCCACTGTCATTTCCATTGGAGGCCAAGAAGTCTGGAGCCACTGTGAGCTGAGCTGAAAGCAAACCGAGGTCCTCAGCTTTGGCCTGGAACGAACAAAACATCCAGATCCGAGCTGAACATAAGGACTGTGTGCATAACCAAAGATCCATGTTCTTTGTTTTCTTATGCAAATCCCACTGAAAATTCTCTATATTTAAATTCCTACTTGACCCTCACTGTGGCGATGACCTTCATGCGTTCTTCTGTTTCACATTAAAAGGATATTAAAAGACTACTTTTAGCTGCTCTTGCCCTGGTGGATCCTCAGAGCGACTCCAAAATAAGCAACACAGAGATATACGGCACATATTGAAAGCTGTCGGACCCACATCCTTTGCAAAGGGGCCCCGAAATTTATTTGCTGCCCGCAGTTTTTTTTCTTTTTTCAGGATGGTAAATATTTAATTAAGGTAAAACGCGCTGCTCTCCCACTTGGCTGGGGGGCTCACACCTGGAGCTGGGTGATGCTGTTCATGCTGCTGTTTTGACATCACTCGTGGATGATGTCACTATTAAATGAACTTTGTGACATCCGGAAACCATTTTTTTTTTCATAAGAAATAATGGAATTTGACCCCCGCGTTGGGGTGACTTCTCGGAACAAATTAAGCGTGTTGCACGAGCGATGGGTCCACTTTGTGCCGGACGTGTTGATGCTGAGGACAGAAGCTGGTCGAGCGCTTCTCTCCCAGACCTTCGTGGCGAAACGGTACGTGAAGCGACCTCTATCCTACTTCCGCAAACCGACTTCAGAGGGTTTCCCGCTTGTTCTCAAATCTTCCCGGTTCACGCTGCTTCCTGGTTTATCACCGTTGGAGAGGCAGACTGGCACACAGGAAACACGCGTTCCTCACACGCGTTCCTCAGAAAGAAGGGTCACGGCTTTATCTGCGACCGTCTCGAAACCAAAAGGCAGCAGTGAGCTAAACTTGAGAGAAGACGAGAAGCTTAAAAAAAACAGGAGAGTGAAGTTTTAAATAATTTTTAAAAATGTTGTATTTAAATTATTATAGGTCTTAACTCCAAACAACTTAATAGCAGCTGAGCCTTTAGGAAAAAGCGTCCACTGTATGAAGAATTGTCTCAAAGTACTGGACAATAGGGGAGGAAATACACGATCAGATGTGATCTTGATCCTGTTTCTTGGCAACAAAAACGGCTCTAATATTTCCTGTAAACACTTTAATAATTCACCACGACCAAAACTATAGAAGTAATAACATTTGACAATCTAGGGTGAAAAATGCTGCTCTGAACTGGAAACAATATGGTAATAACAATATGGAAAATAAATTATGTTCGGTAAAGAATTTCTGATCGTCTCCAGCAGATGTTTTAGGTTTTAATGAAATTAAATTTTGTTGGTAAGGAATCAATGGAGGGCAGGGTGTCTGGGCACTGTTTGTCAGGGTGTTTGTGGTTTCCACAGTCACACTCTCACCCTGCCCTGGACACACTGTGAAGAACCAAGTGTGTCACAGCAGTTGAACTGTGGGTAAACCCACCACGCCTGAACACCAGGTTTGGAAGTTCTCACCCTGGGGTCAAACTCACACCCCTGCGTGAACGTTTTAGTGTCGTGAAAAAAGGCAACTGCATTCCGGCATCAAGACGCACGTTATATTCGAGCAAAAATTCACTTTCTGGCCCAGTTAAAAGCCGTCAGCAGGTTTCATCAAACCCATTTTATATGTCGCATGTTTTTAAGATGGGAACTTGTCCACAGAGTTGCAATTTAATTTTTATTCAGTAACAAAATGTAAACAGAACATCAAGTTGTTATGCTAACTGCAAACCACATTTGACTACTTAAAGTATTTAACAGCTCAGAGAGATTAATTTTAATTCTGTGCAGTTTGTACACTGTTTTGGTAAAGGCTGCGTTGGAAAAATTCTAGGAAAAAAAAAAAAACATCCCTTTTGCAAACGCAAAATCCCTACCTTAAAATACTGGGAGTAAATCACGGAGACACACTTCAAGTACCAAAGCGCAGATTTTTCAATCCACCCATCTAATCTTAAAATCCTATCTTAGCTTTGAACACGGATGGATATTTTGGACCTGAGTAACCCTTCAGTTAAGCAAATAAATGTAACATTAAATTTTAAAAAATGCAACTGCTGAAACAGCACAGATGGTTTCTTAACTAAGGCTCAACGTGTTTTTTATAGCCATAAAAATGCCACTTTTATACAAATATTGTACATTAAAAGGGCATCACCTGAGGTAATGCAAGCAAGAATAAGTTAAAATCATCCTTTAGCTAACAAACAATTCATGTGTTTTTCTAACATTGCATTACTTTATTACTTCTGCTTTTAACAGAGCGTCTTTATGGTCATCTTTATGCATAAGAAAATATTTCAGTTCCTCCATAAAATGAAAGCTTTGTAATATGGAGTGGATGTGTATAGAAATATATGCCATAGAAATGAGTCACGAACATACTGAATATATTCACATGTTCCATCAAAGTCTTAAATGCAGCAATTATGTGCAGCACATACCTTGTTTTTACCTTAAAAGAGAGGTGACTCAATATGCGCTGCACAGACTACATGCTCTACTGAGCTGCACAGGCAGGTTGCATCACGTCCCACGTCCCTGTTTTGTGTCTCGGCTTTAACTTTTCTCAAAAGCAGCTCGATTAGCTGGACAGGGACGATGCCATAAATCCTTTACAGCAGCTGTAATTGCTGGAGCAACGGGTTTATATTTTATAGTGATTTCACAACGGGCTTTTGTGCAAAAAAACAAAAAAAAAAAAGATGTGCACAACAAAAAAGGTGATCACGTGCAGAAAATGCCAAAGTACACATTTACATTGCTATTACGTAAACTAATTTAGCCCTTCAGACTTGTTTACTCAATGCAGAAAAAATGTGTCTGGCAGGTATAATTTGTGTTAGTTATTAAAAAAGAATAGATTATATTGCAGTCCAACTTGTTTCGTCCTGTTAGGATTACAGTGATGCAACTACTGATGATCCAGCTCACAGGTGAAAATAGTTCTGGATCCATTCGTAAAGTTCTGTGAGGATGTAACTGTTGCAAAATGATTTTTGCCATTTTTATTTTGATATGTTGACTTCTGATCCTCAGTTCAGCGCCATCAGAAGTATTGCTATGTGCAATTATTTATTTAAACAATATTATTCAGGAAAACTTATTATTAAATGGCACAAGTAGCTGGTGTTCGGCAGGCGACCGCTGTGTGTGAAACTTAATTTAATTTCAATTAAAGCGGCACTTTTCATTATAATAAGTGTTTATTATAACAAGCTTGTGTGACGCAAGGCCGAAACACAAACGTTTCTTTAAAATGCACACGCGCCTAAGAACAGGCGTGTTCGGTGTTACGGCACTGGTGGGGCCCTCTCGTCCACATTTTGCAAGCCTTAATCCAACCTGAACGCCATCTTATAGTTTCTATGAAGGAGCTGCACATATTCATTTAATAAAACTGGTCGGCGTAAGAAAGCGGAAAGAGTGAGAAGGGCCGCATTTCACAATCATTTCGCTTAGCAAGTTTTGTGCTGGGGAAATGCGGAAATAAAAAATGTCACAACATGCTGCTGGCTTCCCACAACTGTTACAGTTGTGTGCTGCTCCCTGGAAGATATCTGACAACAGAAATGTATGACCCACACTTGCTTTTTTTAGACACACTGCATTTCCACCACAGGGCCAATTTATAAAGACCAGCAAATTCCATGAATGCCACCAGTTTTAATAATAGCTCCGTTTGGCAACAGGGTAGAGCTGGAATTTTAAATGTAGTGAATTAAAACTCTTTCCTTATCAGCAAAATATTATTTGTTTTAGCTTTTGTAATGTTTTTAAACCACCAGCATATAAAAGTGAACACAAGTTTGAGCCATTGTCCTGGGTTTGCTCTTCAGTACTCAAATAAACATTTCTCCTCATTTCTGAATATTTCTTTCTTTTAATTAAAACACAATCTTACCCCACCCCCCCTCGCCAGATCATTTCGGCGGTGTTTTCTTCATTTCGTGACTCGTATTAAACAAACTGCACGTATTTAACAGTATTTATTAGTAGTGCAGTTTCCCCATTGGAAATGTTATTTAATATTGGGGCAATTTGTGTCAGGTGGTGATAGTTTTGATGCTGCTCAGCGGTCTGTGTTTGAGCAGAGCTGCAGAGAACAATAGCAGCGTAAACACTCCAGCATGGTCATAACAGGAGTGACGCCTGTATTATTATCACATCTTTTAACACAGGTTATACTCGTAAACACGGGGCAGTTGCTCCAGTGTTCGGTGCGCTATGTGTATTTTAATCACGCCGGGATTTCAATTATCCTGAACATCACTGTCTATTGCAAAACCGTCCCCCTAAACTCTAAAATTAAATCTTCAGTGGTTAAGAGTGACGAGTGAATTCCTTTTTTTTACTGCATATTGCTTCATCTGTTTAATGTTGAACGTCAGGGAAGCACTGAATTTGCGATAGTTTTCCATTATTATAAAAAAATTTAATCTTTTAATCTTTAAGTACAAAGATCTGGAATTCTTTTCAATGTAAAGGCGACTATAAAATTAGTCACAATGTGACGTTTTTAAAAAAACCTCTTTCATATGAACGTAAATGTTCAGTGTCAGTGTGTAGTGCCATAAGTCAAATGACATCCAGAACCCAACTAGGAGGTAAAGCCTAGGCTGTTCTTTTGGTTACTTGGCTATTATCTCATGGGGAAAGATTTTCTGGAAGTTGCATAAGCAGAACAAGCTATCTCAGCACTCCAGCTTTCATGTATCAGGGCAAAGAAACACATGAGAAAAATAAAATAATCAGGAAGTAATAAACAGAGGCCTTTCACGAATATTTGGCCTCCTTGTAAATAATCTCATTAAACTAAGTGGACATTTAATTGTTATGTAACACGTCATAAAATCCCTAACAACACAGGCAATCTAGGAACAAAACGCAGCCAAATTACAGTACCTGGGTTTTTCAGTAATGGAGTGTCCTTGTGAGACGTGTCTGCATTCAGACACACACGCACACATACAGCACATAGATGCTTAGGTTCAAGAGGCCAAGAAGACATGCAAAACCTGTTATTGTTCTTCTTCCCTTTTCTGCTGGAAGCAAATGCCTCCCATGTGTTGAAACATGTTATGTCCAAAAGCAAGTACTGACACCAAATATGAATCACATGGGTGATGATGGTTTACAAGTGCAACACTATCGTTTCTATGATTCAGAATAAAAATTATAACTGCTGAAAAAAGTCCTTTCCACCCTTGCCCTACATGTACAAAAACTACTGCGTAAACTGGTCCGTTATTGTGGATGATGTTCTTAACTATTTTTAATAAAGATCTCAGTCTCACTGTCATTGTCATCTTCTCCTCTATTCAAGATACCGCTTGTCCTACTCAAGACACATTGCCTTTATGTGTATATATGAAGGAGACTGACGGTCCTGGATGGCCAAGTTGAGGAGGTTTGTTGTTCTAGCCAGCCACCAAGTTGGAAGCACCATATCCAACTTACTGTCTTTACTAAAGGAAACAATTTAAATCACTTTCTGAGCTCTTGATGGTGTGAAGGAGACTTAGAAAGCATGCTGGACCCACCCATCCGGGGCTGTGAGAGGGACAGACCTCATACATATATTTGATAAAGATTGCTCAACAAACATGCTGTGTCTCTATATTTATAAAGCTCAATCTCCATTTGTTTGTTTGTTTGTTCTTCATGCCCTGCTTTGATTTTTAAGCCTCAGCCTTGAAATGTGGCACATAGGAAGTTCTCACCTTAAGTGAGGTTTCTGCATAAACTTTGTTAAATTCCAAAAAGACTACTTACTATTTTGGAAATTGAAAATTTGGTTTCTAATAAGGATCGAAGAAGTAGCGATTGTGATGTCACACAACTACGTACAAACATCACACACAGAAAATAAGTAGAGTCACTGATGGATTTTCACACTCCACATACACACACACACACGCACACACGCGCACACACAGATGCCAGGTTTGATGATGTACAGTATTAGATATTTCTGTGTGGACGTCACTACAGCCCTTGCAGACATTGCTGTCAGTGTCATCCACCCATTTGACCACAGCAGCTGTGCGCAAATGAAAACGTCCAAATTAACAAGAAATTATACACGGCACACATTAGTGATGTAAGAGTTATAACGTTTGATGTTATAAAGTTTTTTCCCTTTCCGCTTTACTATAAAAGCCACATGTCACACTCCCTGTGGCTCTCGCTAACAATACTTATCTACTAAATACAACCACTTCAATGGTAAAACAGTTTAGTGATTATATAATGTCTTTTTACTATTTACCTTTCCACCGCTGCACATTTTTGACTCGGTATTTTGTTCTATATCTCTTTGTCCTTTATTTATGAAATTGCATAGCATTTAAGTGTCCACCACAAAACCATGTCTGACGTGCATTTTACTCCAGCAGTCCAGCCTTATCAGCTTAAATATATTAATTCTAAACAGATTAATATATGTTAATGAGAGTAATAACAGAACGGCATGTTTTCCAAGCAGCCTGTGTTCACTGCCTACCTGTTTCCTTATCTTCACTACGCTCTCGGCACTTTTCTAGTTTTCTGCCCTGGGGGGGAAAAAATGACATTTATACATCAAACAGATGCTTTTTTTTCTTAAAGTTCATAATAGCCCCTACCAAGTTTCCTTACTGGAAAACTCTACTTTATCTTCTACTCAGAAAAAAATTTCCACTTCAAATAGTACAAAAAAGGAAACGTGACAGCAGTGCAGCTGCCCTTTCACTTTATGTGAAGATAACCAGATAATAAGATAAAGAAGCTCTTGTTGTTTAGCTCCTTTGTAAACATGAACAGTGGCTATAATGTATAACAGGACAAGGTGCTTTTTTTTGCAAATATCTGAAGGTTGTATGGTGCCTGGGTTTGCTGACCAAACGGTTTGTAGACTTTTCAGCATTTGGCCATTTTTAAACGCATTTCAGAAGAGACCAGGACATGGCCTTCTCAGAATTTATCAGAAACAGGGAGGTCAGTGAAAACAAGGAGTGAAGTGCAACAGATTATGTCTGACTGTCCAGCAAGCAGGTGCCAGAAGGGTTCCTGCAAAGCCCTGACACAGCAGCCTGCCCTCCCGGGAGGGGCTGTGGGAGGGGGTCTCTCCCTGTGGAACTGCTGGCTCTGACTGCTTGGTGATGCGTCCCAGATGTGCGGATTCCAAGAGCTACTCGGACCCTGGGACTGGCATTTCGAACCGGCTCTGCCACTGTTTCAGCCTGGGCCTCCCCACCGCTCCCCTGCATCCTCTCCTTCCAACTCTCACATCTGTATGTCATCCAAAAACGCATGTAACATTTTCTCCTCTTATAATCACATTGCGCTTTCCTATTCCCTTTGTTAGTCCAGAACGTGCTGTTTCCACTGTTCTTTTATTTTTTTCCAACAAACAATTTTCCACGCCTGAAAATCCAGATGTGCAAATATTCCTTTCATCTTTTATTTGGTTCTTTACTCAAATTAGGTCTGACATACTGTTGAAATTGAATGCTTTGCCATTGCAAAAACCTTCATTTCCCAGCATTAAACGTCTCTGCGCTCATACAGTTTACCCACACTTAAGACACACAGCATCGTTCAACTGCCACCTTTCAATCCTTCCAAAAATAAATGTCCCGTAAAGCAATTTGTGACAGCTCGAGTTTAAAAACTCATGCTACGGTTAAAAATGGAATTAACAAAACAGTTTATCCTCGACTACCAGGTGTCTGTAGAGCGCAGAACATTTAGAATATCTGCCAACATAGACCACATTTACTTTCACAACATTTAACAGCTTTTAGATAACCTGCGTTTATGACACAGACAAGTGGTGCCCAGCTTATGCATAAATAACCCTAACTGTGTGTCAACACAGGGAGTGTCTCATTTGGGAAACCGTACGGCGTGGGAAATTTCAGAGCCATCTCCAGTTCTTTTCTTTTTTTTTTTTTTTACGCAGAACCAAAACAAAAACAAAGTAAAACGTATCCTTTTCAGGTACAAGCTCCATAGCAGCGTTCTGGTCCACCTTGAAAAGACAGGCTAACCTTTACCCAAGCCGGCAAACTTTATACCCGTTTTTAAACAAACAAACAAATCGCAGGGTTGAATCATAGCGAATGACTCACGAGGCTGCAAAAACCAAAGTGGCGACAGACTTTCTGAACATACCCTCACATGAAGTCATGATTGTAAAATGTACGTCAACCCTCGAGGTTCCGTCACATACAGTTAACCCTGTACGCAGCTGTATTGTGTGGGGAATGTTAACTTGTTCCACTTAGTTTGCATTATAAATTATGACAATTGCTCATGTACAGCAGTGGATACACATCTGCTCAGCTGTTTTTCCACCCCATCTTCAGCTCAGGGTTTAATTGAATACAAAAGCGCAAGATCTATAAATCTGCTAGAGGAATGCGGACAGCCAGCTTGACCACAGGGACCTAAGGCCATTCCTTGCTTATCCTACGCTCGTGCATATCTGGGGAGCTTAGGATGTTATGGAGATCTTGAGGAGCAAAAAATTAGTTGTTCCTCAGCTACAGTATTGCTGACAGGTAAACAGTGACTCCTTAAGCTCCACTGCGGGGCGGGTGTTGAAACTGCCTTCATGCTGGGCAGCCCCCGCCTTGCCGCTGAGACTCCTCCGCAGCGTTTAATGAAGCACATCTCCTCCCAGCTATTACACCATCTTCAGTCAATACCCTCTGTTGTCCCTGCTTATAAAACAGCATCTTTTCATTGCTGCCCTCTGGGAGATGCTATCACACCCTGAGCGCGAAAATCAACAGTCTCAGGAACCGCTTCCTATATTATCTATATTATCCGTTTATTTGCGCTCTAAATTTTCCTTCTCACTTTTCTGGGCACCACGGAAACCTCTCTTGGATACCTGCCCTATAAACAATCCTTAATTCTTGATTCTGCCTGTAGTCAGACAGCGGAAGACAACACGCAACTGCTGTTGTTTGTCTTCCCTTGTTTTTCGTCATTCGAATCATTTCAGATATACTTTTTCACAGAAAGATGATAAAGTTCAGGAATGCTCTAGAAAGCTGGCAAATTATCTATACATTCATTTCGCCCTCCTGAACAAAAGTGCAAAATGTACAACGGTAAAACTGTTATCCATTATATTGTTTTTAAATTAAAAGCTAAACAGCGAGACAAATTTTGTACACACCTTTACTATTTAAAGGTACTGTGCAGAGTTACAGTGTACAATTACAGGAAGCGGTGTATAGTTACAAGGTGCAAATGACAAAGTACCACATGAACCGTTTCAGTTACAAGGTCCTTGCAACAGGCTGCTGCTTTGTTGGCTCCTTCAGTGAGCAGACAGTGGGTGGTGGAGTTAAACATTTCATTTTCCATTAGAAACGGAAACTAAGAAATCATTACGTAAACAGTGCTGGAAAAGACCTGGGCTCTTTCAGCATCACGGGATAGTCATAGCGCCTTGCAGAAGTATTCACCTATTCGACAGAATCACACATTTTACTAGATAAACAGACCCGATACTTTAGTATTTCTTTCCATGTGACGTTTTAATTGTAAATAGTAATACAATAACTTTTGAGTATTTTCTGTAAAATGAAATCAACATGAGCTTTGCCTTACATTTTTTTAAAGACAGCAAAAGCTGGAATATGCGGTTTGCATAAGTATTTAAACCCCTGAACCTAATATTTGGTGGCAGCACCTGTGGCAGCAGTTACAGCAAAAGTCTTTTTGGGTTAGTGTCTCCCAGGCTCTGACACCAGCTCGGTCCGGTTTCTGCCCGTTCTTGCTGGCAAATCTGTTCAGGTTCTCTCAAGTTGCTCGGCGATCGCTTGTGGATCAACAGTTTTCACGTCTTTCTCAATTGGATTCACATCAAGACTTTGACTTGGCCACTCCAGGAGACTAATTTTCTTCTTCTGCAGCCACTCCGGTGTAGCTTTGGCCTTGTGTTCTTGGGTTCCTTGTCCTGGTGAAAGATGAAATGTTACCCCAGTTTTAAGTCTTTAGCCAACTGTAGCAGGTCTTTCTTCTAGCATCTGCCTGTACTTTGTACTGTCTGTTCTTCTTTAGTCACTGCGGTCCCTGCTGATGGAAATCAACCCCATAGCATGATGCTGCCACCCCCATGCTTTACTGTAGGGGTGGTTTTACCTGGGTGATGCGCTATGTTGGGTCGGCACCAGATGTAATGCTTTTTGAGATCCAAAAAGTTTGATCTTTGTTTCATTTGACAACAGTACCTTTGGCCTTTTTTGGCCGAATCACTCAGGTGCTTTGCTGCAAACTCTTGGCGAGTTTTGATACGGCTGTTTTTAAACAACGGCTTAGTTCTCGCACCCCTGACACACAGTCTGCTTTATGCAGTGTTCTGGGAATGGTTGAGTGATGCACGTTCTCTCCCCTTGCAGCCACTGAACTCAGCAACTCTTTCAAAGTTGACGTCGACCTCGGAGTTGCATCTCTTACTAGTTTCCTTCTTGCCTCAGTGCTCAGTGTGGAGGGACGCGCTGATCTAGGCAGCATCTGAATTGATGATGAAGTAGGCGGTTTTCACAGGGATGTTCACGGTCTTTGTTATTTTTTGCACCCTTCTCCATACTTGTGCTTTCTGACAACTTGATCTCTGGCTCGCTTCGACAGCTCCTTGGAATTCATGATTCCTTTAACATTGGATTTCATTCAGGTAACCCTGCTCACATAACTTAAAGGTTAGCCATAACGAAAGGGTTTGAATACTGACGCAAACTGAATTATTCAGTTTTTTCTTAAAAAATATTTTGCGAAGCAAAAATTCATGACTGATAAAATTTCATTCTGAGCATTAATTTCCAGTAAAATGTGTGATTTTGCAAGGCACTGAATTCACATAAAAGCTCACAACCTGCTCCCACAGACTCATTCTTATCCCATCCTCCTCGGTCTCCTTTCCCATTGTACCTCTGCTCTGCTAGGAGGCTTTCAGGGACGTGAAGGCTTTGCCTGGATTGTCTAGACACGGCCCTGCTTGGCTGAAGCTGTCAATCTTGGTTCTGGGTGTGACCAAGGAAGTGCTCCTCCACGGCAAAGAACACTGTATGTTTTAAAGATTAATTTAATTTCTGGAATTGTGGAATGCGGGGTTTGAAAATATAAAAGTGTGCAAATCCAGACTTGCCTGACAACACCCTCAGATCATACGGTTAGAGAAGAAGATGGTCGTTATTCTCCATTCAGTGGATCCAGCTTGAGATGAGCACTGACACACACACACACAATGAAAAACACACAATGTACCATTCAGATAAATTCCTCCTGATGAAAGATTGATGTTGAATAAATCTGTGCCTCATTGGAGCTACTGAAAGTTTATTTGACAAAAAAAAAAATATTTAAACAAGCCCCCAAGGAACACAAAAATTTATTTTCATTTGCTCTTCAAAACTTTAGTGGGTCCCTATTTCTAAAACAAATTAAGATGTGCTTTCCTTTGGATAAAATGATTTAGATTATTTGTGCTTTGGACAATTTATTATGTAGGATAGCAGAAGGTGGCAAAATCATTGGACTGGCATCTTTGTGTAAGAAATATGTATCAGGTACTGGTGCTCAGGGACTTTTTAATGGTTTCATAACAGCAGTGAATGTTTAATACAGCCCAGGCTTTTAAAAATTTTATTTTCTTATGATAAATCTGTCGGCAAATTAATAATTCTTATCCTTCAAATACAAATAAATATGTAACCCTGTGGGAATTTGTCTATCTTGGAAACTTTTGCTCTAATAGCATCATCAGAAAAACAGTACATGATGGTAAATGCAACATTCATAGCTTTGTCATTTTCTGACGAAATCCCTACACCCTTTACTTACGACAAAACACTGCCTTTATTGTTTGCTGTTTTATATATATATATATATATATCACAAGAAATATGCCTGACGCAAAATCAGATGATATAATAAAGAAGCAACAATGACTCTTGTCAGTCAAACTGAAACACTGAATTGCGCACAACAACTTTAACTTTCGGTTTCATACATATAGAATTTATTACGCCTTAAGGATATCCTTAATTTACGGTAAATTGTAAGACGAATATTATCATCACTTCCAAAACTTTATCGTGGAAAAAGCTATTTTCGGGGCCCGATCATCAGTGGCCTTTGAGTCACCGATTCACCGAACTGTGTTTAATATATATCGGTTTTGAATTTTGCTCATTTCCCCTAGAGAACATATGTATTTGCGCAGCGGTGAATCAGCGTTTCTCTGAAAGCCAAGTATTTGTCCAAAGTAATTCAAATCTCAGTTTAGAATTTCACTTCCATAACAAAATTTCTTTCATTACTCTGCGTGCTCCATTTACCCACGATAGGGATCCGTTTAAGGCAATATTAACGGCACGTACAGCTGTGACGGAGCAGAACGATGAAATAATAACAGAAAATGAATCATGTCGTTCCAAACACGTCCTAAAGTTACACCTAACGCAGTGAATGGGAAGTTTATTCCAAAGTCCCAGGTGAATTTATTCTCAATACTGACGCACAGTCTGGATGTAGACAGGTCCTCTTGACACCGCACAACATTATTCTGTATTTACCATGGTTACTTCCTTGAAAACTGCAGTATTTATTGTGCGTTTTATGGTAAGATGACAACAGTTCCTTCCCAGCGCTACAGCCCTGCGTATGACTATCATGTCATGTTTACTGAGACAAACACAGCAAAGCCAGAAATAAGAAAAGTCAAACCCGGGTTGATTCTGCACGCTACGTAAATAAACAGCGTGCGGCAGGTTCCCATTGCACAGTTCAGACCCGCTTCTGAAGCAGGTTCAGAAAAGTCAACCCTTCCGGAATGACTTCTGCAATTGTAGTTTCATTCAAACACGTAGGTGAGAAATGTCACAGAGAACTTTCCTGCTAAAGCAAGTCAGGCACCAGTGACCAACCTGAACCTGTTTTTCCCAGTCTATGTCATAACTGTACTACTATAGATGGATTGAGGCTGAAGATCTGGCTTCGATTTGTAGCGAAAACCACACGCGATGCTGAACAGGCGGCACATCTCACACTCAGCGGCTGACGGATGTGCAGGCCGTGCCGTTCTCTACTAACCTCATGTGCGTCAGTGTTTTCTTCTGTTGGTCTACGCTGAGGAATAACAAACATTTTGTGCCGTCAATCCTGTGTACCAAAGCAAAGTAGTCCCCACTTTTAAAGTAACTAAAGTGATCTGTCCAGCTTTTTTTTTAAAATTTGCACATTCAAATAAAATGTATGTTTTGCATATTTGCAGCGACATCTGCCAAAATACAAATTTTTGTTCTTATTTCTTTCAAATAACATGGGCTTTTACTGTTGCTCTTGCTACTTTTTTAGTATTGCAGGATTTTCAAAAAAAAAAAAATACTGGTAATATTTCTACATCCTGTTCAAAACAATTTTGAATTTGTGAATTATTTTCTTATGCGATTTTGCCGGCAGATCAACTGCGTTATACTGTGCGCACTAGGAAAATCAGGTGGTGCAGCAGTCAAAGGAGGGCAAATCAAAGACAAGTTACCATGTTGTATAAATGAGAAAACAACTGAAAGTTGCAGAAAATAAAATAAACGGTTTGGTTTAATGCAGTCCAGTTACGTGAGATCTTAGCTGGGTATAACGCAACGGGCAGTGGGATTATAACCAGTAAAGGAAAAATTTTGCCACCTTCATGGACACAAAGGGATACGAATGGATGGCAGCACACGACTCCCAACTGCAATCGGTATTTGAACGACTGACCTCCAGATCACTGTAAATGCTGTCCAGCCACACGTGGAGATCAGTAGGCAGCAGATTCGGAGAGCAGAGTGCATCGAAGCTGCTCCTCTCAGAAAGCGTGAGCACCAGACGTCTCAAGACCCCGAGTCCTACACAGGCGACAGAACCCGGTCAAATAAATACCTAAAATGAGGTGAGCAGGTTCAAACCACATTTCCACTGGCTTGAATATTGGGCAGATAATTCCTATGCTGTATTTTACATATGTGTAACTCTGAAAGCCTAGGTGATAAAGTAATTTTCATAAACATCTAACGCTGACTATATCATTTTTGTTGCAAACATCCGAAGGTGGGGGAACCAAGCGAAAGCTGTGGTCTGTCATTGTTGTCTCACTGCAAGCATCTCCACGTCTCACTTTCGGGCGTGTGATGCGGTGGAAGCAGATAAACGTATATCTCCTGCCTCTTATTGAAAACATTGCATTGTTGTTTCTCCCATCCAGAATTGTTTTTCAACACCAGTGTCATTCGCAGAATGCGTTAAACACCAAAAGATGACCAACCCTCAGGGTAACCGGTTGGGAAACTTAACAGATATCGGTGGACTTTACTATAAACCAACATGACGTTCACATCCGAGAACTTTTTCGGGTTATACTAACTATACTATATCATAACTGTCAACATATTTAAAGACTAAGTCAGCCTTAAAAAATAGGTTTAAGGTTAAACTCTTACTGACCTCTAACGGAATTCTTACAGCCCCCACATGGGCTGACAAACTCAGCGTTCTTCTTGATAAACTGCTCGAGTTCAGACATAAATTTATCATTTTCTGGGTTCTTCTACATCTCTTCAAAACTGAAGTTCAGCAGAGAAATCGTCCCTTTCTGCTACTAACTCAAGTAGTCTGAGAAAGTGCTGAAAGTTCTCATGCGAGAGATCCTTGAATTTACAGCCAAAAGTGTGTGTGTGTGTGTGTGTGTGTGAGAGAACCTTTTAAAAAATAATTAGTAAAACACTGTCATTTTACCATCTCACAGTTTAAATTTGAAAAAATCTACATTGCGGTTTGAAGATGCCCAGTTTGAACGCGACTCCGGCCCCCAGCACCCATATTTACCCATAACTGACAGCGTTAGAAATAAACTGGAACATCATGGTAGCATTGTCCTCCTGACATAAGACAACGGTGTTCGATTAATGTAATAATAATAATAATAATATTTTCCATCAAGGCCCCTTTGCCTCATCTTCACCATGTTGTGGGGTTTTGCAGCCTGTGTGCCCCCCCCCCCCCCCCCCCT
>UFQX01000818.1:81074-145628 GCA_900497675.1 Arapaima gigas
CCCCCCCTCCTTGCCACAATGTGTATTTCTCTCTCCGGATGGGTCTTAAAACTGCTGTTTGTGTTTATCTGCAAATGCATTACCAAGATTAAACACGTCCACTTCCCGCCACAGATGTTCACACGGTGGACATCGCTGGTTCGACAATGTGCTCAAGACAGCCAGAAAGGCCTTAGCTGCCTGTGGTGACACATTAACTTCTGGCCTTTTGGGGGCTTCTTTGGGCTGACAGGGACAAACAGTGCGGTTTGTGGCACAGGATGTTCTTGCCTCTCGGAGACTTCCAGCTTGAAAGACCTAATGGAGGTCATTAACTTGTCTTCAAGAAGCATTCGTTGTTACACCACAAAGCAAAGAGAAACACGGCAACTCTGCCAGTTGTTGGGCTTCGCAGTAGAAGGATCATCTTCACCAGGTATCGATCTGCATTTCAGTTCCATCAAAGTGAGCAAAATTCGAAATGCGTGACCGTCCCACCACAAGCGCCTTTTTACGTGTGTCGTCATGCAGGTGAAGCGGCGAAAGACGGACAAAAGCACGCGCAGCTTCTCCCTCGTGCCCTCGACTGGCGGGCGGAGCCGAGAGGGCGGAGCCCCGCGTGGGCCGCGCTCACTGGTAAGTTGAGCTTCGCACGCGCGCCGTGTGTCACATCGCACTGACGCGCCGCGAGCTTGGAATGAACGGGCGCGTGGTCCTCCCCAAAGTCGTCGTGTCGTCGAGGGCCACCGCGCGGGGGGAAGACAGCGTGACCGTCGCCGGCCGCGCGGACGACATGTGACGAGCTCACACTTCCTCCACCACGCGCTCGACAGAGGGAAGGCACGGCAACCCGCGAGACGATGGGCGGCAGCGGCGCGCTCCTGACGGACCCCACGATCCCGGTGATCATGTTCATCTTCGGCGTGGTGGGCAACGCCATCGCCATCGTGGTGCTCTGCAAGTCCCGCAAGGAGCAGAAGGAGACCACGTTCTACACGCTCGTGTGCGGGCTGGCCGTCACTGACCTGCTGGGCACGCTGCTCGCGAGCCCGGTGACCATCGCCACTTACGTGCGCGGCTCGTGGCCGGGAGGCGACGCGCTGTGCCACTACTCGGCGTTCATCCTGCTCTTCTTCTCGCTGGCCGGTCTCAGCATCATCTGCGCCATGTCCATCGAGCGCTACCTGGCCATCAACCACGCCTACTTCTACAGCCACTACGTGGACCAGCGGCTCGCGGGCGTCACGCTGCTCTCCACCTACTGCTCCAACGTGCTCTTCTGCGCGCTGCCCAGCATGGGTTTGGGTCGCGTCACGCGCCAGCACCCGCAGACTTGGTGCTTCATCGACTGGCGGAGCAACGTGAGTGCGCACGCCGCCTTCTCCTACATGTACGCGGGCTTCAGCTCCTTCCTCATCTTGGCCACGGTCGTGTGCAACGTGCTCGTGTGCGGCGCGCTCATCCACATGCACCGGCGCTTCGTGCGCAGGACCTCGCTGGGCACCGACCCGGGGCGCGTGGCCGAGCTGCGCAGGAGGCGCAGTTTCCGACGGATGGCCGGCGCCGAGATCCAGATGGTCATCCTGCTCATCGCCACCTCCGTGGTGGTGCTCATCTGCTCCATCCCGCTCGTGGTGAGTGCGGCACCTGCGCAAATACAGCGCCACACACAGCACGTGACACTCCGCTTAGGACGCTTTGCGTTCGAATCCCACCAAAGGGGTGCGGTAAGAACACCCTGCTGTCGTCACGGCTAAAATGAATGTACTGCGGACAACGGTGAAGTATTTAAACCACATCGTGAAAACCCGTCGCGTTATTTTGCGCACCGGATAACTCGTGCACTTTTAAGGCGGCCCGCCGTAAGCCCACCGCGTTTCGCCGAATAACCCGCTTTCCCCGCATTTCGCAACGTGCGCTCGGCAGGAATGCGCTCTAAAGCGGTCGCTCCCCTCGAGTTCAAACAAACGCCCGGTCGTCTTCTCCTCGGCCCACCTTGAGAACACACGAGTCGCTAAGACGCCAATGTGTTTCCTCGATACTGTAAACTGTATCCACTTACTTTCCCGTTGCGTCGTTTTGCGCAATCCGTGCGCAAAAACACTGCGGGGAAGTGAGGGTTGCTGTACGACGATGAGACAATGAACCGTTTCTTTAAGAGAATGAGTCACGCTGCAATATATGGAAAATATACACAGCTCTTTCCTTATTATGGAATTCTGAAAATACACTTAAATACAAATAAAAGTACAAAAAGAGCCGAGAATAAAACAGGGCGGACCGGTCATTGTCCTGAGCAGTGAGAAACGGCCGCTGCCCCGTGGCCAGTGAGAGCAGCTAAACTAAACCAAGTTTTCAGTCCCACACCTTAGCTGTGCAACAGAAGCCTTTGCTGTTAGTGTCTTATTATATATTTATTCTCCCAGTGCAGCCGGCGTGACTAACATTGCACCTGGTTTTGCACTCACAGGTTGCAACAGATGCAGGAGCAAAGCGCAGACACCTTGCGTAACTTAGAGCTAAACCTGTGCAGTGTGACAAGGTCTGCGGGGAAAAAACGTTTGTGCTTTTTCCGTCACGGCTGGGTTGAGAGAGGGGAGGACGCAAGTCAGATCTTGGTCCAGCTTGACGGTGCCTCAAATAAGGAAAAGAGGCGGTGATGGTGGAGGGAAGCAGTGAGGAGAAGATGAGACGGTTGAACTGGAACAAGGCACAGTTTTTCGGTGTCAGCTGTGATCTAAAGCCCTACACCATAAAGGCGGTGGAGGGGCTTGACGTGTGTGTGTGTGTGTGTGTGTGTGTGTGTGTGTGTGTGTGTATGCCAGTAGAGAAATGCACTGTGATGGTCATTTTCCACCAGAGGCCTTCAGTTTGAGCTCCAGCCAAAGCTGAGAAAGGTGAGGACGGCTGGAGAGCCACCGTCACATATTTACCCAGGACATCTGTCATCTGAAGGTTGTTTTGGACCAGGGTGTCTGCTGCGTAAACAAAGCGATGTCCTGCCGAATTAGAAAAGGACCCGTTCGCCGGATCCCAACAAGTGTTTGGTTTTACAGTAAACACATTACAATTGACCAGACGATACAGAACACCAGATGCCGCCGAGCACTTCTGAACACGGCTGAAGGACCGACCGTCGGCTTTCCGCAGCTCTTCTCCAGGCTGCGAACCTAGGCTGCTGACATGCGACCACAAAAATAGGTGCGCAATAACAAAAAAAGAGTAAAAACTGCACAACGATCTTAACCTTGCCGCTGAAAACTAAACTTAATTCAGTTTGGTTTATTTTTCAAGAAATCCCTTTCCCAAAAGGTGCCACCAAAAGTTCATACAGCAGCAGGTCATATAGGTAATAAATAGTAGTAACTGTTATTAGTAATACTTGTACTGATAGCAAAAATTAGGAAATGTGACAGAATTTCAAAATATCTTAGCCAGGCAAGGTCATAAACAGGATAAGAATGGAAGTTGCATCATCTGAAGGAGGAAAAAAAAAACATTTATTTATGTTGCTAAAAGTTGGTAAATGTAATGGAAGTTCAACCTGTCTTAGCAACGTCCATAAACAGGTGGGATAAAAAAGTGAAATCGCCCGGCCCGCAAACGGATCGGTTGTGGAAAAAAAACATTTCTCGCCGTACTTGTGGCATCACCTCGTGTATGTGGTTGCTCGAATGACATCCTCTGAGTGTTGGGTGACCTTCAGCGCGAGTGTCGATGACTCAGCGGCACCCATCTGTGACATCAGAGGAAGTCGTGGCGGCAGCCGAACGCCTGGGAAAAGTTAACACATCGAGTGACGTTCACAAACTCATACTGTAGTTTGTTAGAGGTTCGTTTTCAAGGTCATTTTTGCCAGGCGGCAAATATGACAACATTTGAATATTTATCTGGCGTAAAAGTACAAAAGATGCCGAGCAGATGCAGGTTCCTGTACAGAGCAGTAGGTGACTGTGGAGGTTGCGCGTTTGAATCCCACCTCATTTTTCAATGTACAAGAGAAAAATGATCATCAGACATCTGTCCCTCAAATTTGGGACACATTTCAGTGCTTTAGTTCTATATATTAAACCACAAATAAAGCATTACAGACTGACTCAATGCGCCGTTTGACAACAGAATAGTACACATTCCCTGGCGTCCAGTCGTTTTTTTTAAAATAAAAAACCAGCATCTTCCATTTGTCTCAATAAAATATCTCTCCGGCTTCACCTCAGCAAGTTCGCCGCTCCAGTTCTCACGGCACAGAAATGTATCGGGAGACCGACATCATTCATTTTTATTGCACTCGTGTGTTTGCACAGGACCCTTGTTAGTTTACCCAGCACAGCATTTTAACGTGAGTTACAGCCTTTATGAAGTACCTGAGACTCTTTTCAGCACTGGGTCATAAAAAAATAACATTCCTCATCCTCTGGTGATATGACCATTTGTTTTCCCAGGAGGTCCAGCTGAGCGTAAATGTCCCACTTCTTCCCCAGTGCAGGGAAATTGCTACCTCAGCAAAAAAAAAGACCCAAAATACTTATGTTCTAATGTCATTTTCCAAGCTCACAACCTTTTTCTTGCTCATTTTTTCTGTGGTGGGATGGTTCTCGATACAAATCTCGATTGATTTGTCTTTCCAGGTGCGGGTCTTTGTCAACCAGCTTTATTCGTTCAGCACGAAGAACGCAACTTCAGAAATCCCTGACCTGCAGGCCATCCGCTTTGCCTCTGTGAACCCTATCCTGGACCCCTGGATTTACATCCTGCTCCGCAAGACTGTGGTGCTGAAGCTCGTGGAGAAGATCAAGTGCCTGTTCTGCAGGATCGGGGGTCAACGGCAGCACCGGCCCGGGGACTTACAGTGCGTGGATGGGTTGCGGACCTCCTCCGTGATCTCTCGCGACTCGCCCATCCTCACGTCGCGGGGATTCAGGGAGGTCACCAGCACCTCGCAGACGTTCCTCTACTTGCCCGACAGTGGCGAGGGCTTTGCTGGAAGCAACCGCTTGGGCAGGATGGGGTCGGGACACTCCTTGGAAAGCTCATCCCAGAGAGACTGCAGAAGTTCAGACTCGCCAAGCAGCAGGAATCCGGCTGGGTCCCACGTTCACACGAACCTCTCTGAAGTGAACAGGTCTGGTCCCTGCCCAAAAGATCAGACTCTGCACATGACTTTAACAGACAGAGGTTTGAACTTGCAGGAGAAATGCATATAGAGCCCCAGAGCTTGTACGTGTGAGAGCCGAAACCAAGGCGACTTGCTGGCAGCTGATGAGGATGATGACATCCGACCTCTGTGCTACTGGACAAAACCCTAGTGAACAAGCTTAAGAAAAGCTTAGGTAGGATTTCCACCGTAATCCCAATACGGGCAGCATCAGCATGAGAATCAAACGCCCGTACGCACATGTCTGCTGTGTACACATCTGTAGGTTTTAAATCGGATTCTGTCGCAGGAGCTGTGCGGGCCAGAAGCCCCATTCCCGCCAAGACCCCCCGGTGGAGCCTTTCTCCGTCGCGCGCGGCTGAATCTGCACGTCGGATGTGAAACGAGGAAATCAGTCAAAAAAAAGGAGATGATGGTTCTTGCACTTTTTTTTCTTGACCACTGAGCAGCAGGGAGGGGGTGACATGAGAGGACAGTGTGGAAACGTCACTGTTCGCTGGCCTGTATGACCGACCGGTCAACGAACTACACTGTATATTGTCCAGATTGTCAAATGTGAATTTCTTCAGATAACTACATGTAATTTATCATATAAAGTACACATTTCTTCTCTGTGAGAAGGATTACAGTCAATCAGTTCTGTCCATTTCATATGCTAGTGATAAATCGGTTCGTTTGTTTTTTGTTTTCCGGCACATGAACCACGACGAAAAAATGGTAAGCAGACGTTGAAGGGTTGCACAAAAAGCAGAAGTCCACATTTGAATCAGATGTCTTTTTTATGCTAAAATATATTTTGTTGGAATATGAGACGTCCGTCACGTTTTTTTTAACGCAATCTTGAGCCTTTCAGTGTTTTATTATAACACAAGTATTATTAAATAGCAAAGATGTCTGTAAAGTTGTGTCTGTGTTTCTGCTCCATGGATGATTCATTTGCAAATTGTTATAAAGCTGTCCATATTCATCATAGATTCATGTATCCACTGGTTTTTTTTTAAGTTATATTTGTGTTGAGCAGTTTGTGTCGGGCTCTTTATATCAACTCGATTAAAATGCTTTACAGCACAACGGTGGTGGAGCAACTTGGCAGGAGTTGGGGGACCAAAAAAATATAAACTGAATGGGGAGTTTTATACAAATACTATGTGGGGGAGGTGTGGCGCTGCTTGAAAGTTGGGACACACGTGTCCCCTTTCCCACATAAAACCTACAACATGAAGGGATTTTGAACACATGGAGAAAAGTGCCAACTACAGTTGTGTTTAAATGGCAATAAATGTTGACCATTAGCAACATTATAAATGATATAAAGCATAATTAACCACAAACTTCTGTAAACCCAGTAAAACTGCCAAAAGGGGAATAAATTTACGATTTTATATATTTTTTTCTACAGATGGCTGAGTTCTAAAAGTTGTACTTGCTGACTTATACAGCTAATGTTAGACTTAATGGATGGATGATGGAAATAAAGCAAAAACTGAATCACAATAATATCAATTGTTTTAGCGTCTAATTCACCCGTGTAAAAATAGACAAAAATTCCCTGGAAAGATAAAATCAAAAGTCCTTTGGCTATTTCAGCTGGGCTTACGGAAGCACCGAGCAGAATAACAATTCATTAAACTAAGAATAGCAGGTAAAAGAAATAAAAGGAATAATATTTATGTTCGCGTTTTAAAAGTTTACCAATTCATCTCATGCACATGTGCTTCAATTCATTTTTGTGCTTGTAGAGCGAAACGGAAAAGATTTTTTGTTTATTCTAGCTGCTTCACATCAGGGATTTTTTCTTAAAGATTTTGTGAAAATGGTGACACTTCCCGAGTAAAAAGTTTGTGCAAAAAATCCAAGGCCGTTGTACTAAATTACAAAAGCAGATGCTTGTTATTAAGTGCAGTGGGATGCTGTGCTATATATAGAATTACTGTAAGCCTTTTCCTTGGGTGTAGTATGTGTTCATTAGATTCGACATGCTGGGTTTTCACTGGTCATCCACATGTGGACTAAACTGGATGCACTTTCTCCTGACTGGGTAAGCCAAACCCCCACCTCATCGCTTTCGGTAAAAGCACAAGGCAACGACTCGGTCTTCCAAACTGCAGACGTTGGGGTTTTAGGAAGAGGCTGGAAGACGAATTTCTCAGTTACAGGGTAGTACTGCAGCAGCTGCAGCGCCAGCAGGTGGCGTAGAGGTTAGAGCTTCTCTCTTTCTGCATGGAGGACCCAGGTTCAGATCCCATCTCCCGTCGAAGTGCTGTTCCACCTACTGCGCCAGGTACCCAAAATCGGAGCGAGAAACGCACTTCTTTGGCCGGTGCACATCCGCTACCAAACTGTGGGATTTCTAGCTTTAGTTGTCTTAGTTCCCTGACTACCAGGATACAGTGCCAAACAAATAAATAAAACTGAAACAAAGGTAAAAAATTCTGCATTTGTAGCTTCCGCTACCCTTTCACTAACCCTGAATTCTGACAAGAATATTGCGATGGATTCCTGGGTAATGTAGCGGTTAATAGAGTCGGTTTAGCCAGACTGATACCACCGAGGGACAAAAACCTCAAGTTGCTAAACAGAACAGAAGAATTTATTGTGCAAGAGAACTTGGCAGCTCGATGGTACAAACAGCGCCTGATCTAGCATATGTTCCCCTGTCTGAGTAGATTACCTCCCACAGTCCAAACACATGTTTTTCAGGCTAACTGGTCACTCCAAATTGTCCATAGTGTGTAAACAGTGTAAACGGAAATGGACCAGCACCCTACCCGAGGGCAGTTTCAGGGCCTTGCAGCCGTCACTTCCCGAATAGGTTCGAGACCCCCCTCGGGGAAAAGCGGTTAGGAGGAAAATTGCCGCTGTGTAGCCTTGGAAAACGGTGAGTGTTGATGTCACAAAGGGCAAAACTCCCTGCTTCTCCCACAACTCCCCACATCCTTGTGCGGCATCTGGGGGGGAGGTGCAACAGCTAACTTGGGGTTCTCCTGGTTTAAAAAAAAAAAAACATAGTAAAACTGATGAGAGAGAAAGGACTGTGCAAGTAGACTGACTACTTAATGGACAAAAATGCTGCTGCACTGAATAAAAAGCCTGTTTGCATCCTTTCATAAGTCATAGTAACACTTTTCTATGTAAAGCATTTACAACCAAGAGATTCCTGCAGCCAACAGCACAAGATGATAAATTTTCCCTCTGTCATTATCTTGAATGTAAGTTATGGCGTTTGTCACAAATTTGTAACGGAAATTAAGTTTTTAGTCGGGCAGCGCAACTAGACGTTTGCAAAGTCAATCCCAGACGATTCTCGAGCGCAAACTAAATTGCTGGTTCCGGAAAGCGACGGCTGTAAAAACATATTGCAGGACTGACGGTAAAATCAGGGCCCTTAAGACATCTGACTGTCTGCACCAACTTTGAATAAAGATGCTTATCTCCAGGAAAGCATGAAAACCAAGATTCTTTTGCATTTTGCTCCCAGATACGACACTACACGGTAGCGAACGAGTGACGATGGCACCGGTCTGATTATGAATGGACAGGAAATAACTTTACTTCGCTGTTCCCTGGAGCCAAAATCGCAATGCAGAACCCCCCCCCGAAGAAAACCGCACTGGACCTTTTTTTTGTTTGTTTTTTTTTGTCATTTAGCATAGTTAGATACACAGACCTTTACGGCTGACCTACCTTCCCCAGGTCGGGCTACGACAACAATCAAACGCAACGCACCGCTTTGCGTAAAACCCAACAGTCCTAAAGAAAGGACAGGCAGACTTAATGGTTTTCTTGAGCATCCATTATCATCGACTAGCTGGACTTGTTTATGCGACTATATCTAAAAGCAACATCGTGGCAGAAATATTTGGATTAGGAACGTTCCATAACCACTTATATTAACACATTTCTTGTGTCACCGCTGAAAATATATAAACAGATTGTTAACCATTTTACCAGGGATATTTTAACATCTACCACCTAAGGGGGCCGGTACCAGCTACCAATAGCTGCCAAGAACTTACTGAGATAGTACAGGTCGGAATATGCAGCAGTTATCTGAACACTTTGTACTCGTCTATTTGATTTTACAGCCAAACACCCCCGTCGGAACACGTTGTACAACCTATCAAACATCTCAACAATAGACGTTTTCCACACCAGTAGACATCAACAAACTGTGTGCTGGGGAGCATTGAAAAGCAGAAGACACGAGTTCCATAAAGTCTTGGCCAAAGTAAATATTTCAGAAGAGCCTTTTCTGAAACTGACGTGCCTGATGGTTTCGATGACATGCAGGGTAAATAGGAAAAGCCCATCAACAACACACTGTACGTGGATTTAAGGATTATAATGTCGATGTTTAGTTTTCAAAAGAACTGGTTACATAATTCGAAAATAATGCACCAGAACTGAGCACATAGTCAATATTGCTAAAGAACCAAAACACAAAGACTTTCATGTAAGATCACCAGCAATTGTCTTTTTGACCTGGAAATGATGTCATTCTTATTCATTGTCAGTAGTTTATAGAACACGTAGCGCTATGGCAAAGCATTGCCATTCGGACCAATGCAGACAAATGATATTTTAAACTGTCTGTTTTATGTTATTTACCAGAAAGCCAGAGTAGGGTTTCTTTTGTTGGTCTCCAGTGTGAAAATGACATCTAAGCAAGGTTTGTGGGAACCGGTGCCTTTATATAGTTTTGACTCAGTTCCCATACAACCTGTGCTAAATTCATCCAAGCGCTAAGCATACAGCCCTTGGTAGAAGAAGAAGTTTTTTATGCTACCAGCTCAACGGTGAAACTCTGAATGAAGCCAAGAGACCCTAGATGCTTATATGATTGGATGATGAAATATCCTGCAGAAAAGCTTTGACTACAGCGGAGGAGCTATGGTGGTGATGAACATGAGAGACAGCTCCCACTGCCCACCGCAGGCCACTTCTAGTCAGTGAAATTCAGCTGTTGGTGCTTGAGAGGAGACTATGGGGACAGAGTACCAGGAAGCACGAGGACTCCCTCCATTTAGCCAATATGTCATATTTGGTATTGTTATGGATGTTTATGGTGTCAATTTTGCTTTAAAAATTCTTATTTCTTTTTTAGCTTGTTTTTCTTTCAGTAGATATCTTCTTGTATTGGGAAAAACATGATGTGTTTTGACTCTTTGTACATGTGGCCCTAACTGGCTGCACCTGCTGAAAAATACTGAGACCTTACAAAGTTATCACTGTGCTCAGGTGCTGCCCATTAGCTCCTAAAGTAGCCAACATGGAGGAAAGTTTTCTCCATAACTGAACATCAAATATTGAATAAATTAAATAAAAGCTTCTTCCTTGTTTCACAAAGACTTTGCGTGAACTGCTGCCACTCTGAATTCAAAATGTAGGCCAATATGGTGAGGCAGCCGCTTCACAGGACCTGGGCTGTGTGACCCCCTTTAGTCTGTGGGGTGTCTGTGTGGGTTCCCTCCTTCTGTCCAAAGCAACATCAGGGTGGCAGTCAGGAAGGTCAGGACTTTTCCTCATGGGCCTGGACTAAACATTTCCATTCTGGTCACTCTCATCTGTTTGCCTGTGTAGCACACACACACACACACACACACACACACGCGCGCACACACACACACACACACACACACACACACACAGTGCTATACACATTAATGAAGTGTGCCTCCAGGCAGTTCCCAGCTGNGCGCACGCGCGCACACACACACACACACACACACACACACACACACACAGTGCTATACACATTAATGAAGTGTGCCTCCAGGCAGTTCCCAGCTGATTTTTAAGATGAGGACAAACAGGCCACTTCTCAGTCACACACACACACAAATTTTGAGATGACAACCCAATTGGATAAAATTTATCTTCAATTGTAATTGGTTAGTTAATGATCACTTGAAGATTTTGATGTTTCATCAGTGTTTCCGGTTTGGTGGCTAAACTACAGATGAACAGCCACCTCGGTAGGAATTGCCAGCACAGCCCAGCTGCCGCCTTGGGTGTAGATCTGAATTAAGCTGAGGGTGAGTGGAGTTTTGATGTTGTCCCTGCATCAGTGATTCAGAGGTAAAGACGGTAACTGTAAATCACTTCCATATCCTCCTTTAGTTTACATGTCTGTTTACTGTGTACTTTTGTTTACTCTGAGTTGTATGTCACTTTGGGGGGAAAAATGCTTCTGCTAAACGAATAAATGTAAATGAATGGTTGTTATGAGTCAAAACTGACTCCACAGCACTGACCACAATGCTGAAAGGAGACATGAAATGCAAAGTTATGCCTCAAATAAGCCAAGTTTTTTCTTCTTCTTATGTCTTTGAAAATATTTAAAGCATCGTAGTAGCAATTTTTGCAGAGGTCTGAAAACAACAGAATTAGGACCTGACACTACAGAAGGATTCATGCTCATGTGAACAGAGAAATAGATTTTTGACCTCTTTTGAACAACAAGGTGGCTTTCTCAGGGGTCCATTTCTCAAGATTTCTCTCAGAAACTGGCAGTGGGAGCTGAGGCGTGACATAGACTCCATGTGCAATTTCAGGTTATCATCTTCAGAAAATAATATGGTTTATTATGGGCTAATTTTCAGTTTTTTTCCTCTTCATGCATTATTGTTTATTAATTTGTCATGTAGACCAGCCTGTTTGGTTGGCATACGTTGGCTTGGAAGGTATATTAGTTACACTGCAGGTTTTCGTAGTTAAGTAGTACTACTTAGGGCTGATCTGCAGATTGGAAGTTGTGGCCTGAAAGTGGGTCCCAGTCCAGCCCTGCTCCGAACTCACACTGTTTCAGATGGACTGGTGGCTCCTCTGCCCTTAGTGTGTGGTTGCCCTGTATAACCCAGCAGTGCTTCCTGGTTAGGCTCCTGACCACCGTGACCCTGCAATGAACAAGCAGGTGTGAACAGTAAGTGGAATGTCACACCGCAAACTTCACTGTAAAAAATGATTTATAAGTAGCTCTGCTACAAATGAAGCTTCCACGATAGGAAAAGGCTATTTCAGTGACTTACTGCCCTACCTTATCGTATCATTACTAATATTAATAAAATGCTGGACCATTAATTATGACAAATAGAATCTCAGGTTTGCAGGACAAGTCCGAAAAATGTTAAAAAGACATGACAATTAAAACGAAAACAGCTGAGCTGTACAACAGCTGAACAATAACATTATCAAAATGCAGCCAACAAATATTTCGTATTCTGAGAGACTGGCTTTCAGATGTTAGGAAACATCTTACAGAAATTATTTTGAAACTTTGGTTCTAAGTGGCTTCTGGTAACCCTCCAGGGCTGTGTTGCTTGTGGAGGATCCATGTAAATGTTAATAGATTTTTTATCTATTTTTTTAATCATCCATATTTTTAAAAACTTCATTATATCCAAGGAAACAGGTTCAGTAGCAGTTACCGGTACTGCCTTGGGCTTTACATTTCAAATCTTTTTCAGCAAGGTTAGTACCCTGAATTACTCCAATAAAAATTACTCTACTGTAAAAAAAAAATAGGTAAAATTGTTCGAAGTAGCTGAACACCACATTGGTTTGGAGAAAAATGTAAGTTAGTTAGTTAAACTGACAAACCACTAATAAGTTGATTAGAAACCTTAAGAAGTTTCACAGTACAGGTTTAACAAATCCTGAAACTCACTGTTCAATATCAACTCTAACCATAAAGGTCAGGGATCTGTAACCTTTATCAAAAAGGAATAAGTAAGCTAAGTAGGACCCAGAGAACGTGACACTCAGCAACACCGTAGCTTCATGACACTTGACCACAGAAGCAACAGCAGGATGTGACCAACTTTCCCCCCCACCTTACTTTACCACACCACCCACCAAATCTGAGGCTCCTTGGCTTGTGTAAGGTAAACAATCCTGAGAGGTTCTTTACTGTGACTGCAATGTATTTATTCAAATTAAATTCAAATTGCCACAACACCCCCCCCGCAAAAACACACACACACACACACACACACACACACACACACACACACACACACACACACAAAACAATTCAAAATGGCGAGTTCTTAACACAACAGCATCTGTAACTTCTACAGGCTTCAGTCTTTGTGGTGAATGTTTGACACAGCAGAGACGAATGGAAAGTATGACTTCACAATTCCCGGTAGCAGACGCTGCAGTGGACAAAGACCCACAGTAAAACCATATCACCGAGTAATCGATTTTGCAGGTCCTCAAGTCCTTTCTTCCACTCCAAACAAAGATTTGGTCTTGCATGTCTTTTTGTTTTTTTTGCATTTTGCCATGTGTTTACATGTCAGTCTAAAACAGTTCATGCTGCCTCCTCTACAGCAAAGTAGCCTTTATGAATATCAACCTGGGAGGTGTGTAGCCACATACTTACCTGGGTGTATAACAGTTTATATTCACACACTAATGGAGGAAAACTACATTAGTCAAAATTTAAACCGCAGCTGCTTGACCAGCTTCTTCTATACATTTTAAGGGTTTCAAGAGTCTTAAAGAGTTTGTGTGATTCATGTGGAAATGGCAAACATTTAATTTTGTTACAGCATGGTTCTTAAATGTAACATTTTGGAGGATCATGAGATTTCTTTCACTCTTGTTAAGACAAACGGATAAAAACAAAAGAATTGCTGAAACACAAACAGCATGTATAGCGTTCGTCACAATTTGCAAATAAACAATAACAAGAAAACATTCAAACCAGATAACCAACAACCTCACAGACCTCGCGCTTTGACAAACACATCCTGGGAAGGCGATGGAATGTCTGCACTTCCCATATTTGTCTGCACCACTCCGTTTCTGTCTACGACGACTGTGGTCTTTCTGAGACTGTCGTATTTCTTCTGCCTCTCGGCGACAGCGACACAGGCAGCCACCACTTCTTCGCTCTCAAAGTCATAGTCAGGAAGGAGCTCGGGAGCCTGGAGAAGCTGCTGCTTGGCCTCTTCTTCCTGTTTGACTTTTTGATGCATCTCTCGGCTTTGCTTTTGCAGCTGCTGTGCCCAGGCAAGATCCTCCAGCCATAGAGAACTGTCTGCTGGGTACAAATGAATGGCAACCTTGAAACTCCTCACCGCCTGCATACAAAAATGAATAAATAACACTGTTACTTAAAATGCAAGTAATAGCTTCTTAAAGCCTCACAGATTCACACTGCAGACTTCACTGAATCATATTTAAATTAAAACCATCTTCTCATCATGAGAAATGGGCTGTCAGGGATTAAAGTGACAGCAATAGGTGGTTCAGAGAACAAATCTTTGAACCGGAACAGTCTATCAACATGATATGTGACCAGTCCAATGACAGTATATAATCATACTTAATGGCAGTTTCACATTTGTTTTGCCTTTTGACTTTACAACTCATACAGCTGCAGTGGACTTGAGTTGATCATCCTCCAAAATATCAAGACATAAATGATGGATAAGATTTCCATCTATCCACCCTAAGCAGCACCATTTCCTTCTCAACCCTTTCTTGAGTGTTACTATCGGGAACATCAAGCAGCAAGAGGGGCAAGTGCCTCAACAGCAGCTGGACTGAATAACCCGAATAATGAAAGCGCTTAGGCAGCAGACAAGAGGTCCCGGGAATGGTGCTTTTCAAAGGCTCAGGTCCAAAGCAACGAAACGCACCGTGCCAGAGAAAAATGCTGATAAATACTGGTGACTTTTCAGATCCAGCTCTGTTATTGCCTTTGTATTGTCTTCCAAAGTCCTGATTGCTGTGCCGGGAATTAGGGCTTTCTTCCCACCCCCCGAAAACAGTTCTCAATCCCTGTCAGCTGGTAAATCACACGGTGGTTGCTGCGAATCATTCTACGTGGTCACTGAAATCACCACAGTCAGCACTGAGGACACACTATCCAGACTGCTCTTCCAACACACAGTGTTGCCACGGAGACACCGGCAGAGGTGCAAGACTTACTGTGTTGATGTTAAGGCCCAGTAAAGTTCTCCAGCAAGTCTACTGAGAGACTTGACAGTGTCAGAAAACATTACGCTGTCAAGTATTCAGTTCCTCCCTCCCTCTCTCTCTCTCTCTCTCTCTCTCACACACACACACACACACACACACACACACACACACACACACACACACACACACACACACACACACACACACACACACACACAGCACAAGGCATTTTATTATTCTATCATTTGTGAAAATTGTGTTTGGATAAAATAAGTATTTCGAATGAGTGTGGCAAAGATCACGGCCACGAACGTGCAATGCGTGTCAAATATTAGGTATGATAACCGAATTGATTTCCATGAGTAAAGTGATATGCAACAACATATATGCATGTTGGCACACGATGGATCCGGACACTTGGGATCGTATTCAATAAATGGCATCGACACACCGTTCGACAACTGCGCGTGCAACACTAAAGTTGACGTTAATAACATCAGCGAATAAAAGCTGAACAACAACATATTGAAGACATGAACAAAGCAGTCTGCACCATATTTTAATTCAACAACCATATGCTGCCAGTTCCTGACAAAACATTTTCCTCTTACAAATTCTGTATAGTCAACCTAAATCTATGAATAGATATTGCTCTTCTGAAGGTTGCTGGGATAGTTCTTCCGTGCTTTATAAAGAAAAAAGAGCAGCTGAACAAATTATTTGTTATTTCAGTTCGGGACACAAACTCACAACTTCCAGCTGGAAGAAGCCAATTACAGCTCTTTCGAGGTTTGAAAAACTCCAAGACTAGCTTACATAAAAGGAGCTACAATATGGACATCTAGACTTAGACAAACATAAAAACAAACATGGAAAAAAGTGACATTTTAATAGCAAGTTAGAGTATGATTTGTACCGCACATAAAATCCTAGGACCTGAACAACTAACTTGTAAAACTGTCAAATAATCAACAGCAAATGGTAGTAAGACTTAACATTACATCTTCACCCATTACGTCCAATACACCCTCAAAATTGAACTTCCACTCCAGATGTGTTTTAACCACAAGCTATAATAAAAAAATTAAACTAAATGGAAAAAAAAAAAAAAAAAAAACCTCCTGGTTTTGATCCAAGCTGGAAACAAACAGGATGAAACGTGTTGGTCCCATCCACAACTGCCTTTTCCGCACTGACCAAATGCGTATTTTTCGTATTATTCTCCACTTTTCATTTACTTTGACATATTTGTCAGCATGTGCAAGACCATAAAGCCAAAACAGCGGTACAATGATTGTCAGTTTCTTTCTTTCTTTTTAGCCCCACAAGTATGTTCACTTCACAAATTATGCCAGGCCTCAGGGCCTGGGTGTGCTAAACACACATCACTGTGTTCTTATGTCAGGGCCATGAAATGGTGAGATATATGAAAGCCACAGAAGTGACTCATGGAAAATAAAAGGGTAGAATAATTACGTGCACTTTCAACAGCTACTGTTATGGAAAACGCATGCAGAAGATACGCAAAACTGAAGTATCACATTCGACAGGCATTCAAACATTCTCGACCAAAAAAAAAAATTTACCTACTAAAAACTGGATCAACTAGGAGAGTGACGTGGATCAGTCAGTCTATTAGTTTATCGATCCGGATCTACAAATCTGGGCTTTCGGTCAATCAAAGTGGACGATCCAAATAAGCAACTTAAGAATTTCTACATCACAGAGCAAACGCCTGATAAGCTTCACACACATTTAAAAGCAACACAGCGCTGCAGATTTAAGCCAGGCTGGATGCTGTAGGCTTTGTTTAAGAGTGTGTTTGGGTGCAGAGGGACCTGTCGATGACAAAACCTTCATTTACCACAACTTCACAACACTGTGTTTGTTTGTTTCTTTGTTGTACTGCAGTACTTTTACTTTTGTTTCATAATACAATAAATTGTTCCTGCTGGTCTTCTGCTGTTCACTACTACTCCTGCCAAATGCTGCCAAACAGAGGCCATGTTTTTGAATTAACTTTATTGTACTTCGCCTCCCACCCTTTACTTTTCAGAAACTACCACTCATGCTTGACAGTTCAGTCTGCTTTTTCCCTTTTGTACAGTCTATATAGCATCTGTTTTCATGTTAACTGCTTATGTTTTATGTGCTAAATTTACGTCTACGTGTGTTCTGTTTAAAAGTTCTGTGTTGTATGTTTCATCGTGGCCACGATAACTTAATAAACACGGCATGATGTACAAGGGGTGGTGCTTCAGACTTATAAGGAGCCTCTGAAGAGTGGAGTGGGGGGGGGGGGGGCAAAAGGTGATGTGTGTCAGTCTGGCAGTTGAAAGTGTGTATATTATGTATGCAACTTTGCTGACCTGTAAATAGTTCAGCACGTATTCATGTACTGGCATTAAGCTCTGAAAATGCATCGTATTCCTGCGTCTGCAATTTTGCCATCCAAGAAACCTGCGGGCTCGACGCTCTGTTTTTGGCAATACAACCCTTCACTGAAGACAACTGGTGTGACACACCCTGTGCAACGCATTGCACAAAAAGCTTACCAGGTCGACTTCTCCTAAAGCGAGCTGAGCTCGGCCAAGGGTCTGCCACGCCTCCCACCACAGGGGGCGGAGCTTCACGGCCATCTCAGCTGCCTGCACTGCAGGAAACACTTCCTGTAGGTGAGTGAACACCTGGAGAACAATAGCAGAGAGGCAATGTTCAAAACAGATGAGTCTTCTCTCTCTAGCTCTGACACGATTCGCACCTTGAAACTACATTTACATACTTATTTAGAGCTACCAATTCACCTGAAACACATGGCTTTGGAGTGTGGACAGAAATCCACAAACATGGGGAGAACACACTTTTTTAATGCGCCACCAGTCATTGCTCTCGCAAACCTCTTGCACACATTTCACACAAATAATGATAATACTGCATTTATTCATCTAAAACTCAACAAATTGTTTACACAGAAGCAGTCTAATCATTACAAAACATGTCCCGATTTATTTTTTTAAAAAAAGAGTAAAATTTTACTACAGTGTTTCATGTAAATCAGGCTACTGATCCAGTGATCATTTCCAATCTGCATTTTTTTTTTTAAAAACACATGAAACTGGGCTTCCAGCCATTTAAAGCTAAAATTTAACCGATACATTTAAAGAATTTTACTGAATAGTACATAAAAGAAACAAGTAGGTTATCAAAAATAATATTAAAATAATCCAGAATAAATTCTGTAGGTAACACTAAGGGTCACTTCCCTTAAATGTAACATTCGGATTGGGAAGTTTTTACAAAGATGCATTAGCAGACAAATTGATATATTTGTTTCAAATTTAAACTCTGATTTAAAATGTTTTTATAAAACTACAACCTATTGTTTCTACCAACAGGTTTATACAGTATATGCATATACAGCAGTTATACAGTTGTTATACTGAATAAGGTCTATGAAATAAAGCAAATGTGTATAAGTAGCCTGCCAGCGGGACTCTGGGAAATGGAGCCAATATTTAGCGCTTGTGGGTATAGATTTATCAGAATAAGGCTTATGTAGAAGACATCATTACAGATAAGTTGTCAAATTATGGAACGTTTTATACACTGGAGTCCTCAAGCATAACTGGTACTTGACTAGCTTGAGCATCACCAGTTCTTTTCATGTTAACAGCATTATACTTAATTATTAAAACTATTAACGCAAAGCAGTGATATAGCAAATGTTTGAATGATGCAATGCTTTTTAAAGATATACAATGACAGAAAATATTGCCTCTTTCCTGCCAGCCCTGACTTGCAGCTGCTTCTGGTTGCTAAGTGCTTATTAAGACCTGTCAAGAATACATCTTCTTACAGAACAGGGTCAAGGTCTCCAACTGTCAAAATTTGAATGTGAAGTCTTCCAACTGTGTCTTATTTGGAATAAAATTTACCGTAACGCCCAAAAAAAAGTAGAGTTTTGGAGACATATGACATCAGACACCCATAATGGGGGTATAATGCAATATAGAAAACATGCAAAAAAATAAGTCGTGAAGAGGTTCACAGCAGTAGGTGGTAACTATTATTTGGCAATAGAATTATCGATGTACCTGCTAACCTCAGTTAGTACCAAAATATTCAGCTTTGTATACGACTGAATACATAAATAGATCTGGAGAAACATGTCAGTTAACTGCATAACATTAAATGAACAAGAGCAAAAGTAAATCCACATACCTGGGATTTCATTTCATACAGGGCAGCATCATCTGGAGTCAAATGAATGGCTTCATCCCATTTCTTTATTGCTTCCCAGTGCCTGTGGGTTATAAAAACAGTGGTCAGGTACAGTTGTGTGCAGAAACAAACACCCATTTGCAAAGCCATGTACAACACTTAAAGCATGAATGAGTCACTTTGCAGAGGCCTTGTGAGAAAGGTTCTTGGGAGCAAGCAGAAGAATGAAGCCTCTGAGGAGCAGATTGGCATCGTTTCAAAATTACTCATCAGAACTCATATCAAAACGTTTTCTAGGGAAATTTTTAAAAATTAAAAATTCATTTACCCTGAAGTTTTTCGGGGAATAATTCTTCCCAAACAAGCAACGTTATTGCCCGTTTCGCTCTACGACAGTATACAAGCACTACGCTTATCGATAAAAATTGTCCATGACTTACAACTGGGTCACACGCGGAGTGATTATTAGTGCTTAGTCCACCATATGGTAACTTTTCTCGAACATTAGTCAATGTTTTTGACCTGTTTTGCTTTATTTCTGGTCACAGTATAGTACAGAACGTCATCCATACCATTATTAAATAATTCAGTAATGCGTTCTTTACCAAAGTTTCATTTTAAAAAGTATAGCATGTTCATAACTGTTTTTTTTAAAAGCTCAGTCTTCTGTGTCATACGAAAAGGTGACTGTCAGAGCCGCAACTGGTGCAGAGGCGGAGGTGCTGCTATGGCGGATATGGCGGCGGTTGTGGGAATATGTTTGCTGCTCATAAGTGTCATGTTTGCATTTCTCACCAGTTGTTTTGTTGCGCTGTCGTGCTGGGTCGCGACATACTGTATTACGGCATGGGAGATGACCGCGGCGCATGCGAGAGGTTTTCGGTGCGAGTTCCTTTCTGGGAGACGCACAATAAAGGGAAGAGGTGCTGAAATTTGGCTGCTGTGTAAACGCATCATTGTGTGATATAACACTCAGGAGAACAACTAACACTGTGTGCTGCACGGACTTTCAGTTGCAGAAGGGAAGGCAAAAGGAGGGGGTGCGGTGGAGCAGGCATGAGAAGATGATGGCTGGCTGTGTGTAGGTGGAGCAGGTATATAGCACACAGTTCTGTTTGGCATTCACCTCGCACAGTTGTTGGCCTCGGTCCTGTTGTAGTACTAAGTTTTGGAATGGCTGTCAGTAGGCGCTATCATTATGCTCTAACAATGTACGTGTATTACATACGTACTGTACCTTGCAAGATGGTAGCTAGATGCTCATTTGCTCACCAGAATTCTGGAAAACATTGTAGGTAAATAAATGATTCTACAAAAATTTCCATCCATTTAATTTTTTTTTTTTTTATATTGACCGTTTAAGTAGGAATTTGACATATGTCAAGGACAAACTGTATGTGTGTATTTCTTTGTACACATGTGTGCACAGAGAGAGAGAGAGCAAGAGAGAGCACAATCTCTTGGTGCCCAAACTCTATATTCGACTTTTAACTATTATAGCTCTTGAAAATGTATGTTCAAATACTGGTATTCAAATGGCATCCAAAAAAAAAAAAAAAAAAAAAAAAAATCTATAAATTTTATAAAGCAAACACACAACAGTCTACCAACTAATTCACTTGCTATTTTTTCTAACTAAAATGCCTCATATAAATGAAGAATTTACAAGAAATAAAAGAAAGATATAAATAAAATTATCTACAAAGCAAACTGATTTGTATTTCCTGATTCAGATTACCAAGGCCACCGAGAGTCAACATAAAAAATCTGACATATGACATTTAAAACAGAAACCCACTAATGACAAAGATATCTCACAGTCCAAAGAGAGCCATTCACTGGGATCCAGGGAAGTGGAAGTTCTACAAGCACCTACCCACTTCACTGTTCCTACTGGACCATCAAATGCAAGGTCCATATCTGGGAGATAAAACTGTGAGAAAATAACCGGCTGTTTCTGAATAACATGTGACACCTGAGAGACGTTGTGTTTGTACAGAAAGGACAAACATGCTGGTCTATTGCAGGGCAATCACACACATTCAACCAGAAAGACACACACACACACACACACACACACACACACACACACCAATTCATAGCAAATGTTTCTGTACTGTGGAAAACGTGCAAAAACTACTCACATTTTCATTTATTTAACTGAGACTTAACCGATGACAGAGTATTAAACTATTTACAGTGATTTACCCATTTATACAACTGGGTTATTTTTACAGGAGTCCTTCAAGCTGTAGGCATATTATCTGTATGACTAAAAGCAGCAGTTTAACATAAATCTGAATCTACATTTTTTTCGTCTGCGGATTATTATCTTGTCATCTGAAAGCCTTGCTGAGTGAAATGATTCTACCCACATCATGAAAAGCCACCAGTTTGACTTAAACTGCCAAGACATGTACCGTAGTGTTTCGCTATTCTGCCTTAAGATACTGAACAAAAATATAAATATATCTTCTACATTTCCTAGAGATAACTGACCTCGCTTCTTTTCGCACCGATCAGGTTTGAAACTGTAACAACCTGTGCCCCCTGATGCTCTAACATCCTATGTCGATGGCGCAACCGCTTTATTTACTTACCCGACCACCACTTTAACGTATGCCTTCTCGAAGAGAACATTCCTGACGTCAAAGTCAGAAGCCTTCAATTAAAATTAAACTGTGGTTCAATGAGGGCGAACGTTTATGGTGAGATATAACAGATACCTCCCTTCAAGTGTGCTTCATCCTGTTCTGTCTGAGTTTATAATGTTAGCGGACAGCACGCTGAGGGACACCGAAAAAAGTACATCAGTCAACGCGTTCATTACAAAGGTGAGTCACGACCTCAACCCTAAAATGAATCTCATTTAAGGCGACGCTGAGGATATCAATCCAGATGGCCATAGCAGGGGAACATACTGTACGTACACAGCACAATGTGTATGGAAAACACAAGTCAAGAAGTGTTTCCTCAGCATTTACAGTATCTGAGTACAAAGCCAGACTGTACAGAAGTAGTAGTCACCAATATATTAGGCTAAAAGAAAGAAAAAACACGTACAGTAGGTTATAAATGCTGTTAGTGTTTGATCAGGACTCCTGGCAGGTTGTAATAAAAGCACAAGGAAGTGGTGAAAAAACTAACAAAACCTGCTGAGGAGGAGGACGACATCGCACGCACAGACAAGACGGACGTGGGAATACGGAAGACTGAGCACCTGTAATGGGTCTTGATGTCAAGAGTAAAACTGAGACTACACTGTTAAGCAAGCTATCAGTTGTCCAGCAACCCAGCGGGCAAACAATGCCCCCTTCATTGATCTTCTTTCCTATTAATGCAGCGCTGTCAGTAGTTCCACAAGGTCACAGCGCACTGAACGGCCTCTGAAAGAAATAACTTTTTTTCCCCACCATTTACACAGTTGATTCAGTTCTGGCACCTTGAAAGCCACGTGCTGTCTGAGTTCTTAGAATCACGCTTTCCTACACACAAGGACCCTTCTCGCACGCTGGGACTGGCAGCCTCTGGGCTAGAAGTATCCCTCAGACTTGTCCTTACAGACACCTCCTCCCTGACACATATCCTGTAGGAGAAGTGGGTGTACATTTGTTTGCGTCTTGTCTGCCTGCTGAATGTATTGCTCCAATAACACGAGAAACTGCCTCTTTCCAGTCTAGTTTACAATTGCAGGGGAAAAAGCAAAATACACCCACTTAGGAGAAGGATATTTCGACGTAAAAAACCAGGTGAAGTCCCTTCTACAAAGGTGTCATACAAGAACCCCCTGTGAAACATCAACTGCCACCCTTCAGGCTACAGGTCCCTTCCATTAACTTTACACTGCCGGACTGTATATGTTGGTAGCAATAATAATTTAATAATATTTTTAATTATACTCCTGAGAGACTCAAACCTATATCCTGTTGGTTTCCATTTTCTTTAATCTCATTTAAACAAATTGAAAGGAAGGAATAGCCAAACTAGCGGCAGCTGTTACCGCGGCATCAGAGCTGCTGCTAGGCAATAGAAGGACTGTGTTCAAATGCCCGCTCTTGTGGCACTCCCTTTGAACAAGGTACTTACTCTGAATTACTCCAGTGGAAAAAAAAAAATAATAATAAAAAAATAAAATCGAACGGCTGTATAAATAACTCTAAATAATAAATGTGTAGAAAACTTCAAAATGCACCGCTTGCACAGTGATTGCATCCTGGGCTTTTACTGTGGGCTCCCATTTGTTGGCATAATGGATTCGTGGAAAGCAGCAGTTTCACACAAGTACATAATCGGATCCGAGTCACGACCCACCTTGTCAACATTAGAGAAACATATGAGACCATCGTCACCTTGTTTACTCACTGTTTTCAGAGAGAAGATAAGTAGTTACTGGTAAATGATTCATTGCTCTTAAAATTGCTCACATCACTGTCTAATGGATATAGAGTTGACACAACCAGCAACAACTGCAGAATATGCTGTTCCGGCAGATAAGATCATCTGTAAAAAATTAAACTATTACAAATACTAATCTAAACCTGACAAGCCCTAATGAAAGAACATAGAAACATCCCTTATCCAATTTAACAGACATCACCTCGTGTACAAATATGACATTAGGCAACTGTAAAAACTAAAGAATGGGAAATGAGGCATAAAACAGAGGTTAAAGTACATTTGAGGTATTTTCAATTGCTTTCATTTTTAACTCTTGAACAATTACACTACCGTATCAATTTCTCAACAAAACAAGGTCTAGCATCACTGAGGATGCATTTAAAATCAACTTTAGGCAGACAATAAAAAAAAAAAATAAATAAAAAAACCTGAAATAGTGCTACTAAAGTGAATGAGGGTGCTGAAGTAAGCAGCTGGGAATTCATACTTTTTGAAAAGCTGAAACGTTGCAGGACTATTAAAAAGGCTTAACCACCACTTTTTGTCAAGCTGGAAAACCATTTGAACGTGGCCACATTTACCTTGTTGCCTGGCTCTGCATGAGGACATCTGCTAAAGAAATGATCGATCACACTAATGCAAATTGCAGAAAGCACTTCTGCGTGTCACTTCGAAGGCTGTATGACCTACAGCATGAGATGGCAAAAAATTACAAAGCACTGAAAAGCAGAGTACTGAGCAATTGAAATAAAAAACACAATTAGTATTGTGGCTAAAATATTACGTCTAACATCCTTATAACCAAAAATACCATCTTTATGCTAGACTTCATCACCAGAGACGACGGCATGAAGGTCGTAGACAGGGAAGGTGAGCAGTGAAGGGTATTGTTCTGATGGCGTCAGTAGCCACTTTGGTGTCCACCTGACTGTCCATGGCACTATGAGAACATACTCAAGAGATGGTGACCCAGTAAATATCCTAGACCACCTTGCCGCAGAAAGCTGGTGTGCCAAATTTGAACAAAAAGTACTACCAAAAATTGTTGTTCCCCCCTTCCTCAGTTAATGGTTTTGGCTATTTCAGCCACCCCCATTACTAATGCATACATAAAATCCATCATACAACCATTCAATCTCCTTAGACAGACATCTGCAGTAGAATGGATTGTGCTGAAGAGCTCAGGAACTTTCAGCATGGTACTGTCATAGGATACCACCTTTACAACACATCAGTTTGTCAAATTTCTACCCTGCTAGGCCTGCCCCGGTCAACTTAGTTCTGTTATTGTGAAATGAAAATGTCTAAGAACAATACCACCTCAACCATAAAGCAGGAAATCACACAAGCAGACAGAACAGGACCGCCAGGTGCTGAAGCGTGTTGTGTGCAAAAATCGTCTGCCTTCGATTGCAACACCCGCTACCGAGTTTCACACTCGGGCTGGAAGGAATGTTAGCACAAAATCTATTTGTGGTGAGCTTCATGAACTGGGTTTCTATGGCCAAGCAGCTGCGCACAAGACTAAGATTACCACGCACAATGCCACGGGTCAGCTGGAGTGGTGTAAAACGTACCGCCATTGAACTATGGAGCAGTGGGAACATGTTCTCCGGAGAGATGAATCACACTTCACCTTCTGGCAGTCTGATGGATGAATCTAGGTTTGGCAGATGCCAGGAGATGCTAGCTGCCTGCATGCAGTGTCAACTGTAAAGTTTGGTGGTGGAGGAATAATGGTCTGGGGCTGTTTTTCATGGTTTGGGTCCCTTAATTCCAGTGAAGCAAAAGTGTAATGTTACAGCATACAATGACATTTTAAAGAATTGCATGCTTCCAACTTTGTGGTAACAGTTTATGGAGGGAGGCCCTTTTCTGTTTCAGCATGACAATGACCCTATGCACAAAGCAAGGTCCATAAATAAATTGTTTACCAAGCATGGTGTGGAAGAACCTGGCTGGCCTGCAGAGCCCAGACCTGAACCCCATCGGGCACCTTTGGGATGAACTGGGGTGCCGACTACAAGCAGGACCCCATCACCCAACATCAGTATCTGACCTCACTGATGCGCTCATGTCTGAATGGGAGCAAATCCCCGCAGCCATGTTCCAACATCTAATGGAAAGCCTCCCCAGAAGAGTGGGGAGGAGAGAAAAGTACATATAGGTGTGGTGTTTGTGTGTCCACATATGTTTTACATGGCCAAAAGTATTTTTTTTTTTTTGTAACATATCTACTAGACAGAAATGGCTAATAAATCAAGTAGTCTATATATTAAGATTTAAATTCAATTTATATTTTATTTAATATATAGCTAAACTAAAGATGTTACTTGAAACAATATCATTAAAAACACTGCCTTCCATGTCAGACCTACGCTGCCAGAACTTCATTCTCTTCATACCGCTTCAATATTTGAACAGTGTGACAGTAGCCGTAGAAGCATTCAGTACAAGCTAGAAAAAACAAGCTGCCAATGTTGTACCCCCCCCCCCCCCCCCCCCCCCCCCCCCCCCGTCCCCNACCTCCCAATTTTTTCCCCCCCCCCCCCCCCCGAGACTCCCCACTATACAGAGTTTCAGCACTGACAAATGTGTTGTTATCCAAAAAATCTGATTACACCATTGTGGTGACATCTTGGCATGATGGGACAGGACGTGTAAGCAGTAGCAGGGGGAAACCCTCAGGGGGAGAGGGGAAAAAAAAAAAATCAAATAAATTAAAATAAAGACTTACAGACACACACAGATATAGGGGTAAACTAGGGATTTCTTATCCCTTTTAATTTACTTCTTAATCAAAATCTTTGAGTTTCCCTATTTTTACAGCTGAATATTTCACTGGAGAAACTGAGGAGGAGCTAAAGTCACCAGGGATATTTCGTAACAGAAATGCTTTTTCTTAAGAAGTTTCTGTGTCCCCAGACCCTCCCAGCAACCATTCACACACACAGAGAGGCCAAAAAAGCAGGTGGGCAAGGCATGAGTTCCAGATGAGTCTATGAGAGCGAAGGCAGCTGTTTCCCGCCTGTCACATGGTAGAAACAGACAAGGCGGCTCAAACTAAATGCACAAAAACAAAACACAAAATGCACAAAGTCAATTTGGCAGCTGTCTGTCAAAACTTAAAATAGACACATTGAACAAACCACACAGGATGTACACTGAACAATCTTCGCAGCAAAGTCCGGAAGTCAGATGCAAGTGTCAACCGTAAACATGAGCTTCTGCCTGCAATAAACATACTACTGTCATGTTTCTCTTGTACATCAACTTTACTCTTTATGCAAGAACATTGGAAACATTTGCAGAAAACCACCAGAAGAACTTTAATATATCATTTTCCCATACTCAAAATTGGAAATGAGAGTGGATGCAGTGGAGAGCGAGTTACAAACTCACAAATGGTATGGACATACTTTCAATCCAAGGTCCACTTATGCGTGGTTAATGTTTATAAGAGAAGTAACTGATCAAATGTTGGTCTACAACCTAGTGGCTTCACTTCGCTTTTCTGTATCCCATTATGGAAACGTTTCGGTTTTATATTGATGTCATGCATACGGATTACTTGAGTAGCAAAGAACTGTTACCAGAACATCACACTAAAACAAGGGTCTCCTAAGCCAGGTTCCAGAAGAAGCCTTTCTATAAATAGCTCACAATGTGAACCTAACAGATGGGGACATGTAGTAAAACATGTAGTAAATAGGGACTGTGGAACCCAATTTAAAGAAGCCAGTTTGGCTCTACAGAACTTGGGTACAATACTCAATGTCATTTCAATGTTCTCACAAGACAAAAACCAAATTACCTACAAGTCCAGACGCAACCCATAACCATGCTGCTGCTCACAGGGCCAGAAAAACATAACTTCCTCAGTGAAATCCACTTAATACTGGAAAATTTAATTATACTGGGTTATGAGAGCTAACAGATTTCAGTAGGGTAAGCCGTGCTCTTATTTAAAAAGATATTAAATTATCTAAAGAGCCGGCAAAACTGGAGGAAGATTAAAAAGATTTATTAAAAAAAAAAAAAAAAAAAAAAAACTGAGAAAATCACTGATATACATCTATTATGCTTGCTGATAGAGACAGATGCCTTAGGTCCATCGATATGTTAAAAAAGGACAGTATGATGTTGCATTCTGACTAAAATAAATTTAAACCCACCCAAATGAAAGACAAAGACACCGTATTACTTGTGGAGAGCAATGAGCTTCTTCCAACGCTTTCCAACCACTGTAACTATCAGTTCCGCCAAGCATTTCACCGATTTCTTAACAAAAAATGGCCACCACTTCTCAAGCCTTAAGAGCTTTTACACATTTCATATTCACATCCAGAACTAAGTCAGAAATAAACACCAACATTCATACACCAGGGTTTGTGACGTGTGTTGGGCTAACAATGAACAAACTCAGATAAACACCCTAGCAGAGTTGGGGTTTGTGTGGACTGTTGTACATTAACAACAAGTGAAATATAAAACCAACTAGCAAGACCAGACCGCTGAAAGAAAACAACTGCTGCATTTTTAATTGAGGTGTGAGAAATAAAACAAAACTGTTTATTATATGCCTTACTGTGCATAAATATACTTAATTATAGCAAAAGTTTGTTAGGTCATAGACACATGGACAACACATCTCAGGCTGCATTATGTTCCTGTTGAAAAGGTGCATCCACAATCAATGTAACAGGCAAAATTTAAAAAAAAAAAATTTAGTATAACAACACATAAGAAAGCATTATTTTTATGAAATTTAAAAGACATTCTTAATTAGAATGTAACTCTCATTCTGAAGCGCAACAGTTATTTTACAAAAAAGTCGACCGATGCATCATAAACAGGCAAAACACGCCACACATTTCAACTAAGATTCTCAGAAAAAATCAAGTATATCACTGAATATCCAATAATCTGTTGTTGAGGCCCGGAAGGAGGAAATTTTCATTTTGGTGATACAATATATGCATCTAAGTTGCACAACTCCACATATATGGTGACTCAGACTACTAGCAACTCTCCATAAACCCCAGAGGGGTTTTGAATGAACACAAAACTTTTTAACTCCTGAACAATGGCGCCCCCTGTTGAAAAAACATAGGAACAACATTTGCAGTAAGCAAAAGGAATCGGCCAAACCGACTTAAGCCGGACTGTCAGTGTTTGTGCTACATGCTGTTTCCTGCTTGACATTTATCAGCAAACTACTGTTTTATAGACCTTCGACACTGATCGACCACATCCCCACGTCAGTTAGAATCATTGCTAACACTTCTGTTGGTAATCTTGCGTATCTCTTGCCAGAACCCAACTCACAATGACATACTTCTGTACGCATATGAGTCTCTGGTTTCACAGAGGCTTTTACTACTTAATGAGGACAGAAAATGCAACTTCTCTCTTTCTAAGACAGCAATAACTGCATCAGGACTTGCTCACAAAAAACCCCCACTTGATTCGGAAAGTGCGGCAACGTGCTGTTCTAGGAAAGCAGTTGCGTTTTTCTTACACTTCTCTTGGTGCTATATATTATAGTACAAAATGTTAATTACATGTCACAAATGATACATCATATATTATGTCGATAGAAAGAAAAAACCTTCATCCTAACATTCCAAAACTTGTGCATGCGAGATAATAACCTCCGACAAAACATCTGAAAATGAGTTTCTGATCCAAAAAGTAGAAAAGTAACCTAGTAGGTACAAGAGCAACTGCCAGACTTATGAGTTAAATTGCGCTTGTTGTGATAAGAAAAATGGACGCAAAAGTACAACAAAAATGCAAAGCACGCCCTTTCTCCCTTTCCCAAAAGACTTCTTTCCTACGAGATCTAGTCCCCACAAGTGTTCAATAGCAACAGCCACTGTATTTCCAACTAATGAGCACAAGGTGCAGCTGTCTACCCAGAAAATAAAGCATTGGCGAGTGGGCTATCTGCTCTCTCTGCTAGACCTTTGTGCCACTTTCTATGATGTTGTGTCCTTAACTGTGTGAGCCACTAGCTGTACTGACCTGCCCTGCTCTGCCAGCAGAGTCCCCTCATTCTTGAGCCTCTTGCTCCTGGCACTGCAGTCTTCGAGCAGCACCTCTTTGCGGCGTTTGATAGCGTGGAGCCAGTCCACCTCGTCGCTGCCCGCATTACCAGCCGTCTCCGACTGCGCGTCGGCTTTGAAGATCTGCAACGCCACCTTGGAAACTTTTTCACCCGCCTTCCTCTTCCAGCCAAATGAAGCCATTCTGATGGGAGAAATCCAATATAGGGCATGTTATTTACCATGGAAAATGTGTATCATCCTTTCATCCATCTATTACCCTTAACCCCTTTTCCAGTAATGAAATTTTATCCTTCCATTGCCAATGCAGTTTCTACACTTAGAACATGTAGTAAACAGGGAGTGTGGAACTCAGCTTAAACATTAGGCAGGGTACACCCAGTCCATCTCAGGGCAACTGCACACACATAAATACTAAAACCAGTCCACCATCCACCTGAAACAGGTCTTTAAACTGGAGGAGGAGACCATGCCAAAACAGTGAGAACAGGCAAATTCCACACAGACTGAGACCATCATGAACCAACATCTGAACATACAGCCCACAACCTGGAAAGTACCAACTCTACATGCTGTGCCACCCTAGCAGCGAAACTGTGAGGATAGTATAGATTTGCACTCGAAAGAGAACATTACAATGTGGGTAAAACATAAAGTACGCCTGTTTTTATAGCTTATTTGTGAAATAAAATTAAGACATCTCAAGAGCACTCAAATGGGGACGTGTGGGATATGGGGAAAGTAATAATAATAAAAAAAGGTTTTTACGATGTCCTGCAGACTGGAGGAGCTGGACTGTGGGATTCTGAGCCTCGGCTGTCGTGTTAGTCAGATTCTAAAGGGAAAATTGATGTCGTCAAACGCAGAACAGGAAAAAGGACAAAAACGAAAGCCATAGAGTTAAACAATAAGCTGTTCAAAATTCCAGTCAAGAAACACCGAGCTCCATGTCCTGGAGTAAAAAGCTCGAGCGTTGGTCCCATTTTAGGGACATGAAACATAAATTCTGCACACTGTTACCGGCAAAATTCACTGTTCACACACCTGTATTTGTTATCACAGTTCGCCCAAGACGAAGGTCATTTTCGGGGTTGTTTACAGGGATGTAAACACTGCGAGCAGAGGGCTCCCCATCAGCACCGCGCACGACTAGTAAGGACGTGTCAGAGCTCTCATATATCAAAGTCTGCTTTCTTTAAGCTTTCGCCTATCGTTGTTAAGGTAGTCAGTTGTGTTAAATTAGCCATCCGAACATAATTTTGCAATAAAACGACACCACCAGCTCGAACTTAGAAAATAAAGGCGTTTCTGCGCATTACGCTCCTGACCCGGAAACAGTCGCTAATATTGCCTGACCTTTCAGAGGAACTTCCTGTGTCCAGACCGGAAGGGCCTTCTACACTGCGGCACTGTGCCCTGCAATTGTCAAGATCGAGTAAAAAACGCCTGACTTGATCGTACATTTATATTCCCAGCATTGCGATGATCACGGCTATACAGATCCATCGAAACAGGAGAATCCTTGATGCAGAGTTAGGCAGATATCCACGAAAAAACAGCATAAAGCTTTAAAGTGGCTAACCCTGTTTACAGTTCAACAAAACGAAGCAAAATGGTGCAGTAAAAGTCTCATTTGACAAGCAGAGACGTCGTCAGATCGTCAGTACGGACTTGTATGAGAAGACATACAGAAGACTTCAGAAGGTTTATGCAATTTATGTTTATTAGGCAGTTTTGTGTACATTTTTTTTAAACACTATTAATTCAAAATACATTGGTCAATCTGCTTGGGTCCCCCCCACTCTCTACTACACTTAAAAATGAGAGCAGTTAAGACACATACATAGAGGTAATTAATCCATGATTTGTCCCCCAGTGTAATATCTAATCTTTCTGTAACACTTTCAAACAATTTAAAAGTAAAAATATATATATACACAGTTGACAAGTTGTCCATATATATATATAATCAGTCATGTGATTAGAAGCTATTCTTTGAAGCCACAGCGATAAATATTTTATATTCACTGAAATGCTTAAAAACCTCCTGCCAACCTTGGGATCAGCACAGAAAATCTGTAAACTTTTTCCTTTTCTTTCTTTGACACACATCAGCCTTAAAATGCTACAATAATATTTGTATTTAATTGAAAACAACATGTGCAGATGGTATGTGTCTCCACAGGCCTGCAAGGGAATGTGCGTTTTTTCTTCCACCTTCACATCCCACCTTTGGACTGGTGGTATTATCCGACTGCAAGCTCCTGAATGGATAAGGAGCACAGCCTTGCAGACTGGGGCCACAGTACATTTACGGCCAATTTAGGTCCTGCAGCTTACTTAAGTATAGCCTCCATCATCTCTTTTTGTTGATGCAAAATTATTCAGGTATTATTAAGGCAGCTAACAAAGAGTGAGCAACTAAGACTTCGTCACAGAGAAAATTTCAGTTTAATTTGACTGTTTAAGAAACACCTTGAATTTAAAAAAAAAAAAAAAAAAAACTATCCAAGGTCAATTGCTTTAAGTAGACTCAAGTTTTCATGGAATTAAAATACCAAACATAAGTGGAATGGTATACGTATACAAAAGTGGAAGAGAAACTGCAAATTAAAACGTTACATCAGATGTTGTTAGCAAATACCTGCAACCCCCCTCCTGTGGTTCATTAATGGTGCAAAGTCAACTTGCAATGGTGATTGTAGAGGAACATAACAAGCAAACAAAGTGTCCCTGATTTCCCCCTTACATTTTACCAGTTTAAATTTGTCTCAATTCTTCCGTATCAGCTCCTTATAGCTGTTCCTGTTCTGTCACGATGTGGGCGTTAATGGCGCGTCATACTCATATTACAAAAACAGTGAACCCATGATCATAAAAATCTTAAGCAAACATACCGAACAAACATAAGTCTGTTGAGCCGCACAGCTTACAGGAAAACTACCAAAAGCTACATCATGAACATGACCAGAAAGACAACCAAGTTTCTAAGAATGCATTTTGTGGCAAATTTGAAAGAAAGGTTAAAAACTGAATGATCAAGTATTTCAGAGAAGTAAAAAAAAAAAAAAAAAAAAAAAAAAAAAAAATTAAAAAAAAAAAAAAAAAAAAAAAAGAATAAAAAANAGAAAGACAACCAAGTTTCTAAGAATGCATTTTGTGGCAAATTTGAAAGAAAGGTTAAAAACTGAATGATCAAGTATTTCAGAGAAAAAAAAAAAAAAAAAAAAAAAAAAAAAGTAAAATTTAAACAATGGATCAAACAATAGCTGGATTAAAATATACAAAAAAGTAATGTGAGGGGTTAGGACGATGTAAAAACCTAGGATCCCCATTCAAATCATTTATTATTTTTTTTATATATATATATATATATATATATATATATATATATATATATATATATTTATTCAAACCCTTCACATAGAATTTTTGGGAACAAACAAGTTCAGATATTTTACAAAATAAATGCAATCTGAAATCCATTAAAAAACTCCCTCCCCCAATCACCTTTTCAATTCTTAAAATGTACATGCAGCTCATTATGTTGCATGGAGCTGATATTATCCAGATTGAAATTTTGAGCAGCAGGTACAATAAAATTGTGCAATTTTTGTGTTGCATGTCAGCAGGTAAAACTTACTTTGTTTATTCTTCTATAAAACAGTGAATCAACATCACTGAATATAGTACAGCAAATTAAGCACAATGGGTTTACAATAAAATGGGTGGAACATTAGTTTAAATGTATTTTAGGGATATTCAGGTACCATAAAGATTTCTACATTAATCTGTAAAATAAAAAAAAAAAAAAAAGAAAAACAAAACATTTTTAAAGTAAAGTATAAAGAGGCTTAGAAACTAATTCAAAAAAAGAAAAAACTAATATTTGCCCACCTGGCTTGCCTAATCTATTCAGCAAGGCTGTATCAGTGCCATGGATCAAGAAGCTCATCCATGTGGAAATGAATGGAGCTATGAATCAGTTGCATGCTTATTGCTTGAAGACACTCGAAGGCTAACTGAAAATTATCGTGCAAGTAGTTTTATAAGATTTGCACACATCTCAAAGAATTCTATAGTGTGACTCCCTGGTCTAGGAAGAGAGTCTCCTGCAGCAGAGTCGACCGAAGACGTGAGTGACGACGCCAAAGAGCCGTCTGATCCCTTGACGGACACGTCGGCCTTGGCCTCGCCTCCCTCCCCCTCGTTCTTTAGGGCCGTGCGATAGTTCCCAACAGAGCCTGAGCGGTGAGGAGTTGCAGTCCCAGATTTGGTCTCTATGATTTCATCTAAGGCAGAAACAGAAAAGCAGAGGGATACATTACATTTTAGCTTCAACGGAGAAGGGGATGGATGAATGGACAGACAGGCATAGATAGATGGATAGATAGACAGAGAGATGTACAGATAATCAGGACCCCACCCTTTGAGTATCTTTAGTTCAAGTTAATACAAATGTAAATTGTGACATTACAGAGGCACTTAATATATTTTCACTTCTGAATGAAAAATTAGTGCAATGATATAGATCTGTGTAGTGAAACAATGATGAAAGATGAAAATTTTAAAAGAAATATAAAGAGGATGCATATGACATACCATCTATGCTACGAAAGTCAAGGAGGTAGGTCCTGCTGTCAACCTGGTACAATTGCAGGTTCATTTTTGTGTGCAGTCCTGTCACTGGATTCTTCCTCCGCACACGAAGATAGTACGGGTTCACCACCTGGTCAGAGACAATGTTTGGTGGGATGGGCAAGTGAGTCAACAAATCCATAATTCCACCAAAACAAGATGCACTCCCAGCAGAGCAAAGGTGGACAAAATACTCCAAACATATATAAAAATGGAGTTGACTCATGTGACCAAGTCAGAAGTGCAGAAGGGACTACAGAGGCGAACGCCAACAAGAAATCAAATTGCTTCTTTAAGAACAGCCCAACATCTGACTAAACTTGTCCATTACAAGGATTAAAATGGTTTTTAAATAAATAAATAAAATAAAATAAAATTCCTGCATTCCAGTCAATTTATATCCATGTGTTTACCATTCCACTTTGATTCTAAGGAGAAGGTCCTCTTCAATGTGCCAGAAGAAAATTCACTTTATGGGTATGGAGTAACAGCAAAACAGTTGGACTGATCAACTGTTCTTTTCAAGTACAGGTTATATGTTTTTTTAAATTTCTTTAAACCTCTATATAGTAATTCTCTGCTTTTCCTGATTCTGCAATCACTATTACAAAACTAAGTTATGCCTTGTTGAAGTCAAGCCAAGAAGAGGCATTGAGCAAGCGACCAAAATGTTAATACAGTCAAATGAACATATTTTACTTGCTTCACACTGAATTACAGAAAAGCTTTACACTGAGTGAAGGTCAGAAATGCTGCATGACCTGAATCAGTAGATAACGCATAATGAATACTTTACCATCACACAAATAAATAAATGCTTGAGAAAATGTTGCAACACATTCAGATCTTTGACTTTCATGAGCTGCCAACTCCCACCAGGCCATTACCACAGGGAAGCATTTCTCCTCGCTGTGTTTAGGACCCACATCAATATTTTGACTTGTTGCAGTGACCCAGCTTGAACTTTAGAATTAAAAAAAACAAATAAAAAAAAATTCATGGACATTAAATAATCAGTTTATACTGGCACTAAAATGTCATATTTCCTTACCTTCCACTCATAATCCAGCTGCTTCATTGCCCGGCACACCTCTGACATGATGTCATTGGGCCGGCTCTGACTGCGGATGCCCAGGTGCCACTTGGCTCTGCGAACGCCCTGATGCTTTGACTTCTGAGGGTTTAACTCATCCAGGGTGTGCCTCGGTCTGGGGGGCACCTCAGCCACAAGAAAGGGTACACGCTCTGGATGCGGTTTGGCAGCCACCAGCTGGTGGTCGTCCAGGAAGGATTCAGGCGGGCTGCTAGCTAGGTAAAAGTCCTTGGCCTCACTCATGATGCGGCGATTGTCTATGATGAGGTGGTAGGCCACTGCCAATGGGTCCTGGTGGTTCCGGTTGTACAGACATGTCAGAACCTCCTCCTCGGTACATTCAAACTTCTCACAAACCTCCTTTAATGCTTCGTCATCAATCACGGTGTTGCTATAGGATGGATCTTCTGGGAACAAGTACTTGGGCAGGTCTTGCTTAAACCACTCATCCTCTCTGCAAACACAGTTACAGGTGAAATAGAGCATTATGCATTATAAGATTAGACTATTATGAGCTACATTACTGGGTTACAAAAAAAAAAAAAAAAAAAAAAGATCTAGATCAGAGACTGGAATTGAAGTACCATCAACTGTCGATAATCTTGTCTGTGTTCTAACTTAACAGATTTTTCCAGAAGTCTTTAAAGGTTCACCAAGACTCACCGGATTTCCTTGATAGTTGCTCTCTTCATGGGGTCTACCTGCAGCATGTGCTTCAGAAGGTTGATCACAGAGGGGTTCAAGTACTGTGGCGTGAAGAAGATCCCGTCGCAGATCTTCTTGAACAACGTTGGCACGTGGTCGTCGTCAAACGGGAGGGTCCCGCAGAGCAAGGCGTACAGGATTACTCCACTGCTCCAGATATCAACCTCTGGACCAGCGTACAACCTGCACACAGAAATGATCTTACACAACTAATCCACAGCACATCTTCCCAAAACCGTGCAGTTATGCTGGAGAACAAATTGGTGTTTTACCTTCAGTTTCACATCATCATTGCAAAACAAAGTAGCTAAAATAAGGTCAGATCTGTTATTTAAAAATTAGCTCAAGTTCAAGAAATTAAAAGTTGCGTAAGCGCTAATAGATATGCGGACTAGTGAAAAGAATATTTCATTCAAATGCTTTCCTGACAGAAGAATTACTACACTTAAATGACAGTTGCTCAATTACACAAGAGCGTATACCTTCCGGAAATCACTTCAGGAGCAGCATAGTTTGGAGAACCGCAACTGGTTCGCAAAAACTCCCCGTCTGACATCATGTTTGACAAACCTGCAAGATGAAAGTATTTAGCATATCAATTTTTCTTTTTAAATAAACAATCCATCAGTATCTATAGGCAGAAAGGAAGTCAAAGCACATGAAGGCACTATGATTACATTTTTTCCAAGAAAGCATAGTATCCACACCAGAAACAGCATCTGTGACTATTACAGCGAGATCAGTCAGTAGGGCCACTTGGAATGGCACACATAACAGGGTGGAAAACTTGCCTAAACACAGATTTTGCCAGTCGTGACACTGTGGAAACAGAGCAATTGACACCATAGATTATTTCTAGCACCAACTGTTCCATTAGCTACACAAAAATCCCACAGGATAAACACTGCTAATGGACATGGTGCCAGCACTGCCAAGGTCAAGGGATAGAGCCAGTTCTGTTTGTTTGTATTGGAGAGATGCTCTGTGTGTCCCTGAGAAATGCATCTCCCCCATACGTCAGCAAGTATGGTTAGCAGGCTGCCCACAGAGCAAGTTTAATAAAGTCGCACGAGAGGAATGCTGAAGAAACAGCTTAAAGGTTTAGAAGCTAAATACAAGCAATACCAACTCATGAATAAAACGTCTTTGTTTATTCTTGTGTGATAAAATGACCAGGCGTGCTGGGGGCCTACACAGATTGAACACTGCAGCTTGTAAACATGCTCTTAAGTTCTCCATTACTGCATTAGGCCCCCAGGAGGAAGGGTGTAACCAGACTGGCGTTTCACTCAGAAGGCATGAGATGCGGGTGAACACAAGCAAGTAATTTTCTCCTCCAAGCTACAGGTAGAATTGAGGAGCAGATCCTCGTGCATTTTCCTCTAGCCAGTTTTCTAGTTGTTATACTGACCAAAGTCGGCAATTTTGGCATTCATCTGAGCGTCCAGGAGTACGTTCTCAGGCTTGAGGTCCCTGTGTACTACCATGTGCCTGTGGCAGTAGTCCACAGCGGAGATTATCTGCTGGAACAGGCGCCGGCTCTCCTTCTCGTCCAGCTGAAAAGGCACAAGATAAATCACTTCACTTGAACAGCCACAGTTCGGGGAAGTACAAACAAACAAAATTACATTTTGGCCGCGCTTAACTAGTAAGTCTGGTGTTTTACAAATAAAACAAACTTGCTAATCAGATAAGGAAATTCCACAAGAGCAGATAAAAGTACCAACAACCGGAAATACCGAAACGCCTCGCTAAAAAGATCCCCACCCCTGCCATTACGAAGTTAGACATTATTGTAACAAAAATAATACATTAAAATAATTTAGAAAACAATGACCAGAAATTAAATCTTTAATAAATACATCTGCAGGTTTTGTAACTGTGAACCAGGCTGAAAGTCTTACCTTGCCATTTTTGCAAATATAGTCAAACAGCTCGCCTCCAGAGACGTACTCCATCACCATAAAGATATCTGTTGGGGTGCTGATAACCTGGTAGCTACAGCAAGAAAAGGAAATTAATTTACATTTAAATTAACAGTGAACCAAGCACGTAACAGACAGGTACTACACGAAAAAACCCGATACACATCAAGTCAGTTTCGAGGGGGTCATTTTTGACTTACAGCTTAATTATATGAGGATGTCTGAAAAGCTTGAGATTCTGTATTTCCCTGCGGATCTTTCCAACAACGTCCAGGCTGCGAATCTTCTGTCGGTTCAGGATTTTTACTGCCACTTGATGCTTGGTCAGTTCATGCTGCCCAACTAAAGGTGGAGGGGGAAAGAAAAACACACTTGATTTCAAGTCAAAAACCAGAGGCGGGGGGGGGGGGGGGCAGCCACCTCACACCAATGACTTGGCATTCTTGAATAAGAAGCCTTCATATTTAAGGTGCAAGACAAGTTCTTCAAGTAAGTCCACTTATAAATCAAACCGAGCAGCATGAAGGGAAGTGGTATCCAATGTTACTTTAGGCCTTAACCACACAACGTGGGTCTCAAGAAACGCCAACGTCTATGTAAACCGGCAGACAACACAATCATGGACTAAATGCTTCACAACCCCTGTAGCGGTATTCCCAGGAGTGTAGATGCCACTGTTACAAAACTTATGGCTAAGCTACTTCATCCGTCGGGGCTGAGTGACCGCTGCAAATTCTGCAACCAAATTCTTGGACTTCTCTGCAGCAGAAAAACATCTTATTAAATGGCCACGAATGCAGATATTATTGAAGAGAAGAGGCACTAAAAGTTCAGAGCTGACAGCATACTGTTCTCTTCTACATATTAAAAACAGCTTACTTAGTTGCCCTTAGTAGCAGCTCACAACAATATTAAACAAACAAAAAAAAATACAAAATAAAAACTTGGCTTAAGTACATTACACTGTAACGTTAATAGCTTTAAAACAACATTTACTTTAACGCAATAAACAATTTCTCCATGATATTTGTCACCCTCATTAACCTCCCCCTTTATGAAGTCAAAAGCCATCAACTGTTACTGAAGGCCTAAACAAACCAGCCAGACAACAAAGCTGTGTGTTTGTACAGCAGGAAAAAATTATATACATATATATAATAATAATAATAATAATAATAATAATAATAAAAAACACGGACTCCAGGGGAGCAGGAGGACGACAGGGTATTATTACGAATTAGCCAAAAAGCACAAGGTACAAAAGGGATGATGATGTTTTGTATGACCACGATGGCAGAGATGAGTCACTGAATTCACAACAGGCCTTGTCCTGTTTCTACCCCACCGAACACTACAGTCATCGTTTCCAAAACCTGCTGTTAGTTTTCACTGCGCTGTTCTTCAGCCATGGGAGCACCATGGTGTAAATAACAGTAAGTATGTGTTTTGGGGGGCCCCAAAAATAGCTCCCAGGTAAGGAACTGTCATCAGACCCCCCAAAAGAGTGAAGACCACTACTGTTTTGTAAATAATCGCATGCGCCGTCACTTCTGTGAGAAGATGATGGGTATTTTATTACCTCACAATGACCCCCCCGTGCTACATTCAGTGTTCTGTGCCTATAAAATATCTACAAACTCATTTCAAACATGACTCTTCAAAGCAGTGGGCAGGAAAATATTCTGGTGGACTGAGACTGTATTTTATTACGCAGCAGAAACAAACCACAAATGATTTAAATAAAATGGTTGTGTAAAGTACTACCGAGCGTCTAATCATCATTAAACCCGTTATTTAACTGATGCGTTTTGCATAAGCAAATCACAGCATTCGACCCATTTTTTACGTCGTCACATTTTTACTGGGGCAATTCAGAGTAAGTCCCTTGATGGAATGTACTAGAACAGACTCAGGTTATAATCCCAAGGCAGCGATGCTACGGTACCAGTTTGTAATTGATCGAAAGGCTTAGAATTGTAAATACACCAATTTTGGAAGGTTGCTGCACAAGAGCAGAGTACCGCAGGCCCGATCTTCGCTGGCATTAGCTTGTTTCAAGTTTTACGACACCCTTCTACGATAAACCGCGAGCACGCATGCTGCCGAAGAAAGAGTCAGCACACCAGAGGTCCACGGAAGCCGCCCTGCTGGATTAGAGTTCACTAAAAGCCCACTAAAGCCCACATCCCTGGAAGTCTGGAGTCAAGCTGGAATGGAATATGGTGCAACTTCACACACACCTGGTAACACGCGAGATGCAGTTCTGAGACACGCATCACAAATAGCATGTTGTGACCATTTGTCTTATTCCAGTAAGCTGCATGGGCACCTTTTCTCTCTCATTCCTTTACTCTAGAAGCACATGCGTTTAGGCAGAATGCCCCAGAAATGGAGGTTCATTAGGGTAAAGGTAAGTATCACAAGGCAGTACGCCTCTACTAAAAAGCAGAAAATGTGAATTGGAGCATCAAACACAGCCTGAACATGGTTTTAACATCATCCGCTTCATTATTCCATGTAAACAGGCATTAAGAATCACGTCAAAGCCCATAAAGCTGACGACCTGGTGAAACCAAACTGACAACTTCTCATCTTTTCACTTCTATTATTCTTCTGTGGCTTTAGACAAAAAGATGGGGCTATATAATATTTTAACCAGGTGAGCCATTCGACATTGGAGCAACATCTCAGCCGTGTCGTTACGACTAGAGGCGGTGGTCCTCCCGTAGGTCTAACGCGGCGTGCGGTCGGTTTCGGACCCACGTGAGCTGTAGCTGTTGACTAAACAAATTCCTACATAGTCTGAGAGCTGCACTGCGGAACTGCTTGCAGATAAGTGTTCCATCAGCATATATACATACACAAATGTTGATATCGTGGACATTACATGAGGTAAAGGCTACCACAGTTCTGAAGCTGTTCTGAACTTCTCAGAAAGATTTCAAACCCTCCAGATGGCATCAAGCCATCCTGGAAACGGCTGGCACGCCCACCTCACAATGCATGTGCCGACCATCTAGTCAGAAGCTCAGTTAGCCATACCAAGTAAGCACATCTAGTTAACAGTATAGTCAACTACAGCTAGTTTAAAGTCTACTTGGACACATCCAGTCAACACTGTTTAGTCAGACATCCAGTCAAGCACATCCAGTCAATGGTCTGGTCAACTGCATATGTTGAGTCAGGGTAGACAGTTCACCCACCCCCCAAGTTAATCCCCTACTTATGGACATCTAGCCAACACCCATTTGAGAACATCTAGTTAAACATAACTAGTTAAGTCTATGCCATCCGACAGCAACAACAATCTGGCTGGTGTGTTAAAACGAGCCATGGGGGTCCAGCAGCCATTTACAGTGTAGGTATACTTTACAATGCATGATATGGAGCGTATGTGCACACGCACACACACAGACCTCCCGCTGAGAACTTCACTTCAACACTATCACCTCAAAGAGACCCCACCCCACCCTCAACTCCCCCACCGCCCGCGCGCGGCTGTGAAACGCATCACCTCAGTGGTTTTTTTAAGTTTCTCTTTAATATACTTTTCTTCAGTTTACATGCACGCGAGCACCGCGAGCGACATCCACCCCGCGATGTCGCAACCGGCCTGAGCCAGCGGGGCGTCACTTCGCGCTGCAACACGCCGTTTCAACGCTGCAGCCCCCCTCCGCACCCCACCCGACGCCAACAAACTCACCTTTAACTTTGCCAAACGTCCCTACCCCTAAAGTGTCTCCCAGAATGTAATGGCCGATCTTGACCCTCCCTTCATGCTTCTGTTTATCCGTCGCCATCTTCCCGACGAGGCCCTGCGTGCGCAGGCGGAGGTGATGCCGGACCCACAGGAAACAATTTCAAGTTCAACGGCGCCTCCGTATAAATAAGAAGGACCCGAACTAAGTGGGCATCGCAAAGCGACGGCAGCGGGAGAAAAAGAGTCCGACCGACGGCCTCGGATCGGTTTTATCGGTCAGAACATCCTGATCTAAGGGACATGCAAGGAGTCGCCAGCTGATCTTGGATCAGTACTCCTCCCCCCTCCCCTTCCCCGCGCGCTAGATGCCGGAATAGTTCCGTTTCCGGGTGAAATCAAAGATATTATTTCAAAATAAAAGACCCCATGGGGGACGGGGGTGTTATGGATATTTTTGGCATTAAAAGTACCAATATTTAAACGAAAAAATATGAAGAGTACTGCACTTTATACTAAAATAAAACGATCCGTTATCGTCAACCACTTTATTCCGGTCAGGACCTCAGCGGGCCGCGGGCTATCCGGAGTCACTGGGCTATGAAGCTAAAATCAGACATAAATATTATAAAACTTTTGCTGTTGTAAACGGAAATTCTTTTGAAATGCACAGCTGTAGAGATGGACGAAATATTGTTCATAAAATCGTTTCTGTGATCGCCTATAGTTTTATAAGTGCCTGTGACCCAAGTGTTGCAGGCTCTTTCCCACTAGAGACCCCCTTCTCCGGCGACTTACAAACTAACCAACCAGGTTAAGGGGTAAACAGTGAGTTTGTGTGGGTGAACAGGTGACAGTATTGCACTCTACTGATATCATCACAGGTGTAACTGCACCTTTGTTTTGAGTCATTTACTAACTAGTTATAGAGGTGCAATGTGGCACTGCTAGTTAAAACTAGTTTTAACCCGTTTATCTACTTGTCTAGATGCTGTTGTAGCTCCACTTCGCTGTCACACGTGAGACAACAGCATCAGACTTTGCACCACAGTTGAACGGCAGCCCAGCGTTTCTGGATGTACAGACAAGCCAAACAAATCTGGTTTTATTTTTCTACCACCTACCTGGACAACCGGGGTTCGTTCATTCCTTACCGTTTCAGAACAGCTCAGAGATCAGACCTCCTGGTTGTAGTAACAGGTTGTGACTGCGCTCAGCAGCACTGCACTCCTCACCGTTTAGGACAGATGTTTGAAGATCTAAACTTTCTTCCCCTACAAGTTTGGCTTTTTTTTTGTTGTCGTTCGAGGATCTCAGTCGAGCTATCTAGGTAGTTTGTGTCATCATCAAACAATCATCTAGGAGAAAAAAAATCCTACATCTATTTTTATGTAGCTGCAATTTCAGTCAAACCCTCCAGGGAAAAAGACAAAATGTGACCTACTGGAGAATGAGAGCTTAAAACTGTGCGTACGGGATTCAGATTGGTTTTCAAGCTAAAGTGGATTTGGGTTTAGGCATTTAACACGATCCGTGTGTTAACATCACCCCAAACATTCTCGTCTTTATTTTGAAGGCTCAAATGCATTCACCAAAAAAGTCAAATCACATTCATTGTTTCTGCAGCTCTGGTAAACAAATCGTGCACATTGTACACCTTTCCAATGTAAAGATGAACAAAAAAATGACAACTCATTTTTTAACAGCACATTTATTTCCAACAAATGTCTAAGATGACCCAGAGGCAGCCACAGCTGCACGTTTCGGCTTGGGAGCTGTTCCTTCCCGGAATCCGTTTCTGAGCAGGAAAAACAGAATTCAAACTAAGAACATCACCAACAGTGACATGTTCACAAATATTCATTTTTTTTTTCTAAGCAGCTGTAATATTTCACATGAAGGACAAATCAGATGACAGCTTACCTCAGTCAAACTTTAATATCACGTTGGTATCATTTGTTCAGACATTTATTATGACATCACTGGTAAGCTGTTTTCATATTCAAGGCCATTGAAAGCACTGATTTATAAATATTTCCAGCCAATTTTACTACCATGTTTTCCAAACAAAAGAGCAGCACATATAAATGGAAAATAGCACATCTAAAAACAAGGTATACATCTGTTAAGTGCTAATCTCCAGAATAAAGTCTACAAAACTAAGCAGCAAAACATTCAGCTTGGAAACATCATCATTTCAGTGTCAGTTTTGTGAGTGCAGTCTGTCACTAAACAACCAAAAATCTTTTCCAAGGAAACCAAAGTGTGCCCAGCATCAAACTACCAGATCACACCACAGCTGTTTACACGTCAAGCCTCGGCGCTGGAGTCAATGTTTGACTAACAGAAATTTAACTCACGTTAAATATGGAAATCAAAAAGTCAATAAATGTTTCTAAAAGGAAAACTTACCCATATATTTAAATTGCAAATCTGTTTACATACATTGGTGTTTGTACTTCATGTTCAAATTTCTGAATGTTGTCAAGTGCAGAAGGTAGTGTAACAGTCTACTGGTTTTCAAACCAAAAAGATTTCTACTGTTGAACCAGGTACTCAACACCACCTACTTCAGTATGTACCAAGTTATATAAGGTGACACGGGTTTAAGGCCTATTATGTTAACTAAGTAAATGTATGATTATAACTCACCTGAACCTGCGGTACACAACCTTCAGGTGCCTCATGCGACCTGTTCCAGTGGTGCTGCGCCTCTTGGCCTTAGCGCTCCAGTTGTCTAAAAAAATAAAAGCAAGCAGTTAACATTCTCAAGCTATGGCTATAGTGATTCTCTATTGGTATAAAGCAAAACAGATGCTAACTTTAATCCTGAAACACACAGAGAACAAACGTTTTTAAAGTGTTTCATCAAACTGGCTCATATGAGACCCCCACTTGGCCTGCAGTACTTTTGCTCAAGGTTCTCACCCTCAAGACACTTGTGTAAATGGATAAATAACTGCAGAGCTGATCTAACACCTTAAGTCACCCTGGACAGAAGTGCCCCCTCAATAAGGGTTTGCAGCAACATCAAAAAGCACTCACACTTTCTCTTGCGCTTAGCGGGGTATCCACACTTGCCACAGGTGGACTTCTGAAGGTGGTAAGCCTTAGAGCCACAGCGACGGCACAGAGTGTGCGTCTTGTTGCGACGCTTCCCAAATGACGAGGTTCCTTTCGTCTGGAATCACAGGGGGGTAGGGGGGTGGGAGACAGTATTAAACCAAGTGGAAGCGTGGTGTTTCTAGATGTTACCCTGCAATGTGCAGGTCCTTGTTCAAATTACCCACCTGCTGTAAAACCACCGTTTAAGGTACTCTGCACTTTTCTAGGGAGAATAATGCTACATAAACCTAAGTTACCTTGGAGAGTTAAGTAAATAACATGTTAACAGGTCTCGTCTCAGTTGAATGTAGGAATCAATGTTATTTCATATGTTCAGACATTTGTATTAAAGTACATCATCGACGAGACGCCACAAAGTCGTTCCAACTGTAGCTGATAAGTGTTTTAATCGAGGTCCTAAAAAACCAGCGGCCAACTGTCAGTCACAACGTAAACTTCACACGGATGTATTACAATAACGTTGTTAGCAACAAGCTAACGGCCGACTGGGAAACCACGTATAGTAGCCGGGCCATGTTGTTCCTTAAAACTAAACGCACCGATATTTCTGGTTTTCTATTCGCTTTATATGTAGAAGTCACCCAATTTCCCCGCACACGAAGTTAAAATGACAGTAAATGTGCACATTTTTAGGTAAAAACCTTAGTAAAGAGAAAAAGTCGTTTTTGCTCCTCAAACAAATAGGTTAGGTGGGAGATGTCGAAATAAATGTGCAGCAATGTCGTTCTACTCATAAATATCGAGAGGAACAACATAGCTATGCCTAAAATCTGCAATGGTTCTATTCAACTTAAGCGGAAATAACCGATAAAAAGAGATGGTTTTAGATTTTTTCCACAGCCAGTGTCCCGAAACTCACCATCTTCCTCCCAAGGCTGACACGATAGAGGCCGGAAACATAGTGGTGTTGCGCTAAATGAACATCGACTACTTCCGGTGCAACAATATCCAAACCCACTCCAGTTCCGTCTGTATCTGTAGCCGAGTGAGTTTAAAATGCTCAGCGACAGTGTGTTGCGCACATCTTTATTCTAACACAAAATCTCGGAAACAAAAGTGCCTTTAATGCGCTGTTTTTCACCTTTCCGCATATTTAAGTAAAATATGTCCGAGCTGAAAAGATGTAAAATCCTCAACAGCAGAGTATGCTCTGAATATTTTTGTTCTAAATCAACTATTTCGGGAAACGAACAGCTCTTAATGTTGCGTTTCTCATACATTTATGTATATTTAGGTAAAATATCAACAGGTTGCAAAGATGTATATAATCTGGTTTGAGGAAATGAGGACAGATTGTGTGGAGATACAGACTCCAGGATGCATTTTTCAGTCTTCAGAAAAAGAAATTTGTTTGTTTGTTTTTTATTTTTTACTTAAGGGAGCTGTTTTATGACGTCCAGTTTCATACGACTGAGGTGTAAAAGAGGATACCTGCTTAACCTGCCTGTAATTTTCCCTACTTTGTTACTTTCCACTGTTTATTCGTCAGAAATTATGGCCAGTCTGCAATCTTAAAAGCTTTGGTATATCTGCAGTTTAAAGATTTCATGTAAGCTCTGCTGTAAACTTTTAAGTTTATGCTTTTCATATTCCTGCTTTTTTTTAACTTCTGCCAAATCCAAGTTCCCTTACATCTTGCAACACTGGGTAGATGAAGAGCACTTCTAGCCAGCAAAACAGCAAGATCTTTAACCAGAAGTCTTTCCAGACATGAATCCTAGAAACCGAATATCAGGGCAAGTTTGCCTGCGATAGTATGTGGAAGTATAATGTGCTCTAAGGAGATTCTGCTGAAGTGAACATCAGCTATAGATACAGACATAGATATACATATACAGAACTGTGCAAAAGTGTTAGTCGTGCGACTTGAATGTGTGTTGAGAAGTACAGGTAGATTCTTACCTACCTTCAGGGAGGTTTCTGGTTGGTCCCAAATTCATTGTGCAGCCTGAGAATGACCTCAAACACCCAATCTCAGTCATACACAACTATCTTGAGCAACAGACGGTCTGGTCCCCACAGAGCCCTCATCTCAACATGATCCAGTCAGTCTGGGAGGACATGCAGAGACAGTCAAAGCCTGCAGAACAACTGTGGCCAGTTTGGAAGAACCTCCCAACCTCAACCTTAAACTGCATGCAAGTTTGCATAAGAGAAATGATGGTGTTTTAAAGGCAAAGGGTGGTCCCACCAAATATTGATCTGACTGAGGGTTTTTTTGTCTCCTGCACTTTTTAGAAGGTTTATTGATTAATAAGTATTCGTGGCATTATTTTTGGAACCATCCTCGCTTCATAGCATATTTCCCACAGGTGCCCAAGACTTTTGCACAGTACTGTAGGTGTAAACAAGGAAGCTGCATTTCCGTCATTGTATCTCCAGTCAGTGTATCACACATAAAACAATGTTCGTCTTCTCTAACAACAAGAATAAACGTGACGGACATTAATAGAAATGACCCTCACGCAAATCCTGAGACCATCAATCCAAACGGATGTAATCGTGGCTCTAAATTGAGAGAATAATGGCAACAACAGTCATACTAAATTATAAGGGGATATGACCATTTGTACAGGTTTAATTGTTCGTTGTCTACTCATCATACACATTCCAAGGGTATTGATATGTTCCAGTATGTTTTATAAGCTTAAAATAAAAATTTCCTTGGCAAAATCATAATCTATCCTCCACCTCAGTAGAGAACAATAAGTGATGAGTTATATGTAGAAATCACCTATGTCTCCGTTATTGACACTTTACAAAAAAACCTGTTATTCTTCACAAGAACATGGACACTCTTTACATAAATTGTAACCTATAAAAAATGAATTAAGCACATACATATTTTTAATTTATCTTTAAGATGAAGACCAAACGGGAAGTTATTTCTTGTAATGTGTAAAATCACCACTGGTTGTCATCAGAAATCTGTATTTGTGCAGCTAACCTCCACCGTCTGACTGTTTCAGCAGGGTAGGATTCAGGCGAGGGTCGTGGTGGTCAGTCTCAGGAAGCACAGGGTACGAGATGGGATTGCAGGTTAACTACATTAATTCACACACAGTGAGTTTGGTGAATAGTTCACCTTGTGTTTAATACTTTTGGGACAGTATTTCTGGCACATGGTGCTGTGATTGGATGTGGTTTCGATCCACTGTTCAGTCAGTGTGGAATTTGGATGTCCCCCCCAAGTTTGCCTAGGTTTCTTCCCCTGGCCGAAAGACACGTGCTTCGTGTGAACTGATGACGCTACACCGAGTTGGCAGTTTATTAGGTTCACACCCCAACTGCACAATTTGTACATTCCAGCAAGCCATACATCACATGACTAAAGTGTGTGGTTTAAATCAGGCAGACCAGCATTTCTAGCATCAGCTGGTTCTCGCATCTCCCAAACTGCTGTTGTCCTGGACTTTTCACACGCAACCATTTCAAGGGTTCACCGAGAATGGTGCAAACAGGAAAAAGTACCAGTGACTGGTGATCGTGTGGATGAAAACAATTTGTAGATCAGAGGGGTCAGAAGGGAATGCTGAGAATCCTGCAAGCAAACAAACAGGGCGCGATTGCCGTTGGAGTTCAACGTTGGTACACAGATTTTCATCTCAGAATGCTCTGCTTGTCAGAGTTTGTCTTACATGTCCTACCAAAGCCGAATACCACGTGGGGTGCTGATTCTGAACGTGAGAAACAAGAAAGTGCTCGTGGGTACGGGAGCATCATAACTAGACTGCTGAGGAGTAGAAAAAAAAATGCTTGGTTAGATGAATTGAGGTTGCTTTTGCATCATGCTGATGCAAGGATCAGAATTTGGCGCAAGCGACATAAGTCCGTAGATCCATCCAGTTTGATGTTGACAGTACAGGCCGGTGGCGGCAGTGTCATGAGGGCTCCTGATATCCGACGAAGGAGATCTGAACGGCACGGTGCATCTGAACACTGATACAAATTCTTCTCAATGGTTCCAGGAACATGACAGCGAGTTTTCATCACTTCAGTGGCCTGCAGTCCCTGGATCTCAACCCTACTGGGTTTTTTTGAGATTCGGTGGAAAGGGCTGTCCACAGCAAGACTGCAGCTGCCCAACTTGCAGCAACTACACAATGACTGAAGGTCAAAGGAGGCAATTCAGTGTAAATTGTCCCCAGCGTGCGTGTATGCATGTGTGTCACGTATCTCTGGTGTATGAATGTGCCAATGACTGTAGGGGGGTTTACTGTAGCTTATCTAGCACTGCAAGTCACCTTGGATGAAGATGTCAGCTGCATACACAGTAGTCATTGCAGGTCATATCGGAGAAACGAGTCTGCTGAATGACTAAAAGTAAACCCACTCTAGCAGGCAGAGTAGGTCACCTTCGACCGACTTCTGAGCCTGTCTGGACCAAACTGACCTCAGTCGTGACTGAAAAGGTTCTTATTAGTCTTCATCATGTCAAATAAACTTCGGTTCTGGACCTCCACAACCCTGCTCAGGATTAAGAGGTTAATGATAATGGATGGATGGATGGACATCACGCAAACTTGGTTTACTGTAAAGGTCACAATATCAGAGGTGTAACAACCTGACAGGTATCTAGAGAGCAAAAAAAAGTAGTCATCAAATGGGGGGGCACAGGGTTACATACGTGCTCAATATATTTTTATTTGAAAAACAACGGTCACTTAATGGACGTGTAATCGAATGGAAACTATATGAAATGTTTCTCCAGCTCCTGTTTAATACATTCTCACCGCTGGACTAAGATTAGGACGTTTCGTGTTTATGACACAGAAAACAAGCCTGTTAGCTTCACGCAGGCTGACATTTCCACGGGTGGGAAGGGATGTATATAATACGAACCCTTTGCATGCGATATGCAAAAATGTCGTTTCCCCCCAGCGAAGCGCGGAACTGTCCTTGGGAGGCGCGGTGACCTTCAGCCCGCCACGACGCCCTCGCGCGGCCCTCCGGACCAGCCGCCAGTTCCTAGCGCAGGTACAGGTCTGCGTCCGGCCGGGGGGGCGACCGCTTCTCCCACCCGCACCGGCCCGCTAAGGAGCCCGCGTCTGTCCCCGGAGACACATCCGCTGCACAGCGACAGCTCCGCCGAGGGACACCTGCCGCCCAGCCGACGCGGGGGGCTGTCGTGTCTCGCGTGTAGCGTCGCGCACGCCGAGCGCCTCGCGCAGCGCTGAGCGGCTATGCTGCGCGCGCGGGACCCGGCGCCACCGAGCAGCGTAAATTTAGCGCGGTGAACATGTATCCCGGACTGTGAGGCTCGCGCTCGCACGAGAATGGGCTACTCGGACCCGTCCGGCAGAGATCTGCTCGGAAACAGGTCTCTTTGTTTCATCTTTATTTGCGCTTTCGGACTCGTCACTCTGCTGCAGCAGATCCTCTATGGCAAAAACTACATCAAGAGGTAAGCGCTTATTTTGCGTTTTTTCCTGTCGAAACAGGTGTAAATGCCGCGGAATTTTGGCTTTTAATTGCCTTCATTTTAGGTCTGTCGTGTCCTTCGGGTCGGAATTTGCAGGGATTTATTAGAAAATATCTGATATTGAACAGTCCTCCCATCAATAGGGGAATAATGTGCTTATTATTATTATTATTATTATTATTATTATGAAAACAGTAATGGAGGTACGTTCGTAATATTGTTATTCCGCAAAGAAATCCATGTTACTCAGTGTTACATTGGAATAATAGTAGAATGAATACATTTTTATAGTATGGTTTGATTTACGATGATGTATAGATGTTTGTATTGTTTTAACTGACGTCTCTCTGGCTGCTCATGCATCATATATGAACAGTGCTGTGTGTTTGTAAAAATGTCGATTTTCCAAGGTTCCTGAAATAATTGCAATGCCAAGTGTTGCTGGGTTCATCTCTATGTCTGCAAATGCATACATTGGGACGTTGTTATTGCAGCGAGTCGGGAGATATTGTATATGCTTTGATGCCACAGAATTATACAGCGTGACAAATAACCTGATAGAACATTGATTTTGAACGTTGCGTTTCACGCAGTGACAGTCAGTGAAAGAAAGAATGGCAGCGATCCATCTGGCAGGTATAAAATTAGTGCAGTATCTCCTGAAACAGAAAGGAAAGTCCACCTTCTGCAGGTGAAGGTGATTTTGTGCAAATGTTTACTGTATCTCGTGCCTTGTTAGGAATTTATGTCTGAAAAAGAACTTTGCACGTTTGAGGACATTTGCTTCTCCAGTTAGAGGTTAAGAAAAACTGAGCAGCCGAGACCAAGAGACAATATGGTTTCTTCGTCTCTGGGTTTGAGGGTAAAATGCAGAGAAGTCGAAGTCCTCCCTCAAAATGATGGTTGTTCATCTTCTAATATGTGGTTTTTGGGAATCCCGGCCCGCGTTGCATTTACCACATTCCAGCGGCGGCCTACGTATGCTCTGTGTGTCGATGTGCCTGAGCGGATGCGAGCCCCTGGGATGGCTCATGGAGCAGCGTGTGAGCGGTGAATGCCTACGCTTGGCAGGAGCCATTTTTTCTCCTCTGCGTCTGCACACCTCAGGCTCAGCAATGAGGGCTGGGAGATGATGTCACAATAGGGGGTAGTAAGCAATACGGATCTCCCTTCCCAGCTCAGCCACGTCGAGAGCTTTTTCCAACATGGATGGAACGTGGGTACGCCCTTCCAGGAGCTGCGTCGGTCGAGAAATTCCGCCACCGAGGAGGACGCGCTTTTACGTGTACGGTGTGGCAGCACCCCCAAGTCACTGGTTTTGTTGTCTTTTGTTAGTGAGCGGTCAGTTGGTGAAGAATTCTTCCACGATCGGTGCAGCGCGGCATTTGAGTGTTGCTTGTTGTTATTTGATAAATGATGTTACATATTCCATCTCTTCCCATATAATGCTGTGAATTGGCCAGGCAGTATAATTCCTGACCAAGCACAGTGCACAGGTGTATTGAGGGCCACGTCTTGCTGTTGTAAAGGGAAAAAAAATGGTTTTATAATTTTAATAAATTATTTCGTACTGCATTCTGACTGCATAACAACAGATCGATATTCTGCACCCTTCAGTGTTCAGTGCAAGCGTTGGAAAGTGCATGCGGCTTAGGTGTGGTACAGGTTTGCTGAATTTAAAAGAATCAAACTGCACACATTTACTCTGCAAAAATGGCATTCAAAGGTAAAAATATAAGCGTGATTATATTTTGACATTAAATAGTCATATACAAAAGGACAAAGTGAATCACAGCTGATTTTAAAGTGAGCTTTTTGGTAGCCACTAGAAAAATCTAACCATAGATGAGATGGGATAAGCATATTTATTGAACGTTTTATAGCTTAAACTTTATTTGGCCGTTATTAGCAGATGTAGGATCATAATTCGTCTCTGTTATTTATACGGATAAATTTGTCACTTCTGACGGGGATGCGCTGTATAGCCAAACCAGACAAGCGGTGACCTTCTAAAAAATATTATTCTAGTTTTTTTTTTTTTTTTTTTGCATCTCTGATAATGTCATACCCCAAACCAGGAGGAGGCCAGTTTTTTCTACGTTCTTAAATCCCCTAAATATACTTGAAAGGTATATTATTCATAATGGCCTGTCAATTTTCAGCAAATGTATTATTCCATTGGGCTTAAAACTTACTAATATTCGAATGACCTTGCCTTGTCATTTTGCTACCCTTCCAGTTAAATAGATTCCAGGATTTTATGGATTTTATGGATTTTTTATGTTCAAATTTTAACCTTGAAAAAACAATGCTGTGTTGCAGATAGAAATAATGAGGTAGGTGAGAACATGTCTTGCAACAACAATTTCCTAAATGTAATTTAGGAAAAAAAAAAAAACAATGAGAAAAATGTATTTTGACTGTTACCCTGCAAGAAATACTTTGTTGGAAAACAGCACGATAACATTTGCGATAGTTAGTTATTCAAGTATATTCACATGTAATGTGTTCATATATACAAGAAAATTCTGAGAGTGTGTGAAATTTGCCTTTGGAAGGACATACATTATCATTTCTTTTGGAATTTACACCGTGATCTGTTAAGTCACCTGCCAGTGTGATTTGTAGTAAAGATACGAGATTCTCTTTCCAGTGCTCTGTTCCTCAAAAGGTTCATATAAGAAACCCCGAAAAGAGCTTTACTGAGGATACCAAAATTTGGCACTTTAACATTCACCCTGCAATGAGACCGAGGGCAAAGTTCCGCCAAATAAATGAGAAAGTATTAACTCGCAAAAGTTACTTTAAGCCATTTTAATAACAAAAACAGGTGCTTTTATTTTAAATGAGTCTAAACAGATTTTTGAAAAACTGAAGCTGTCGTACACCGTCTGCAGAAAGTGAAGCAACACCGCAGTGTAAAAGCGGACAAGTTGTTTTGCATGTGTTTCTTGGGCAACATTGCTGATTCTTCTTGCTTTTCTTTGTTGCTTTCCTGTCCTGTCAAAACTCACGTCATCTTTAGACCGGCAGGATGGTTTTGCCACAGCTTTTTTTTCTGACCTCACGCAATTCTATCCCACTTGAAGCTGCCTTTAAAAAAGAAACAAGAAACACTTTTTTGTATTTTGCAAACTGCTGTGGACAACGTGAAACCTAAATATTCCTGAATGTTCCTAAGTGTTCCAGAGACATTCCTAAATTTTGTTGTTTTGTGAATCAGGAAGGCGTACCTGATATTTTTCAAATATTGTTATATTTTTACATTTTAGTCCACATTTCAAGACAACTGTGTACAGCCAAGGATGTCTCAAGGAAAGGAAGTTAACCTGTATTAGTCTATATATGAATATATTCTTATTGTAGAAACACACTTTTTTAAAATCTTAACTGAAATCACAATGTTACAGCAAATCTCTTGTATATTTGGTTAATTTAAATATGACACAAACTTCATCCAACAAAAGCTGAGAATACATACAATTGCCAGTATACTTTCTTTTAGTCATTGGTCCAAACTTTATTTAAGGATACTTTTAAAGTTCAGGTCCTCACAGCAGACGGTTCGTGTCCAAAAAAATAAAAAAATAAAAAATCACATTTTAAATGTTTGCTGTTTTCTTAAACAATATTTTACTAATTGACTATTTGTGTTTAAGGCAATTTCACAGTTGCTTTCCTGAATTTGCTGAAGCACTGACTGAATAACTGACACCCCAGTCCCTCGACAGGGGGTATGTTATGTACGGACTGATAAAGACAGCGTATCTTTCTGGATAAATGATGCTCTTTTCAGGTGATCTTTCATTTTAGACGCAAGTTTTAACTGTGTCTTTTAATTCCCTGTCGGTCATTTTGTAGTCCCTCTCGAATGTTCCAGATATGGTTGTAATAGACCTGCAAACAGTTACATAGCAGCTGAGCAGGTAACAGAGGTTGAAGGTAGGTAATGTCCTGCAACACTGTGGAATTTGTTACTGTCTCAAAATATTTCTTTGTTCACTGAACATGCAGTCTGACTGAAGTCATACCCGCTTGGTTTGCTGTGCTGCAAACCAGTCGAAAATGCTGAACCTTGGTTGGGGATTTTAGTGACAGCACTGATTTTTTAATTTACTTATTTTTTTGTCAGTACAGAATATGTCTGGTTAGGGTGTCTTACAAAACAGAGGTGTATAACATTCTGTACTGTGCTAATTTTTACATTCTGTCAAAATGTTAGAATATGCTGATACCTATGACACAAGATTATTGTCTATTATTATTTCCTTTTAACTTGTATTTCACCAAAAGCTGGGAACCTGTGGAAACATCTTTATATCTTATTGTCATTCCTGCCCTTTTCAAAAGCATCACTAACCCATTTAACAGCATCTTGTTTTGTTTAAATCTGGCTTCTCTTTAGTTATAGAAGACATTGCTGAAATCCAAATGAATATACACCTGGTTAACGTAATATCTCATTGATATTTCATTCTGTCTTTTTCATGTTGAGTAATTGAAACTGTACAGACCATGAAGCCTTGAATATATGGGAAATGGATGCCATTACAGAAAGGGATAGTAGTGAATGAATATGAAGCAAAAATGTAAAGCAAAGCAGGTGTTCACCACATTTTTAGGCAACTGTGTATAAAATGGAGTTAATCTCTGAATATCACTCAGGTTCCATACTGACATACAGAAGAAAATTGTAATAATAAGGTCTCCTGTGGAAAAGCAAATGCGCCACAGAGCATTTTCGTGATTTGGATTCAATTTTCTTTAAAAAAAAAAAAAAGGAGCTAAATGTTTGTATAAAACTAATTGCGAAGAAAATGTTTAATTCTAAGATAAACTACATGTTAAAACTAGCTATATCTTTTAAACTTTTTGTCTGTTTTAAGGCAATCTAACAACTAGTGAAGATATATAACTAGAAAACTGTCCAGCTACTGCTGGACATTTGTGATTATTATAAAACTCCCAAAGTGACTTCTGTCTGTTACTATTGGTTTATATTTATCAATCATACAGTAAAATTACAACACGTTGCAAGTGATTCACATTATGGTAGGTTTCCTTTAAAATGCTTCATTTTCCTTTACTGATACCATAATCCCTTCACCGTGATCACTGGTGGTTTGAATACTAAATGCTTGGTTCCTGCAAAACCAAGTTTCTACCCATAGAGAAAATTGGCATTTATGTATCGGAATTTGCCATTGGGTGTGATGTGAATGTTGCTTAAGCGGCATATTTCAGTCACGTCAAGATGCAAAGACCCACGTGCTGCACCGTACATTCGGAAGAGTGCAGAGCTTCCCTGTCCACGACGCGCGTCAAAACATACTCGGTTTGTGCACGCTGGAAAGGTTTCCAGGTTTTGCGGTCGTTTATATACGACCGTACGAATATTCACGGACACGACTAAAAGGAAAACAGATTGAGAGTTAAGAATAATTTGACTTTCGGTTGTATCGGTGTCATTTATCGCTGGCATTTGTTCCACGTCCCTCTGGCACTGTGACTTCAGCAACTGAACAGGAGGCCCCAACGTACTTATTATCACTTTTAAGCTTTATTTAGCTGCTGCAGCTGTCATTTATGTGTTTTAAACTGTAAGATAAGTGATATCGGTGCAAATATTTACTGAGTAATTCGTGGTAAATGCCATCAACCAGCATACAGTAGGATGAGCAGGCACTGAAACTGCAGGCCTGAGCATTTCAAGGTGACGCCGCCAACCTTTAGGGCGCCTGCTAGGAATATCATATTTGCTGTTGGTTTCAGCACATGAATTTTTAATGCCACTATGTCTGTCTTTGTGGCAAAGGTAACTTACAAAAGTGCTTGATATAAGCGCACAACAAAGAGCATTAGAAGGATAAGACATTAGTTGGTGGTTCGTGTAAAGACAGGTGCACAGGTGTACTTGCTTAGCTCACCTGTTTGGATTTGTTCCACGACGGAAAAACCCGGAAGTCCGGAGTTTAAAGTGTCCTGAAGATTACGGCATCGTTTCTTTGTGGCGCGATACTGACACGGAACAGAAGCGAATTACTCAGAACGAAACTGCAACTCGCGCTTCCCCAGAAGCGCCGAAAATAATGAGGGACGGTAGTTTTTTTTGTCACGCGTCACAGTGCCGCGGGGACGAGTGCATTAGAACTGAACTGCAGGCCGTTGAAAGTGTGCAAAAACCGAGGTTAACACGCTAAGTGGGTCTAATCTTTTGTAAAAAAAAAAAAAAAGTACAATACAGTCATAGCAAATCACATTTAAAGCGATTTCCATTGATGTTCTTAGTCTATGACTAGTAACACTCTTAAAACGTTTCTAACTATTTAGTATTCAAATGTTGCATAAAGCCATTCCCTATATATTTTTGATTTCAAAGCTATTTTACTGAGGACAACAGTTATCTGTTCACTCTTTTTGACAATCTGCTCTTCTCTCTTCGTCCTAAATGTCTGCAGTTATTTTCTGATGGAATCGAACATTATCGAGTTATCACTGTACAGTGTGCAGCTGGTGAGACTCACTGCAGCACTTTTGGGGTTTGGTTCCATTAGGCAGAGGACCAAAACTTCTGGAAATTTGACCAGTGTTTATTTATATTTCTTTTGTTGCAGCCCTTGCATTAATTTCAGATTAAAGCTGAATTTAAAAGAGAAAAAAAAGAACAGAGGGGCAAACTATGTAATGACTCACTGTGTTGTGTGGCATTCTTAACACATTAAAGAAAAAAAAAAACAAAATAAACTGACTCATTTTCTTATTAGTGGGCAACAGTTTAGCCGACTCAAAGGAGACGAAACGGCAAATTGGACCAGGCCCGTTAATTTCTCGGATGACGGATCACAGAAGCCGGCCAGAAATGGAAAGAAAAGGTACCATTTCCAAAGTAATCGATCACATAAACACACCAGAGAGAAAAGGGATAGAGAGAGAACATGAGATGGTGTTAATTTTTTAAATTTCCTTATTATACACATACTTTCCTGCAGATGTATTGGGGCTTTGCATGCTTGATCTGGGGGTTCATGTTTGTAACTCCCCCAAGTTGCTTTGCACAGTATTTTTTTCATCCTTTTGTTGAGAGATTTTTTTTTTTATTAATTTTTTTTTTTTTTGAACAGAAAGGCAGGTAGTCTTAGCTGTCTTAGTCGTGTGTCGTTCTGAGCCGTAGCGAGACAGCGTCCATAAGCTCACTGCTAGCAGGGCTGAAGGCATCACAGGGCACAACAAGTTTAACTCTAACTTACCTGTCTGCATGTTGACAGATGTTTCCGTCAGAATTTTCAGCGTCAGACAGACTCACTGAGCTCCGTTATTATCGCTCCCTGCCTAGCCGATATTCAGAAGAAAAAAAAACACGCTCAAAGGTAGGCCAGTCTTGAGGGATCTTGCGATCAGGAATGCCATTTCTTTTTCATTGGTCTGAAACGGTTCAATTCTCATATTCTCAGTGGTTCAGCGTTGCACCACAGATTTCCTCTTGCATGTCCTTTCATTCGTTCTCCCCCAGTGGATTTTTAACCCCCTCCCCAGCCCACCCCAACTGTTTGAAGAGGCTAGCTCTGAGGAGGACCCCCGCTGCCATGTCCTTGCCTTCTTGTGCTGTCCCTCTGTGTCTCCTTCAGCCACCCATCTGTGCATTTCAGGCTCGTCCTGTCTCGGCTGTGTCTGTCACATGTTTCGCCAGCTCTCGTGTGCCATACTCACCCGCCTCAATCCCCGCGTCATCTCGGAAAGTGAGAAAAAAACACCCCCCCCACACCACCACCACCACCGAGTTTATTGACAGCGATTCAAATTTACCTAAAGAAGTTATCTTCTTCTATCACCTTTTCCCACATTAGACGGCTAGATGTCCAGTCACCTGTTTGTGAACAAGCCGATTCTTAAGGAAACCATCAACTGTAAAGCTACTTATTACCGATGACTAAATAAGAAATAAAGGAGATAAATAGTGTTAATTCGACCACTAATAAGAGCTGATTTAAGTGCATTTAGTTTTAAGGTTGTTGCCAGTGAGTCTGTTTACGGAGTGTGTCATTTGTTTGTTTCGCATGTCAGTTTTGCGCCTTGTTTCACGTCATCCTGTTTCAAAACGAAAGCGGCACGTCGCTTAAATCGGCTGTGTTCTGCACAACGCGTGGACGGTATTTCTGTCCGTTTTGTACCGGCGCTCCAAGGCGCAAAAACAAAAGGTGACTTTATCTGAAGGAGGATAACAGCGTTGTAATTTTCTCTTTGTCATAAGTATTTGTCAGCACTCCTAAAATGCAGCCTTCACGGCAGGTTTCAGCTACGTCTAGCCTTTACCAAAAGGCGCTTTGCTTCCATCTCTCTTTCGCGCTGAAGTCTGAATGACGTCTAACAGAGACCAGAGCTGCAGACTCAGCCGGCTATGAAATCTGTTAAATTGAATAAACCGATGCCATATTTAATAAGCTGTTTTTTTCAGGTGCTGCAGACCTACTCATTCTGCAGTCCTGGTCCTCAGTGGTTCAAAACCTTGGGGGACCACACCCAAATCACTGCACCTCTCTCCCAGGTCCAATAATGGGACCTGGGAGAGAGGTTTACATTTACAATACATTTACATAACAAAATGTATTGTTCCGTTGCAAAAAAAATGGCCTGTGCCAGGCTTAAGGTGAACCTCTGAGGTTTAGAGGGGCCCCCAGAGATCCTCTGCTATGCCTGAACCGCTGGATGCCTGGGTGAGTCTGGGATCTTATAGGAGTGCGTGCAGATCCTTTACCATGTTAAAAAAAAAAAAAACAACAGAACGAGACCTACAATCGAACAGAACAGTTTCTGTTCTTGTGCTCGGAAGGTTTCAGCCGAGGCAGTCGCATTAGTTGAGAAGCGCCTCCCTCCTCCCCACCACGACATTGTGTCCTCGGGTGTTTGAGAAGCCAAGGAGATGCCTCTAAATGGCTCCAAGAAGGCTTCTCGATGGGCACGCGTCCACTGCGTCCGCCTTTGATGTGTCGCTTGAACTTTTTGACATCTTTCACGGTGAGAAAGTACTGCCTGGAGATGGAGCCCAATGGTCTTATAACTGTCCTCAGCTGGCTCTGAATAATTCAGTTATCTAGATGCCCTCTTCACTCCTACGTCACTTCAACTGCACATTAAACTTTAGCAGAAGCACATTTTAGGAAGGGATACTTCATGTCTACAACGTACAAACATCTACGAGGTGAGATGTTGTTATAAAGAGCAGTCTTTCAGTAACAAATTGGGGCTGCAGAAATGAACGTCGATCATCCCTGTTATGGCGAATTTCACCAAAAAATGTGGTTTCGTATGAAGTCCCTTCAAAAAAGATTGCATCTGTCCCTCTTCTTCTGAACCGGTTCCGACTGGATCAGCTCCGTGTTTTTCTCAGCACTGCAGCAGGAGGGACTAAAAAGCCGATACGATGAAAAGCAGTCGTTTCCGTTCAACTATAGGAAGCCACATCCAGAAAAGGGTCTAGTACTTCCGACACGAAAAGCGGCGCTCACAGTTTCTCTACGCGTTAGTTTCTCCCTCCCATTAGTTTCTTCCAAAAAAAAGGGTGGAGGGGGGTGTACCACCTTGTCCCGTGCGATCGTGCCTCGAGGGATGTGCAGACCGGTCTGGCTGGTCATCTGCCAGATAGCTTTTAGGAAGTTCTTGTCAGTCTGCCGTACTGATCAATACCATTATCTGCCACAGGCCCCTTTTTAACTCGTAGACTTTATCTGGGCGTCAAGGCTGTTCTTTGGCCTCGTAGTTTTGCGCCCCACACAGTTGGATTTATTCCCACCTTGGGTGCGATCACTGCTATAGAACGCCCAGGTCCACCCTGTCGGTGAAGCGCTCTGTTGTTTCCACGGCGGAAATGCAGGCCTGCACGATAATAACGTCATACATTTTTCTAAAAATCCTTACAAATTTTCTGGTAATTCCAAAAACAAAAACGCTCTCCTTAATACGCCAACAAGGTATTATTGGTTGTTTCCCCCCAGCGTCACATGTCCACAACTCAACTTCTGTCTCTAATGTTTTCCTTCCATTTATTATTGCGATATCACCCTTGTTTTGCTGTTTTCCCTGTCTGTTTGTCACAGACGTTAAACGGTTACGGCGCTCGACGTCGATCAGTTTAGTCAGGATAGGTAGCTTATGGGTTAGATTATTGAAAGGCATATGCATGAGTGTATGCATGTATATATGTGTTATTGTTTCATTTCAGTTGGAGAAAGTAAAATAAAACGTCCTATAGAATGTCAGGTTTTTTTTTTTTAAACAAAATTTGAAGACCGTGTTCCACACCGGCAGACGTCTCGTCCTGCGAACCTAAAAGCTCTTTTGTTGCCTGCATGAGACAGCTGTGATTCGTATGCCCTGTGGTCAAGAATGCTGTGTATTGCGTCCGAGCCCCCCAGATCACGTTAGCCTTCCATGCCAGTGGCGACTGACTTCTCTCCTTTCACTTTGTATTTGCATCCGTTCTCACCATTTTGTTCCGTTTCCGTTGTGTGTGTTTCTGTGTGAGATCGACGTCTGTCACTTTTTGTTTCAATGACCAACTACAGTCCTGGGATTCCTGACACAGCGATCGCAAGTGTAAACAGAGGGAGGAGAACATCGCCGTTGATGACAGATCGCTGAAGCGGTCGTGCAGTAATAAGATAATGTTCCATAAACCTCATGAACCCTGACATACATAGTGCTTATTTTTTTCTTGTCTGTGTTATCTCCACCACAGTGTCTTTACATCGTCTTACTTTGATGTCTGAGCAAAACGTTTCATGTTTTAGCCTTGTTTGCATCACGGAGTGTTAAGAACATCTGAAGGAAATATGTCCAGTGAGGCCCCTATGTATTTTACACATACTGCAAGACCATCACTCACTCAACTATTAGATATTCATTGAATAGCCAGCAATCTAACCTCTTGTTCTGTTTTAAAGAAAGGGGGCAGAAGGGGGGGAGAATCACGCTGGACTGAATGGAACTTTTCCTGCAGGTATCTTGAACTGTATGATGGTCCTTATGAATACAACTCAACAACATGCAAGGATTTCAGGCAGGAGATCATCGATGTGAAGGTGCTCACCATGTGAGTATGCAGCCTCCGCAGTTGACAAAGACTTTACAAAGAGCCGATGGGCTGTAACATTTGTCAAAGTACTTTATGCTGTGAACCAAAAGCCATCGCCTGGGTTACCATCGAGTAAACGCCGTCATCCTGCAGCTGTCCGTAATTCTGCAGCCCCCATAGTTCATGTACAGAACTGTGCAAAAGTGTTAGTCATGCAACTTGAATGTGTGTTGAGAAGTGCAGGTAGATTCTTATCGACCATCAGGGAGGTTTCTGGTTGGTTCCAAATTCATTGTGCAGCCTGAGAATGACCTCAAACACCCAATCTCAGTCATACACAACTATCTTGAGCAAAAAGAAGGAATCCTGCAACAGAATGTATGGTCCCCACAGAGCCCTCATCTCAACATGATCCAGTCAGTCTGGGAGGACATGCAGAGACAGTCAAAGTCTGCAGAACAACTGTGGCCAGTTTGGAAGAACCTCCCAACCTCTACCTTAAACTGCATGCAAGTTTGCATGAGAGAATCGATGGTGTTTTAAAGGCAAAGGGTGGTCCCACCAAATATTGATCTGACTGAGGTTTTTTTGTCTACAGCACTTTTTAGAAGGTTTATTGATTAATAAGTATTCATGGCATTATTTCTGGAACCATCCTCGCTTTATAGCGTTTTTCCCACAGGGGCCTAAGACTTTTGCACAGTACTGTATGTCCTCTGAAGAAGACTGTCGGTGTTCCGTGATAACACCACCGACCTCTAGCAGAGCAACCAGAAAAATCTGTTCCCTCATTTCTGCTCTTGCTGGATTGGTGAATATGTTGTTGTCAGTAAGGAAGAGCTCTTCCTAGGGGTTAAATTCTTGCATATTTCATGACACATGGCTTTTCTGCAGTCTTTGCCAGGGAGCTGTATATTTTAGAGCTGGCTGCGCGCTCACGCTCGTATTACAGCTGCCCTTTCAGCCGAAGGGTTTGCAGCACTGAGTTAATTGAAAGAAATGTCAGTTCAAGGAGCTCTATTTGTAGCTCGTCTATTTCTGGCCGCCAAAAATCTCCTCGCAGCATATCATGAAAGCGTGTTTGTCTCAGGCTGATCTCCAATCCAAGTACACCTTGTGTGTTCCAGATAAAAGCAGAAGGAATGTTAGGCCGAATTCGTCCTTTGGTCGTTGTCCATCAAACCTGCGTTTTAAAGTTTGAAACAAGGACGGTTGAGGAGATTCTTGGAAATAATTTTAAAACGTGGGCGGCTGAAAAGCAGGTAACTTGGATCAGCTCGTAACAAACTAGGGAATAGATTCCTTAGCTCTTCCGCGACAAATGCCCTCTTACACCCTTGTCCGTTCGGCTGTGCTTTCGAGTCACAAACATTCGTTTTCGCGCTTCCCCGCAGGGTGAAAACTTCCGAACTTTTTGACAGGTGGAGGAATCTACAACTTTGTAAATGGGAGCAGAACAAGGAGGAAACGGAAGCGTTCAAGTACGTAGAAGCCCGTTCGCTGGATGATGGCGTGGAGAACTACTTACTGGCTTTTATTCAAAGCAGCTTGTAGTTTCACCCACTTATAGAGTAAAAGGAGACCTTCAGGTTAGACGACACTATATCCTTAACCGATCTCCTCCACCTGCCTGGCTGCCCTGTCCACGAAGGCAGCGCTGCCCAGTACCTGGAGGTGTGTGGTAACACAGGCAGCCCCATCTGATCAGCTCTGACGTGTGTCTATGCCCTCAACACCAGGACGTCCTTGTCCCGCTGCTGCAATGCCCCCTCGTTCCTCTTCACCACCAAGAGGAACACGCCCGCCGGGACCAATCTCAGGTATGAGGTGGACACCAGCGGGATCCTGCACATCAGCACGGAGATTTTCAAGATGTTCCCTGATGTAAGTCCTGAGCGGAACAGCAGCTCGCCGACTTGCGCGTATCATGATGGGCTTCTGACAAAGCTGTTTAGTCCATTTAAAGTTGTATTTCCATCCAAGATTCTACCCATAATAGGTTTTGAGGCACGAGGAACAGTATCAAGGCAAATATGTTAACTGAGAAGATGATAAGCGGCTTTGTTATTTGCAGTATTTCATGCGTTCAGCTCGTGTTGTGATCCTGATGTAGCATTGCTGTAGTATTGCTAAAGTAATATTAGATTAACTTTTTTCCTTTATGTATGCGACCAAAGTATGCAGATGAATAGAGTGCGCACATAACTGCATTATTCTGTGGAATTAAATTATTTTTTAATTTGGAAAATTTCTTCAACTTCCTTCCGCGTACAGAGCCGCGTGGGCAAACGTTAATACGTGGGATTTGTCGCTGCTTAACACGTGCGGCGCAAGTACACGCGCACCGGTTCGCTTTCGACGGGGCCTCGGAGACGCGGTGGAAGACCGCAGTCTGTTCGGGTCACGCGCGCGCGGACCCCCCCCCGCGTCTCAGAGCTGCTCGGATGATGCCCGGATTTCACGCTGTGAACAGCAGACGCGCAGTAGACTGTCCGTCTGAACGATATTCGCAGTGACGTATGCAGTTTATAAATGAAGCAGAGACATATTATAGGAGCACATTCGGAATAGTACAGTACACAGTACCTGAGGGCTACAGACTTTTGTTTTAACATCTGAATACGCCAAGCGCACCTTTCTCATCATGGGTCAGAGGTCCAGGCCCCTCTGCAGTGTATTTACCCCGATAAACAGAGGATGTTCAAAATTCAGGTCCGTGAAAGTGGTTCCTTCGGTTTTATCTTCCCCTGGGTGTCGTCCCTCCATCTGGAAGCCGCTTGTGTTCCTGGTGTTTCGATAGCAGTCAGCCGGTGTCTCCGAGGGTCAGCCCGCTGAACTTGACACGTGTTCTTCTCGTCACCCCTGAAGGACATGCCGTACACAAGATCCCAGTTCAAGAAATGTGCTGTGATCGGCAACGGAGGAATCATCAAGAACAGCAAATGCGGCAAAGAGATCGATTCTGCGGACTTTGTGTTTAGGTGACGGTGATTTCTAACCCCCGGAACAACCAAATGTTCCCCTAAATCCAGCAGTTTGTAATTTACAATTATGGTGGAACAAAGTTCAGTGTCGTCTTCTTGTAATGTTGCCGGGGGGGGGGGGGGGGGTGGGTTTTTTATTTTT